>VXBZ01000388.1:994579-1112840 GCA_013399135.1 Heliornis fulica | reverse complement strand
AGAAGCCAAAGCTCTGCCTGTAGCACCAGTCCCTGAGCCATGTATTTATAGCCTGAATCCTTCTATTCCATCCCATGTCATCTCTCAGAATTGGAAGGAGGGAAGAGAAAGTAACTTGAGTCCTGGAGTTTTTCTCCAACCATCCCAAGGCCTTTGAGTCTTTCTTCATTCCCTTCAGGCTATAGGATGCAGCTTCCTCCCTCCTCTCTGGAAGATAAGCAGAGGACAATAGTCTGATGACCACACCAGGCTGGGGAGTTTCTCAGTAATATCCCTGATTTGAATTCCAGGAAGACTACAGACCTCCCTGTGATGAGGGTCAACCCGACATATTAGGCCCTCTGTTCCCTTTAGAAGCAAGTCTCCAGCAACTTTAACTCTTCTCCCTTTTGAGAGAGGTTGTTACATGGCTGGAAGGGCTATCTGCCCGTGGTAGGACCTCAGGTATAGGTTTCCTGTCAGCCACCTCAGTTTTCTGAAGTCATTGTTTTAATTTATCTTGAGAACAGACAAATATAGTATATGTCTTCTTGGGTTTTTTTAAGTTTTACTTTGTATAAAAAGAATCATGGAGATAAAATATCTTAGAACTCTTTTTTGAGGAAAAGAGGCCTTTGAATTTGTTTTCTGTTCATCACTTTTAGCACAGATTACCAACTACCTTGTTTTTTTACAATAATAATTTAGGATTTTCATAGAAAGGAAGCATAAGCAAACACAAGGTTGTTTTACTCTATGATTCTTGATAAGTATTTTCTATTTTATAAATACTTCTCTTTATTATATTGAAAAGCTATAAACAAAATGATATTTTATTCTCTGGGACATTGTTCGAAAAACACATGAATCTCAAATTGGTAAAATTTACAAGTATTCTCAAATTTTCCTTTTATTACAATCTCAATAATTCCTTTCAGATTTTTTGTGTTACTCTACAAAATCTAGTTTATATATTAAACTATACATAGTTTTCTGATATTTCTTCTGTGTATTGAATGAATAACTGACAAAATCCTAGTTCTAAATTGATAATTGCAGTGTAAGAGCTGACATGTAAGAGTGAGCTGGTAACAAATTGTAAACTACAACATAGCTACCAATAGAGCATACCAAGAGAAGGCAAAATTGTGGGTCCATATTTACACTGGTTGTCAGGTTTAGGGTTTATACAGCTCAGGGATTACCAGAGAGCCTGAGGTCTATTTATGTCTAGTCTAGGTTTGACAGATATGATTATTTAGATTTTTCACTTCACTAGGAGGTCAAGAGAACATTCATGCATGTGGATGGAAGGCATGATGCCTTAGTTAAGAGGCAGTTTAACTTCTTCATTTATGTAATACATTTTGTAACTTAAGCAAAAATTCCATGTAAAATATCTATGTAGAATTAATTAATAAAGGAGATATGTAAAAAAAAAACCTAAACTGGAAAAAACACCACCCTTAAAACAATTAACATCAAAATTGTTTTCTTCATCAGCAGGTGGCAGTAATAAGCCATGCTTTTTCAAACTAAATGTACTGAGAAGTTAAAGCTTCACCTTTTTTTTTCTGTTTTTGCAGGGATTTCACTGCTGATGTTAATAACATTCAGATTAACAAAACCAAACCTCAGTGGCATAACTACTTCCTGTGTGGAATGAAGGGTGTTCAGGTAAGCCAAACATATTTAACTTAGAAAATTAAATGAAATATGACAATTCTATGTGTTCTTCCTCCCTGCTTTCTGTTTCGTGACATCCAGTTAAGCATGTTAAAATTTGAAGAGGAGAGACAAGGAGTTTGTTTTAAAATATTTGAAAAGCACTGTTTTAGTTTTCATTTAATAAATTATAATAACAAGTAATTACTAATTGCATAAAGTCATAATAAAACTCATTATCAAGATGACATTTCTATATTCCAAAGTTATTGCTTTCCAATGGAATAATCTAATTAAAAGTTGCTTTAAAAAAGTTTCATAGGCTTGTCTGTCAAAACACAAATATTGTATTTTTGACTTTTTCTTCCTATGGAAACATTTTTTAAAATACTAATTTCTATTAATGTTGGAAACTTAAGACTTTTACACAACAACTGGATGAAGCTGACTCATGGAACAGGCAAAAGAAAAATCTGCAAAATAAGTAACAGCATACAGAAGAAATATTCCAGTAAGAACCATCACTTATCCACATTGTGGAATTTCCTGAGTGCACCTATGCAGGAAACAGCACACTTAGGGTAAAGGCAGGAACACCAAACAGATAGACATTTTCCTGTCTCCTCATTTGAGTTCTGTTTTCTCCTTTGTGAGCTAACTTGTCTCCAGACTGACTTGAAGACTGAACTGCTTGTTGAAGTGCTGATCATCAGTGTTGTCCTGAGAGGCAGCCTGAGCTTAAAATTGAAGCTTCCTATAAATCTCACCTGCTGTTTGCAAGTGATTCCTGGCCTTTTGAGGAAAAAGGTGGTGACTACTCAGCGTCAGTGATATTTCCGGAATGGTAGATGGAATAAACAGTGATGGCTAGGTCAGGAACAGGTCACCACAGTCAAAATTATGGGTAAATGTGCTTTTTAAAGACATGAACCTTGCCTCAGGATAGGCCATCTAGATCACCCCACAGGACAATTCAAAAGATAAGGACTGCAGACAGCCAACACAGCTTGCTTCAAACCTGCCACCAGAGTCTTCAAAATACAGTATTTTTACAGTATTACAATCCCCGGTTCCTGAACAGATCTCCACCCCTGTGTTTAGAACCCAGGAAATTACTCATGTTTGCAGTAATATGAGTATTTTCAGTTTTGTATTGCTCAGTAACACAGGCATTTAAATTGCACTGACTGCAAAGATATAGATTAGGTTTCTTTAAAATATATCCTTTATTATATTAAGACTAGCATAACCAATTGACTTTATTTATTTTGCTGTCTGCTACTGAGGTTTCTTTTCTAAGGACAAGTTTTCATACATGAAGGTTAATTTGCAAAGCAGGTTTGCAGACTCTAGCTCTGGCAGAAAATAAGCATAAATGTTACAGACTTAAGAAACACTGAAATACAAGTATTCAGAGGGTCCGTCGGGATAGTGTGTTTATATTAAAGTGAACATGCAATACTTCTGGGACAGAACTATTGCAGACCTTGGCAAAGTCCATTTTTGAAACAAGTACGTTTTCTATTTAAACATCGCGTGATAAGTTTGCAAGCCTGATTCGCGTTCAAGACAATCCAGAAACTGTGGATCAGTTTCTGGTTACTCAAGTATTTTCTGCTTTTGAACAAGTCTGCCTAGTGTTCTTCATGAAGGGGCATGGGCAGCAATAGTATTTTAGGTATGAATTCCCTTATATTTATAGAAAGGGAAATTGAAATAATTTTAAGTGACAATGGAAGACATTAAAGGAGACTCTTTGTGCTTGCTGATCTATACCGTTGGTATTTATGGTTGAAGTTGCCTTAGGAAAAGTTGTAGAAATCTTTTGAAGATTTTTTTTGAAGATTTATGGAAGCACTACCATTTTACCTGGTTATTGATATTGCAACATAGTTCATTGACATATAAATATGTATCAGAATGTATTCAAATACCCCCCATATGTAAGCAGTGATTTTTTAATAAGTACTACATGATTATTTCAAACTAATAATGAGAGAAATTTATATTAAAGTGATTATATGTAAAAAGACAAAGCAACTAATACACAATTAGAAGAGTACATGAGGATATCAGTGATAACTATCATGTATGCAAAAATATTTTAAACATTATTCTAAAATAAGAACGACAGAGAATGTCATCACTGGTAGATATGTCTATGTGCCTCCTGAAGCATTGTGCCCTTCAAGCACCACTGTGATTTTCTCAGTGTGAGTCCTAAGAGTGTTTCAGGAGACAGGAATATATGACTTTGAATACAGCTGCATGGCTACTGGTTCCCCCTCAGTGCAATGTGGTTCCTTAAGACAACATGCCAGCATTAGAAGTGAAGTGTAAAGTGGACCTTAAGCTCTTCAGTATGCTCTATCATTCAGTAAGTGATGAGCTGTGGAGCAAAGAACAAAAGTAGGATCTAAAATGATTGGTAACCTCTGGTACTGTCACCGCAGCAGCTTAGAGCAGAGGCAGTTGCTGCAAAACCCACCCACGAAGCTTAGTAAATTCTTGGGCATTTAGCCCATATTGAATTCTGCTTGGGGTATAGTTCTGTCAGCTCATATATGTTTGTGTACAGGAATTGCAGACATACCTTTGGCTGGAGCCCTACCATTGGCTTTGGTCTTAAGGAATAGAATGAAAATTTTGCTTTATTTTGAATATACCAGAAGCAGGTCTTTGGTTCCAGCAATTCAGCAGAAAGATTCTCTTTCTAAGTATGAGATAATTGCAAGCCTGAGCCTGTCTGTACTTGAAACTGAGATTGTTTATTTTTTCATTGTTAGGAACATTTTGGTCTTAATAACCCAACTGGAATGAATTGTCTGCTAGATGGAACCATCCCTCCAAGTTCTGGTCTCTCTAGCTCCAGTGCTTTGGTGTGCTGTGCAGGACTCGTGACACTAAGGGCTAATGGAAAAACCCTCTCTAAGGTAATTTACTGTAAAACATGAGAGTGTCAGCAGTAAAAATCTACTTAAAATTAAATATTGTTAATGTGTGTAAACATTAAAAACACGATACAATTGTTTTTGCAAAGATTTGTTGGATATAAACTTAAGATATTGCACAATTGAGCAAACATCTTTGGCCAAATTTTGGCAGGATTTGAATTTGGCAGGAAAACAGGCTTACATTAAAGCTGAAAAAAGGAGCATTATTGTAAGCCTGTATTTTGGCCAACCATCAGGTCCATGCCTGGACCAGATGTGCTATCGCAGGCCAGGACTGAGGATATATGTGCTGAAGCTTGTGGACCACACCCCCGAGGCCTTTACCCTCTCCCTGAATGACTTTTCATGGCTTTAACAGCAGAGCATCTGTTGGAGGCCTGTGGAACAATATCTTGATAAATTATATAATCAGCACAAAGCAGAGGTAAAATTCTTCCATCTGACTCTCCTTATTCTCTACATAGTTTTTTTGGAATGAACATATTTACAATCCAAAAGTATTCCTCACTTTTTTAAACAAACAATAGTCTAAAAACAAACCCCAAGTATGTGACCTGTTAGCAGCACTGTTAGTAGAATTTGGCTCATGTACTACAGATTTCTGGAGGAATCGCGGTCCTTGAAGGTGCCATATGGGAATTAAGTTCTCTCCAGTAAAAATGTCTGGTTAAGTGAAACTAGGATCTTAAATTAGAACATTGTCAGGAAGAGAAAAGAACAGATCTAAATGTGACTGTTTTGCATATTTGTGCCTATTGTCTAAGGCAGACATTCCCAAATTGTGGTGCAAAGCCAACTTAAAGTGGTACATGATGATGGCAGCTGTTAACTGTGCTTGTATACAAGCACTTCTCTGAGCCACGAGGTAAACAGATCCAGGCAGAAGGTTTTTGCTGATCAGTCGTGACTCTCTTCTCTATGTAGCTGCAGCTGAAGCCATCTGCTCAGCACCAAGTGCTCCACCACACACTGCACACCTCAGTACTTGCTTCAGGAAGCTATCAGGAAAGTTTGGGCAGAAAGAAGCAGGGTTGGTGATGCAGGATAGCTTTTTTACACAGGAGGTTGTGGCTATAGCCGCTGACCCTGCTTTGTGTTGGTGTGATGTGTGGTCAAAAGGTAAGTAAGGGATGGAACATTTAACTGAAGCTCTGGTTTGAGAGGTGAGACATGTGCAATGATAGGTGAAATCATGGAACTGAGTATCCCAACGTACCTGGTCCGGTAAGAAGCTTCTGATTTCGCATAGCTGGTCTTACCACAGGTCGGCACCGTCTCTGAAGGCGGTAACCTAAATGAGCTAAGCTTGGGAACTACTGATCAAAATCACTGGAGTGCATGTGTTCAGGAATTGGGTATCTGCAAAATCCATAAAACTGACAGAGGTCAGAAAGCCCAGATTTTACTAGGTTGTAGAAATCTGTATCTGGAAAACAAGAAGCCAGATTTTCATTATTCCAAGAAATACTGCACAGCTTTCTCAGGAGAACAAATGATACAGTGTATATCTCGAGCTGAATTTACACCTGGCTTGGGAGTACTGGTCGGCATTATGCCAGACTTATTTTAATGAAAGGTGCAAAACTCTTTTTGGCATTTTCATAGAAACCTGTGGAGGAACAGAAGAAAGACAGAGACTCCAGTGAATGCCTTTCCTTCTCCTCATATGTCCTGTTCAATCAACTCAAAATCTCCTCTGCTTGCTAGTTGGAAAATGTGCTGAAAGTTCATCTTACAGTTGGTCAAACACAAGAGACACAATTGCACATTTTTGTCAGGAAATCCTGCTGTCTGCAGCCAAATATTTTGCACTTGTGATGAAAAATGAACAATTAATGTACAGATGAGAATTCCCAATAGCCAACATAGGAGTAGTTAAGAACATATCCACAGTTTGGTGTTCTTACATAGACCAAGACACCTGGTTGTGGTCGTTAAGACAGAAGATGACAGCTCTGAGACTGATTGCTTTTGTCTAGGCTCTAATTTTCCCCAAATCTTACAGTACAGTAAAACCAAGTTCGGTGTTCTTGTCTAATTTATGATTTAGCATTAGAGACCTCTTATATCTTGCTAAATCCAGATTCTCTGTTGCACTGAATTTATGCTTGGCCTCTCAGAGCTGCCTTGTGTAAGGCAGAGCTACTCTGAGTATAAATTAGAGCAGTCCAGGCATGTGAGCCCTTAGAAGTATAAAACGTGCTCTGGCTGCTGCTTTGCAGCTCCTAATGCATCCTGTGCTGGTGTCAAATGGTATCTGTGCAGGATCCAGTAATGCTGGCTGTGTATCAGCTGGGAGCTCCCCTGTGACAGGGGAATTCTTAGCTGACCAGAAAAAGGGGCTTTCCAGATCCTTTCTACTAGAAAGCAAACCAGGACCTTACATTTTTAGGCCTCTGAATATTTATGTGTTTGTTTATTTTTAAGGAAATAAAAACACTTTACCTCTCCTCTCTCTGTTTTGTTGTTGGTTTTGGGTTTTTTCCTCAAATGCTTAAGAGTTGCAAAGGTCATAAATGGTAGTATTTATAAGTAACAGTATAAATGTTGGTCATGGTGGTGATTTTATTAGAAAAGATTGACTTTTTGCCCCTCATCAGTCTGATGGATTTTGCAAAATCTTAATACGATGGTCTGTAGCAGCAGGACAGAGAAACTTTTGGCTTTGGAATCAAATTTGGCTGAACTGTAGGGCTTCTGTAGCCAAAGTTATGAAAAAATGACCTTTTACTGAATGGAACAATTATCTGGTTTGTTTCTGTGAAAGTATTTTAATGAGAATATTTGAGTTATATGTTCTTTTTTTCCTGATAAATGTAAGTTTAAAATAGTAGCTGCAGAGTAAAAGTCATTGAAATTCAGAACTTTTATGAGATAACACTTCAGGTTTGAAGAGATTCCAATGTGTGGCCTGTGAGATTAAGAGCCAAAAAAAAACCCAAACAACCCTTGAAATGACAGATATTGTAAAGGCATGGCTAGAATTTCATGGTGGTTTACTTTAAAAATAGGACTTTTTTTGACGTTGAAAACAAAATTAAAAAAACCCAAATGCGCTCTCACTAATTATTGTGTGTAGCAGTCTGCAATAGGGCATTGTTTCAGTGCACATACAATATATTTTTTTTTTAAACCCATCACACACATACACAATAGTTAGGGAAAATACCAATCCAAGACAATTCAGCCAGATGTGCAGTCCTAACCAGTTGCAGCAGTGCAATACCATTCAAGTAACAAGATGGAAAATTTAGAATGCAATATTTATAAAGAATCCATTTTTCTCCTGCAAACAGGATACCAGTCTAAGACTGTGTTGGCATCACTCAAAGAACAGTAATGCTCAGTATTAGCTTTTGATTTTAAAGTGATTTTAATTTTACTGTTACAAAATCAATCTTTTGTACAACTTTTCATCAAGAGAAGATACTTTTTGTAAAGGAAATAGAATAATGCTCTAAATTGTCAAAGCTTTGTGTTTCATGGTAGGAATTAATGAGTACAGAAAATCACTTACTACTTTTGAATAACTAGATTTACTTGAAAGATGCAATGATAGTGTTGCTGTCCAAATGTTAAAACTTGTGTTACTAAGTTCTGTTCTGCCACACTAATATTTTTCTGTTGCTCAAGGCTGGGCAGCTGTTCACATACACACTTGGAAAAATAGATCAAAAGCAAATAGGGTTTTTTTAATTTAATGTGAAATGTTGAGCGAAGAAGTTGAATTACATTTGACTCTCCCTAGATTGATAAAAATCTAATTCAGACAGAATGATGAGTAAAGGACCTAAATCTAATCTGTAATGGCACATTGTTCATTGCCTTCAATATTCTCAAACTACGGCTCAGATTTGTGTGTGTGATTTTCAGAACATTCAACATCATTCTATATTTAAACAATTACAATATCTGGTCATGTCATTGATTTCAGTGGGAAAATGTACAGGCCAACTTGAATCCTTTCTACTTTTTTTCTGAAGCCTGTGTATAATGATGAAAGGGCTTTAATTGAATACCAGTTCCTAATATTTTTTTCTGATGTCCAATAGCACTTCAGTATCTAGTATCTATCTGGCAAGAAAGTCTGTGAGTATTCATATTGGTAGTGTGATTTTGAAATTCATTCTGTGTACTGCTAATACTGGTTAGGATTATTTATAATACTGCTGCATCAAAAATTGATACATGCTGAGGTTAAATATATCAGAACCTCATTGATTATACAAAAGATGGTCCATAAATACTGTATTTTAATGTACTGTGTTGAAGCTTTTTTCTCTCCGTGGAATTAAAAAGCAGGGTTCTTTAACTTACTGAGTTTGACTATGTATGTTTGTAATCAAGGAGAAATGGAGTACTTTGGAGCAGTGGTAATCACAGCCATAATCTCTCTCTCATCAACCAAATTGATAACCTTCTATTTGAGCATGTTAGAGGGCAGACAAAGTCAAGCTAAGATTGCGGTGCTTATGAAGACATCCAGATACTATCTGACAAATAGTATTTTCCCATCTTGAAAAAAGTAAGCATAATTACTTTGCAAAACATATATGAAGTTTAGCTAATTGGGATTTTGTATGGAAACTTGAAGCAGATGGTAACTTTCAGCAATCTATTCCTAGTCAAGATCAGATATTAAAACCAAGAACATTCCTGGTGCTAAAATAACCTCAGAATGTGGGCATCATTTCATGCCTTAATAAATGAAATGTAGCACCTTTTATTTCAGAAGTTATTTTCATACATTCATATGTATGTATAATACATACAGTGCACGAACAAAACCACCATCCAGCTAGACTTTAAATATGCCTTAAGTGATGGAGAATGATCTTACTGTAAAATACTTTTTATCTAAAATGTTTCTTCTCCATTATGAGTCCTGTGTGCTGTGAAACAAATTCTGTAGAATTTCATAGAAAGCCTACACTAAATTTGCCAGAAAATGAACAATATTTATTGTTGCAAAAAGAAGCAGCAGACTGAGTCTGACTTTCACGATTAAACTGGCCAAAATGTTAATGAATGTTCATTGGGGAACCATTACTGTATTGCAGTAGAGAGAGTAAATGTATGCCTGGGACTTGTGGCTTAGTAAACATTTAAATACTCCAGTTACTTAAATTTGCATGCTGAAGAGACTTTTGGAGCATGGAAAATGACAGTCTAAAAATAACTCATATTAACGAATATATTTTCATCATGGAGTTTCCCTTCACAACCAATAGAATTTAAAACATGAAGAAAATTGGGTTTTAATTTTAAAGATTAGGTATTACTACTCCTGCATTGTTATATATAGAAAAACAAACACGTTTAACTTGGGCAAAAATGGAGTTACATAAACCCACTGAAGCCAATGTAATTTAATACTATCATTGTATAGAGAAGGTTGTTTTATTTTGGTTGCTGTCATTCTGGATGTGTATATATCAAGTTTCTGGATAATGTCGGGTGAGCTGTTCCAAAAAAATACTAAGCAACACTAATTCTGTTTTACTAACAAATATTTGCCTGTCTCCTACATGCTAATTGTCTTACTCTTTTAAGGGGTTTAATCTTACAGAAGTTTACTTCTTTAAAGGTCTATGTGAGATTGAAAGGGATTGATCACTGGTAGAGAACATATTGACAGTGACACTTATATAGGGACAAATTCTGTCAGAGTTTACATACTGTCCAGACCCATTGCATGAGGGAAAATGAGAGCAGTTAGCCCTTGGCCTCTTTGTGAGCAAGGGGACTGTTAAGGTGAAACTCCCTTATCTCTTCTCACTCAGATAATGCTTCAGGTTTCAATTTTTAGGAATTCTTTCATAAGCAAATCTGTTCGCATTCATTATTCATCAGATAGCTAAACACCTTTGAACATTTAGACCTTTACATTCATTATCAGTAAGATCAAACTAAGAGAAACTAAAAAACATGATAAAGCAGCAGAGAATCAAATTATCCCTATTGGGTGGTTCATAATTTACCATGCTGCTAATTTATCAATTATTAGGGTATACATGGCCAAATCTCATACAATGGTGGAGTGTGCCTGGAAACAGAAAAATATTCTTTAATCAATTCTTCAGCATTTTTGGAAGATCAAAAATAGTTGAAAATAAACCCTTTTTTTAGGTGTTTCGTATTGAAAGATAAACAGAGAAAAATGCATACTATTGAAAAGTATCGTTTTACTGAAAACCCACTTTTTCCATTAAATAT
Organism: Heliornis fulica; assembly: GCA_013399135.1. Taxonomy (NCBI): domain Eukaryota; kingdom Metazoa; phylum Chordata; class Aves; order Gruiformes; family Heliornithidae; genus Heliornis; species Heliornis fulica. Next base: position 1,102,026 of record VXBZ01000388.1, on the reverse strand, counting down.
CCAAAACAAGGTAACATGATCCAGAGCTATTGATGAGTACTTATTACAAGAAATCTCTCCATCTAGAGTAACTATGCATAAGGCAACTAATAATAAAAAATCACAACCCTTCTTTGTCAGGCTAAACTCTATCTCCACTAATATGATTTCCCAGATTAGACTTTCTGCATGCTGGATAGGAAATCTTATGGCTCAAAGATAAAACAGTTTTAAGTGGTAGTAATTTCTTTCTTTGTAACCCAAGATTGACTTGCTCCTTATCAGGGAGAACCTTAAATTGTTTCAAACAAAAACCAGAGGTAGTTAGTAGAGCTCCTAGATCAAAGGCTAGCCTAGGTCTGCACATGGGAGCCAGTTGCCTCGTGGATGGACTGGTAAGCGCTGCCCCCTGCAATACATTCTGAGCAGACTTCAGAATTAAGCTTCTGAAAAGGAACAGCCTGAAAAAAACCCACTTAGTTCATTGTTTGTTTTAGAGTTTTCCAAATGCTCCAACAAAGTTGTCTAAACCCTAACAGTTCAGTTTTGAAATCTTTGAGAACCAGCAACTTCCTTAAATGGGTGATAACTTCATACATATTTCTGAATGCTTAATTACTTATTAGGCAAGTGAATTCTATGCACTGAGATTCTACTCCTAATAATGTTGTTTTGCGTTGTTTTAATTAGAGATGTTCTTATTTAATGTGTTGTATCTTTTTTGTTGCATAAACAACAAAAATATTGTTAATATATCACATAACTCACCGATACTAAACATCTCTTATGGAAGCACAGCCAACCTGGCCCATGTACTTGCCAACAAATGTAAAAGCACTGTTTGCACTTGTATGTATCATATGGGGTCTGGCATTCTAAAGCTGCAATATTTAGTGTTTCTTGGCAGATCACCAGGGAGACTGCAAGGTTTAACTCACCTGCCAGCTACTACTACTACTGCTACGTTACACTTATCCCACTGAACAGACCAATTGTATGAAATAGCACTAACTAACTGGACTAACTTTAGACAAGTTTCCATTCCAGCTTCGCTGCTTACTATTGCTCATCTTTCAAACCTCACTACAGCCAGCAGGAGTGAACAGTTTGCTTCAGCCCTGACACTGAAAGCAGGTTTGAACAAAAGGACTTTGCACAGGAGTGGCTGATGTGGTCACATGCTCCCTCCTGTTGACTATGGTGTAAGAATGATAACCTCAGTGGAAGAGGTGGAATAGTAGTGCTGAACTGGTTGAGGTCACATTAACATATGGCCATGTCAGTGCTAATTAACATGCATTTTATGTGCCTTATTTGCCACATAAAATAGCAAAAGATACAGTAAATTTTTCTCTAAATAATCTGAAAAGAGTTGTAAGCCTACCTCTCTTCTTTCTTATGAACTAAGATGGTTAAACTGGGAAAGATTCAGGAAAAAGCCATGTGGATGATCAAAGGTACAGAATTACCCTCGTAAAATTAAGATAGGAGTATTTGAGAAAAGGCATTTGAAGGAGGAAGTGATGTAAGTTCCTAAAATTATGAATGCAATTGATGGAGTGGATAGGAATTCACTGCCCCTCACATTATTTGAGCCAGAAGGTACTAAACAAAGCTAGTCAGGTATGTGATAATAACCAAGGGAAATGGTTCTTGCAAGTCCTTGTTACTGGATGTTCTACATTTAAAAATCATTAATAAATTAAAAGGGAGTTCAAATAAGTTCAGATATACAAGAAATCAATTATTGGTTACAAAGCACAGAGTTGACATTCAGCTCAGGAATTTATCAAAAAATAACATTCTGGAGAAATAGCATCTCTACTTGGCCTTTGGTCCATACTAAGAGTCCGTTTTCAGAACTAGAAGTGGTTTAACCCACGAAGGTTGTGTTTATGTTGATATATTCTATACTTCTATTCTTACCCAAGTCTTTAAGTGAAATTTAGTTAGCTAACAATCTCATACTTATGGGTACTTCCCTTCTTGGCTAGGGTGGTGTTTTAGGGGGGAGTGGGGGTGGTGTTTGGGGGGTTTTTTTGGGGGGACAAGAGAAATCAAAGGAAATATCTCCTGATGTTTGAGCTTTACTTTTTAAATTGCTATGTCAGCTGTATCACTTTGCTTGCTTAATCGTGTAGACAACACCTCAGAACTTACTGTCCACATGATAGTTGTTATTCACAAATGATGACCTCATGACCTGGTCTAGCCAGTCCTGTTGAAACAACTTCCTGGAACAGTACTAAAAAATTCAGAGGGCAGTAGTGTATGTTTTCACAGAACAGTTGGGAGAAGGGAATATTTTATTCATCTGATTAAGTAATTTTTGAACAGTCATAATGCTACTATTCAGACCCTTTTTTAGTAATTATTTTTTCTACTTTTCATTACCACCATCTTAAAAAGATGTTAAATCCACTCTCTAAAGGTCTCCCTGAGACCATTTTCTTTAGAAAAAGAAGCCACAATACTGGAAATAAGGAGGGTTTTGAATTCTCTTTTCAGCTTTGTGACTGATTCACATGACTTTGAACAAATCATGTGAGTATCTGCGCTGTCTCTAAATTGACGATAACAGCAGCCTTATAGGAATGCTTTTAAAGTAAAGTATGTAAAATTCTATGATGACTCAAATTATGATTTACTAGTGTTTTTGAAATACTGCTTTAGGGATGGAAAAACCATGCTAATGAGTCTTGGGTGCATAGAACTAAGTTTGTGGTTGGCGCTCAGCAATCTGTTATACGAATCAGAATATGAGGGATGGAAGCCTAGTCCACTGCAGATGGGGCTGATTCTGTCTGCCTATTTCTCACCATGGTTTGTGAAGAACAAAGGTCAGCTTTCAGCTAGGTCTACAAGAACACCTGTTTAGCACTCCTGCAGAACTCAGTAGGGACAACAGTGTTTATTTTATACACATAACAGTTGCCCTTTGAGCCCTGCCATAGAGTGGCTGGTTCCCTCTGACCTACCCACCTAGCAGGTGATGCTGCGGTCTAGCCTGGGCTGCACGTCCCCTAGTAGTAGTGACTGTGAGAACACTCTGAGTTACTTCTCTGCATGAACTGCAGTGCAGCAAGGAGGAAGAGAGGGATGCATGCCTAGGTATCATTCAGACATACAGTTGAGATATTGCCAAACTGAGCAGTGAAATCTGGGATCTGAGAAGCTCTGTATTTCTACATGTGAGACACACACAGAAAGATACAAATAACAGATCATTCCCTGCCCTAAAGAGCTTCTGAGTGTTGCAGGTTGAATGGAAACAGGGCATAACACTGAGATAGGCGAAAGTTATTTCCTTTTATAACATGGCTCTAGAAATTTTTCTCATTAGAGATATTTTCTGTGGAGGCCTAAAGTCTGAGAACTTGTGTAGAAAAAAAATGTGCTTTTTTCAGTTTCTAGTAATGAAGTCATACATATTTATAGAATTATCATCTAGGAGTCCCGAGTAGCAATTACGAAGGACAAAGATGGGGAAGATACTAATTTTATTGAGGAAATAGAGCCATTATTAATTAAAGGGACTTTCCCTGAATCACATGAAACTTAATATGGAGCTAAAAATTGAGCCCAGACCTCCTGATGTTCAGTTCACTGTTTCAGTCATATGACCATCCTTTTCCAAGTATCAAATATGTACACAAGGCTCTACAGTTTAGTCTTCACATTACAGTGCTACAATGCAGTTCCTCTGAACTCTGCCCTTTCCCTCATTCTAGCAAAAAGGCAAACATTTGCCCATTTGTCTCAGTAGTAAGTAGGAACTGCTTTCTATACACATGACGATTTCCTCTCCATTCACATGCTTCTCCTCCTAGTGTTAGAAGGCCAGCCTGTGTCAGCAAGGGCCTGTTTAAATTAGAAACCAAATAATGTTTCAGGGATGCCTTGGGCTGTCTTGTGGAGAGGGTTCTTCTCAACCCTTGCCAGTTACAACTTGGTGGTCCTGCCAATCCTTGCTGAATTTCAAAACAAAAGTTGCTCAAGCTCGAGCAGCGCTGTTAGCCCAGCATACGCAGCTGGACAGCTGGTGAGCTGGGACGAAGCAAGGCCCGATGCTTAACCAAGCACAATTCACCAGACCATGTAAAGGGACAGGGGCGTGGCACTGTCCTAATTGTTAACATTCCTCCTCTGCAAGACTTCTCCTGATATTTATTTAATAAGCCCAGGCTCATAAAGGCTAAACGATTTAAGCAATCAAGTGGTAGCTGATGTGTATAGGGAGACAACATGCAGCCAGGCTAAGTGAAGGGTGAAATGCTTAATTTCTAACTTTGCAGAGCTTTATCTGGCATTTCAGATGAAGTAATACCTCAGGCAGCTGTGCCCAAAAGTGGAATATACGTTGCATGTACCTCAGGAGCTGTACTTGAGGCCAGGTTTGCACAGCCACAGCTCCTATTTACGTGTGTGTGCCCAGTGTGCTGGTCTTTTTCAGCCACTGGGGAGAAGTTTCTGTTGCTGCCAGTGAGTAACGTTCATGAACTCCAGTCTGATGTCTCCTGCCAGTGGCTAAAATCAGGGATGTGATGGGATTGATCTCTTTTAAGAGGGGTGAAAGGCAGTTTCAGCAGAACTGGCTGAGACATGCCAGCATTTCCACACCCCAGCAACAGATGTTTGTAAATAGGCACACCTTTGCATCTAGAAAGGAGTGCACATGTAGAGACTGCTGTGTGGGGATCTTCGGCCTCTCTTTTCTGTTGAGATGTTGCTGAGTATTTTAGCAGTAAGTAAAGAACACCATAATGCATGATGTTCCTATATGTTCCCAAAAAACCTACAGGAAGCATTATCTCAATTTAAGCTCATCTTTAAACTGCACAAGGGAAAGGCAGTGCAGAAAAGGAGATTATTTTTGCTGATTTTACTTTCTGTGTATTAGTGATGACCAATTATCGTGTTTTATTCACTCTGCATGGTTTTAGCTTAACTTTGTTAGTGTTCTTTTGATAATTTCTGCCTATCAGCCTAAAGCTTTTGGCCATAACTGCATTGTGAGCAGAGTAAATTGGTTGTTAGTGCATTTGCAGGGACAGTTCAGCCTGATTACATTGAGCTAAGCACCAATTTTACAACTTTGTCAGTGGTGCTGTTACAGAAACTGACCGAGTAAGCAGTCAGGCACCCTGCAAGTACATCTCTCCTAGCATGGTGATTTACTGCCTCTGTCTGCTGCCTTTTACAGCTGTGTGCTGGCTAATGTCCTTCCTATGCTGTTAGCTTGTTTCAATCCTGTGATGCTACATCTTTACTGAATCCGAATCTGACTTTGCCACCAGACTGAAAAACTGAAGCTCTTCTGAAGTTCCCTCTGGTTACCTTGTGCTTAGAATAACAAACTGGCAGGGGTCACAGTGGGTGGACACAGATACTTGCTTTCTGACTTACTTCTTTTTGGTTAGTCTGTATTCTTTGACCAGTCTCTAAGGCTGTTCTTGTGTTTTGTTTTGACTTGGTCTGATGGTTGAAAGCTTTACTGTAGATTATTATTTTTGACAGTTATGATAGTGATATTCCACCCTCCCATATTATCCTCTGACCTGCAGGTATCAGAATGCATAAAGATATACCTAAAATGTCACAAAAGAATGCAAATTGCATATAGTTACAAATTAGTTCAGATAAACAATGTAAGCATAGTATAGTATCTCAAGGAGAAATGACAGGCCCCACTGATTATTTACAGTAAGAAACAGTTTCTGGGTTAGATTCAATACATAATTTCTGATGATGTAGTCAGCACATTAAAAAAGTATAAAGTAACAGCTTACCATTTTTCTGTAAGCCACCAAGATGCATATATTCAACTGATAAGTCAACAAAATATTAGCTATTGGGATGGAGGGGTGTGGGGTGAATGAGGAAGATGAGGGGAGGACAGCTACAAGAGTTAAGCATCTCAACAAGGATACCCTGAAAAGCATTTTGCTATGGTGGGTGCAGTGAAGGCTGAATAGTTGATTCTTTTTTGCTTCAGAACAAAAGTAGAAAGGGAAGGGCTGTGTGGCATCCTGAAAGATAACACCTTTCAGAACTTGGTGTGTGAGAGACAGTGGCTTCAGAGCTCTATTGTTATCTCCTTTGTTTTCTCCCTAGTTCATATAGAAGCAGTATAAAAGTGTCATCCTTAACCTTGGCTGAAGGTTTGTATTTGGTTTTTTTCAGGTAGAACTTGCAGAAATTTGCACAAAAAGCGAACGTTATGTTGGCACAGAATGTGGAGGGATGGACCAGTCGATCTCTTTTCTGGCAGAAGAAGGAACTGTATGTGGATCTTTGCAATCTAAACTAACATTAATTCATGTAAAAAACCCCTTCCTATATATCTAGCAAAAATATAAGAAACTGGAATACTTTATTAAGCAGTATACACACCGCTGGTATGCAAATGAAACAGGAATTTCACATATGAACTCGTGTGCAATTGACTATGACAGGTTTGAAGGCATAAGATAATGAAAATGAGAAATGACAAGAAATTAAAAAAAGATGTTGGGAAAGATATGCCCTAGAAGAGTGCCAGTGGGGAAAGATACACCCTAGAAGAGTGCCCAGTCCTGCACTGTTTAGCTAATTCATCGATGAACTTAGAACGCTTCCCATAAAATGTCAATGGAATGGTCGCTGTGCCCCACATTCAGTGCACACGGTCGGTATGCCTCATATTTTGCAGTGCAAAATAATCACAAAAATGCTTTCTTGAAACTTCTTATAACCAAACAGTTCTAGGAAGTTTTGCCAGGTTCAGTTACAAAGACAATGGAGACTTTTTCCCCCATTTTTTCTAATTCCAAACAATTCTGTGGCTAGATCTGATGTAGAAGGCATTTAGCTGTCTTAAACGTGGCGACAGAAGGTAGACTAGCAATGATGAAGAGAACCTGCCAAGTTCTACATGGCTATGTGCAGTGGAATTTGCAGCAGAGTTCATCCACTGTGCTGGAAGGTGCACAGGACTGCAACTGTTCAAACCTAAAACCAGTAAAAATACTTTACAATGAAATTAATGTAGCATTTTGTGTAAACCTTTACTTATATTGTGCTATTCTATATCTACCCTTTTTGTTCCTTAATGCTGTACCTTGGAGGAGCTTATACAGAAAACCAGCTATTTCCTAGAGTTACACCAAGCATTTCATTCCACATGAGACATGTGCCTGTTCAATTTCACATCACCTGTACCTTCTCTAAAGCTTTCCTTCACAATTTACTGTGAGTAGTGCACACACAACTACATGAACACCGAACGAAGCACCGTGTTTTCCTGGCATACACACAGATGCTCATGTAAGTGGAGGCTTTTCTGATGTACAGAGGTGGTGATCATAAAGGAAAAGAAAATCTTAGAAAATATTAGAAATAAAATTACAAACAAACTAAAATGTCCTTGCTTCAGTATACTTAGAGCTGAATGCAGTTCTGGCCTTTCATCTCAAAAAAATACACTAGGACAAGACAAGTACAGTAAAGGGCACTGAGGTTGCTCAAAGGTGTTTGAACACTGACTGAATCATTTAAAACTTCAGCTTGGAAAACAAGTATCTTTGAGAGTGGCATTTTGAATCCCTGTAAAACCCCTGAATGGGTAAGAGTAGGTAAAGTGAGAACTCAGTGTTTTTCATAAGCAAAGAACCAACAGAAAACACAATGACATTAGCAAGCAGCTTGTTAGAAACAAGCAAGGAAGTTTGTTGGGCTTTTTTCCAAAACATTCATTGTTAAATTGGGAAATACCGTACATTGTGGAAGGCAAATGTTTTAAAATGGTTCCAAAGAAGACCATCTTGGATACACTGATGGAGTATTAGCCTACTTTTAACTATTAAGCATAACAGTCTGATGTTTTTTTCTAGTGGAAGTATAACCACGGTAATCTTTGCTTTTGTGAAGCAGGAAAAATATACCCCCAAAAAGGTTTGCTTTGTTTATGTCCTATTTTTGTATCCCCCCTAAATACCCATTTATGGCTACTGTCAGAAGCAGGACACTGGACCAGCTTAGAGGTACATTGTGACCTAAAGTAGCAGTTCTTCAAGGGTATACTTAAATGTAAGCAAGCTTGTCTGTCTTGATAGTAATTTTGTGACGTGGTCCAGAATCTCAATGGCACGGAGTAACACACATGCTGTACATAATGTACAAGCAGATTTGTCATTGTTTATTTAGCACTCTAGCTGCTCAAGGAACTCTCTGGGGTGAACAATGCCAAAACCAGTAAGACGTCCCTGCTTGCAGAGCTACAGTCTATTCTAAGCCAAAGCAGGGCACATGATTTACAACTTATCCCAATGAAAAACCAGATGTGAATTTAATCTCTTGATTACATTACATCCTGAATTATTTAATTAATGGATGCCTAGCTTATTCCATGAAAAGGTCACAAAATCCTGGGAACATCTTACGCAGTCTGTGCAAGGCATCTGTGAGGCAAGGCAGTCATGTCATAAGGAAGAAGACAGTAACTACATTTATATATATATATATATATATAGTTTTGTTTCATTTCTCAGTTTAATTTCATTTCTCTGATTGTCCATAAGTAACATGATCACTGTCAGTTCTGAAGTTCTGATACTATTCTGTACCTCAGTAAACTAACCTTGATTTAGTGGAGAGTAGAAAACTACAGGAGCGATGGACATTGGGGAAGGGAATGTGAAGCCCCTTGTTGCTAGTGGCACGCACATTAGTTTCAGCCAGGCCTGGTACTTTTCTGTAGATCAAAGAAAAGCTGTTGTCTTAAACAGTCAAGAAAAATAGGTTGGGTGGGGTGCTGTGAAATGCTGAAAAAAACCAAAGACTTAATGGAAACATTTTAAAATCCAGCTACAAGGGAAAGGTTTGAATTGTATGTGTAACTTGGCCAATGAGGTTAAACCTCGCTTCGCGCTGTTTCATGTCAGTTTTCTTTCCTTAAGTGTCTCTGGATTTTCAAGAGAAAAAACATGCAAATTTGCATTTGATTTATAGGACTAAGTGCACTGTTAGCTAGTAGTAAATTAAAACTAACCATTCATTTTTCTTTCAATAGGCCAAGTTGATAGAGTTCAGTCCTCTGAAGGCAACTGATGTTAGACTTCCAAGTGGAGCAGTGTTTGTTATTGCTAACAGTTGTGTTGAAATGAATAAAGCAGCAACTTCTCATTACAATATTAGGGTAATGGAGTGTCGTCTGGCTGCAAAGGTAACGTATGGCTTATGTCAAGCTCTAATGAAACCTTCATCTAAGTATGTGCTTTTTTCCACTTCTGACCAATCATGTCTTTAACACCTGGCTAGGTGCTATGGTAAGTAGCATTTTTCTTTCAAGAACCAGACACCTCTATCTCAGTACATACAGAACTCCTGATGAGTTTAATGGAAGTGCAAGAACTGTGCCCTTATATAGAAGATTTTGTGATTTATTTCTATACTATTTATTTTATAATTCAGTCGAGGAAATAAGTCTTATTTTTCAGCAAAAAATATTCTCAGTTAATAAGACTGTTTCTAATTAAAGCTGAATAATGACAAATAATGGAAAGCAACCAGTGTGGTCACATGTTTATATGTATATATGGCAATAGATGTGTATTTTCTAGGATTTAGAGGACATCAAAGCTCCTAGTTGGAGGCCTGGAAGTAATATTGGAAATGCTGAATAGCAGCATGTATGTCAGTATAAAGTTTAAAATCAGGATTGACTAAAAACCCGAAGTTTATGTTGTGTGGCTAGTTTACAGCTTGCAATTACCTCCAAAGTGTATGGAATTCAAACATGAAAAATCCAAGTACTGCTTAAATTCTGGATTTTGTAGACTGTTGGTATCATAATTCTCTGAAAAATTACCATAGTTAATGGGAGAGAAAAAAAAAGAGACAAAACAAATCAAAAAAACAAACAAACAAAAAAAAACCCAAAAAAACATTTTGAAGACGTGATCAGGTACTGACAAAATGTAATATAAAATACTGTTTTGAGATATTTTTCTAGTAGGGAAGCTAAATTTCATGACTTAAAATGAGCATTAAACTCAAGTATAAAGAGCATAGCTGTATTTTAGGTCTGGATAAGTTATGGTTAAAATAATGGCACCAATGACCATAGCTAAAGCTGTAGTCACTCAAATGAGTAAAAAGATTCTTATGCTGTTAAGAAAGTCAAAGTAAGGACCTCTCTGTGTGTTGGTTCTGTCATAAATAGTAAGCCTCAAACTTATGACAGTTAATTGGCTAAGTTTGTATATTAGGAAGAGCTTCTTTTGGAATTTATTTTTGCATAAGAAACAGAGACCCTTCACACATGATCTAGTCTAAAAGGCAAACTAAGAAGAGTGTGTGTTGCGTTGTAGGGCATACTGAAGTCTTGGTCCTGTCCTGAGCTCAGCTGGGAACCTGATTTTGTTAATTGAATTGCAGTTTTCTAAGTTACTTCAGGGTATTGGTCCTATGCAGTAAGCTGACAAGTTGACCAGGAAAGATGATTTTTTTAATATTTTTTTTTACATTCCTGTTACTTATGATGGAATTTCTAAAAAGGTACCTTTAGCACATGCTTGATTTTAAGGAGACTAACAACATACACCTGTCTGGTTTTAAACATATGCTACCCAGATGGAAAGTTGCACACACTGTAAAAATACATTGAGCCAGGAAAAGACTGTCTTTAGGAACGGGTCACAGAGGGGTGAATGAGGGCAGGTATGTAAGTGGAAGCAGGGAAGTCTTTTAAGCACCATTGCGCTAATGGAACGATGAAACACCACACTGGGCCTCACAATAATGCTTTGAAAGAAATTCTCATTGGTGAGTTCCTTAGTATGGGGTGGGGGTGTTTCCCTTTCTGCTTGAGGTCATTCCAGAATTTCATGTTTGCAGAAAGCAGTATGTAAGTTAAGATGCCAACACCATATATCCCTGCTGGAATTAGCATAGAACATTTTGATGTCAGTCTGTCCTACAGCAAGAGAGCTCTTGATCATCCTCACAAAATGAACTTTCTCAGGTTCTGCTCCCTTCCCTTTCCTTCTGGACAGTCATTCTTTCACTTGGGTTTGTGGGGTTTTTCCTATTCTGTTGTAGCCCCGAGCGCTGTCCTGTACTCCTTTAAACAGTATGCTTTAAGACATTTATGTTCTGCAGAACACTTGTGATTCCAGAGGAAATTAAATTATACTTTGTGTTTCAGAAAACTCACGCGGTAGGTGCTGCAGGATGAATGTGAGCATTAGTGAATCCTGTGTTCTCCCCTGCTTCACCATATGTGGTTTGCTTCACTGTCAGTTACCCAGTGGTGCCAAGAATGTCTGCAACTGGAATACTATAGAGTTAATCAACTCAGGCTTGTTAAATGTGTAAAGATGCTCAGATGACACTATAGAAATGTAAAGCCTAAGAAAGTGGTGTTGCTGTATAAGAGCGAAGTGTTCCTATGCTAATTGTATTTGTCCCATCATTTGCTAAGTGTTTTCTGCTCACTTACAGTCCTCCAGTGTGTCTGTGTTGAACAATGAGGGACAATAAAGGCTACAGATGCTATATTCTGGCAGTTAAGAGCCAGCTGGATGATGTCCACATCTTTAATCCATCTAGTCAGAGATCATCAAGAAAATATCCAACTGGGATTACTTTTGTACATTTAATAGATGGGATTTTTTTTTCCCTCCATTTCTGTTCTGTGTCCACTACAGTTTGAGCTGCTGCAGCTAGATTGCTTTTAAAAAACCATTTCTATTTGCCCATAACATCTTCTCAGTGCTATTAGAATTGAAACTTTGCTATAAGCAGTATGATACTTTCCAGCAAAGCCCTGCCTGCAGGCCTGATGGGGTCAGTTTCCAGTTGGAACATTTGACCCGTAAAGCACTAGTGTGGTTACCTCATCCAAAATGCAGCATCTCTTCCTTGTAGAACAGATGTGACAACACAGATGACATATTTCCTCAGGCAATTATTTATTTAAAAAATAAGTAGAAAATTAGTGTTGCCTTACAGAACATTATTTTTGTTGAGTTCTTAGCTCTCTCTAACTTCTGGTAATAAAGTCTAGAGGATGCTGAACATTAGGATTAAAGTATCAGGAAAATAATTTTATTCATTTAGCACCTTGAAGCAGATTTAAGAACACATCATAAATATGCACCAATGTAAGAATTACTAACTATTTAGATGAAACAAATGAAGCATTAATTGTTACTCTTACTTACCCATAAGTTAGCTAAAATGCAATTACATCCACGCTGTGGAGTTTAGGTACTCTGAGCCTCTGAAAAGCAGTTCAGATGTGACCTAATGGGTCTTTTCCAAGAAAATTTTCTCACCCTGGTTTTTGCACAAACCACTGGACAGTGATGCTTCTTTCTTTACAACTGAACATACAAAACTCCGTTTTAGATGACAACAGAGCCATATGATTAGGATTTTGATTGGATTTTTTGTGTTCTGCTCTACTGAGCTTCACATAAATCTTAGCAAGTCACTAGATGGCACCAAAAGTAGTTAATTTTTAGATACTGAAATAAAGAAAAACTGTACGAGCCCCTGCAAAAGTAGCACAGTTGGAGGAGAGCAGGAGAGTGAGAATCTATAGCAGATAGTTGGGCAGCAGACTTTTTTCATGCTGTAACTATGCACAAGGCAAAGGAAGTACTTCTCAAACACATAGAATCTCTTTTTTTTTTTTTTTACCCCAGGAAATTAAGTGGCTTTGCTGAATTGAGGTGTAAATTACTGCCAACCAATGTCACTCTAAAACAATCAATTGAAAAGAAAGCCAGAAGACACTGGCTGAAATCTTGTCCCTGTTGATGAGGAGTTTTAACACTGATTGGAGTAGAAAAAGGATTTAAATCCCTCGTCTTGCTGCATTGCTTTACACTCCACAAACATACAGCCTTATCTGGCATATATGGAGTTTTAATCTCAATTTAAATGGTGCAGAATTGGAAATATTGCCATGACCTTATTAATACAGTAAAACCGATACTGACATGTACCTGCTGCTCTATGTCTGACTGTAGTAATCTGTTGAAATTTAAGGTGGTGTGTCCATCCCACAATGACCACTTAACATTCTTCTGTGATTTATCACATCAATAATATACTGCCTTGTGAGGAAGTCTGTTTTACTCAACCATTTTCATTAGGCTCACGCTACACATGTAGTAACCCTTCCAGAGAAAAGCCTCTTTGACATATTTTCTTTTAGAATTCTGGTGCTTTGAAGTAACTGCCAAAACATCACAAAGGTATACATGGCATGATGTCACTGTCTGGAGCTAGAAAAACAGATATATCTATAGCTAATTAGCATCATAGCAATCGTGTAGGATTGGAGAAGATTCTGACTAACCTTCCTGGAAGGCTCAAAACTTCCTGTAAATGGGATGTTAAAATAACGTACTTTAAATTTACTTTAAACTCTAGAGACTGTGAAAGGTCACAGTTAATTCTCCCACACAAGTCTTATGCCTACTTTCATATTTTTAAAGCTATTACAAGAAAGGATTTTAATGACAATCTCAAATATTCATCAGAAAACTCCAGGAGCATACCGCAAAAGTCAAACTGAGTTTTAAATGTTAAAACAAATTTATCACCATATAGCAACAGACTTCTTTGGAAATTCTGGTGTTACAGTACTGCAGCCCTTGTGTAAGGGTTGTCTGAATGTGATTGTAAAAGGTTAATAAGTGCTTGAAGTAACAAGAGCCACGGAAAAGGATAAATCACTGATTTGGTATCACAGAAATAATGCCAGTAAGGTTTTTACAGATAGCATCTGATTTGAGGGAAGAATATCAATCATTCACAGCCCATTTATCAATAAACATATAATTATTATCTGCTGTGTACTGAAAAAAAGTATCTTCTGATGGTTCCCAATTAAGTAAAAAGAGCAAACAGGTCTTAAAATTGTACTAAGATGGACAATTGAGTATTTTTAAATAGGAAAGCACAATATTTTCTATTTTATTTTTTTTAATTTTAGCTTCTCTCAAACTCAAAAGGCTTGGACTGGAAAAAAATGTTGAGACTCCATGATGTGCAAACCAAGCTAGGAGTTAGCCTGGCGGAAATGCTGACCATTGTTGAGGAGGTATTACATCCTGAGCCTTACAGCACAGAGGAAATTTGTAAATGCCTGGGAATTAGCCTGGAGGAGCTCCGGTCTCAGATCCTTAGTCAAAACACGCAAGATGGTAAGCATATATGAAATGGTGGATTTTAGGGTATGGTGTTTCCATTACATAAAAAATTATGGTATTTTATGTGCAAGTGGAAGTCTTGCCAGAATACTTCCCCAGAATCCTGGGTGGCAAGTCAGGGAATTGATACCACAATTATTTCTAACTTAAAATGAGAAAAATTTTGACTGAACTGTTTCTAAAATGGTAGAAGTACCAGATCACTTAGTATTTTAGATTAACCTGTGCTGTTTGAGAGTTCTCTCTAAATAACCCACGCTTTACTCTAGGGAAGAGTCCAAACTAGGCTTCCTTCTCTGGCAGTGGTGCTAACAAAACTAAATGGGATGGCTGTAGCATCACTGAAATGAATCCTCTTTCCTCTCCCTTTCCTCGTCTTGAAGACCAGCATAGATGAATCTTTGTTTTTCTGTTTTGATGGATAAATACATGATCACTGCAAACATGCTCTGGGCACCAAGTCATCTAGGTTTGTCTTGAGAGTTTCTGTTACTATTGTTTGCTTTTCTTTTAGGAAAATGTTGGTGTAGGTGAACAATTTACCATGTAAAGTATTTCCCATGCTTTATTGATTTTTATACCATGTAGTCACGGCACATGTGGAATGGATCCTGAATGCTTAGTGTTGCTAATAACACTGAATAACAGAACATTTGCGAAATAAATAGTTACATAATTATTTTGCATTTGTAACAAGTTTCCAGTGGAGATCAGAATCTTCCTTTAAGAAGTGAAAACAATCCTTCCTTCTTCGTTTGCATTCTGTGGCCTTATTACCGCTACTTTTTTCAGGTGAATTTTACCCTTGCCTCCCAAGGCTGCTTTCAGAAATGTATGTATTTGATCAGTAACACATCTGTGTATACTGATGCTTATATTTAAATAATCTGCATATCTGGAAAGATTGTAAACTTTATATATTGACCAAGGACCAGGTCCCTAATCTAGAACTTGTTTTGCAGTCCAGTGCTGTCAGAGAGCATGAAACCATCTTCTTGTCTAAATACACTGCCAGAGGTGCCAGCATGGAGTACAGTATCTTAATCCAGCTCTTTATCTTCACAGAAAGAGTTCTGATAACCCTGTGCTGTACATACATGAGAAAAACCCCAAACAACATACCTGGCCAGCATTTTCATGAGAAGCCAGGAGGCTGTAAATCTTTTACACCATCCCCTTACTTTCCCCTTCACGAAGCAATACAAACTAGCTACTAACTTAGAGATGTTTGCACTTCTTATACCCAGTTTATAAAATAAAATTCTACGGTTCTGTAGAACTGAATTGTTTATCCAGGTCATGACAATCTTTTTCAAAAACCAAAGTCTGGGTAAAAAAACCTAAGCATAAAAGCCATAGAACAAACTCAAAGGAAATTTTATACTGTGGCTCTGAATAGAGTTTGCAGATGTTTGCTGAACAGAATCTCTTAAACTTCACGAGCATGATTTCATTTGATAAGGCAAATTAAAATGGGTTATGCTGAAGGCCTCTTTGCACGTACAGTATGAAATTAAATAGCAGATTTCTGTAAAAGTATATGCAAAGAAGAAACAAGGCAGACACAGAAAGGAGGAATCTAAGTCCACTGTTTGTTTTTGTTACACACTAAACAAATTACATTTTATGTTGGCTTTGGAAAACCAGAGACTGTTTGACAAAAAATATTTTTCTTCGTTCCCCTGTGCTTTCCCACTGTATTTTAATGACAATGTCTGGCTTCTTCATGGGAGAGAAAACATACCGACAAATAAGTCATCTCTGCAGAGAATTTCAGTTACTGAACTTCTTCATTCATCATGAAGAAAATGCTGTAACATTTAAGGCATCTTTCTTCCTTTGTACACATTTTATCAACTTTTCTGATAAAATACTATAATATTAAGGGCTAAGTATTTGCATGAGAATTGTTATTTAGATAATCTACTGGATTCTGAGTTTATTCTGTGACTGAACACAAATTGTCAGTAGTTTTAACTTTTCATATTATTCAAAGCCCGGTGATAATTACAACTAATGTTTCTTGCCGACAGTGTCTCTCATGTTTAAGGATCTGAAAGTGCTATGTAAATATTATTTTAGCCTTAAGTCTAGCTTCCTGTCCTCTACTCCTCCAGGGATAGTACTGTATACTTACATAAAGTTTGACAAGTGTATAAGGCTGACCACAGAAAAACCTCACAACCAAAAGACAAATGGTGTGGACACGCATTGGGCAAGTCCCAGGCCAGGTCTGGAAGCACACAGCAACTTTGCATCCCTTTTGCAGGCAGGTACTCAAGGGGTTCTGCAGCCCCCCACTGCACAGCCCACGTTTCCCAGGTTTGGAAAAGTACAGATGG
The DNA here is from genome assembly GCA_013399135.1 of Heliornis fulica. NCBI lineage: Eukaryota > Metazoa > Chordata > Aves > Gruiformes > Heliornithidae > Heliornis > Heliornis fulica. The sequence goes on along the minus strand of VXBZ01000388.1, from coordinate 1,085,501 downwards.
TGCCTCTCTAAACTTATTGCAGTTGTTCCCTGGCCAACTCAAAATCCCAAGTTTAAATCCCCCTTGCAAATGTTTACACATGGATTGCACTTGTGGCTTCTGAACATCTCTAGAAAAATAATATTTATTACTTTCTAAGGTGCCCTATGCCATAATTTTGGCTTGGACTTGAGTGCTTCACAGAACGTTTAGTGTGTGGTGATTGTGGGACATTAAGTATTTATAAGCTTCACCACAAAAGGATATTCTCCTTTAAAACAGTGTATTCCTTTAACCATGAAATGGTTTGCTCCTTCTTACATTAAGTATTTTTAAACCCATTTTTCCTTTTGATTTACGTATAAAATTGTAATCCAATTTTGACTTTTAAACCTGGGAATGAAATCACTGTGGGAGGTGTGGGCATCCACTTGCTGTGTGGATTTGGCTGCTTAACTGCCCTCCTGTTTGTCCCTTGGAAGGAGAATTCTAGGTCTGTGCTGCAGCTGCCGTGAGTGGTGCGTGAAGAGCCTTTCCTTCCCGCTGCCAAGTACCACGTAGTAATGGCGATCGCAGTGCAAGAAGGATTTTAACTTTATCTGCATGGACAGTGCGTGAAGATGGACGTCCAGACGTTCTGCCTGGCTGCTCTGGGATACATAAAGCTTTGCTACTTTGCCTTGGGCATTACCAGAGTGGCCTTGTCAGAAAAGTGACCTGGAGGTCACCTGTCTGACAAGGCCACTCTGACAATGCCCAAGTGGTAGGCCTAAGAGCACTTCTCAGCTTGAGGGGCCTTGTGCCTGCTCCAGCCTCAGCCTGATCCATGTCATGGAGAAACCTGGGAACGTACCAACCCATGGCACAAAAATGCATGTTCCTTGGGGTGATCCCCAGAGAGGTGTCCACTCCAGGCAGATCCCACAGATCCCTGGCAGAGGCAGGCCCTGGAGTGTGCCACAGGGCTCAGGCACAGGCACCGAATGGCCTAGGTGAGCTGTGAGAGCCTTGTTGAAGCTAGCATTCCTCTGGAGGAAGACTTGTTTTAAGCCAGTAGATATCATAATCTCAAAGCAGGTGTCTGCTAAATGGGTCACTGAATCTAGCAATGACTCGTCCCATGGTTTATTTTCAGAAAGCCAGATTGCAGTTACTTGAGCAGTCCCAGTAGAGTAACTGTTCCCCACTTTGAGTAGGGGGTTCACAATCTGGCTCAAATTAAAGCCATCTGGCAGCATTTTCTTATATACATTATGAGCCAGAAACCTTCACCCTCATCATGTTCAATCAGCAGGATGCCTAACAGAGAAGGGTACTATTCCACATGAGTAATGGTGGTAGAAACTGTCCCCTACACGATTTTGCGTCGGTGAGTTTTTCCTGTTGTAAATTTTGAACAGTCCCATCAGCCATGTGTAGCTCATTAATCTACAGTGAAACATATCTTAAGCAGCTGCCAAAGCAACTAGAAAAAAATATATAGCCTGAAGAGGTTGGTCTTCAGCTAAAGGTCAGATAGAATTGTACAGGAAGCCTCTAAAGAAAGGAATCTGCTGAAGCTGGAGTTGTAGCAAATAATATGAGTGGCTGAGAAGCCACAAGGTTTAATTATAAAGAAAAAAAAAATCCCTGTAAATGGATGGGACAGGTTTGCCCAATTTTTGTGAAGCTAAAATTTAATTATGACTATGCAGTGAACTTCTCTGTTATATTTAAATAACACAGAGTTGTTTGGGAATAACAACCCAGGATTTCTCTTTGTTTTTAAGATATTCTATATGAATTTTGGACAAAATTATTAGTTTGCTGCTTCTTAACAACTTGGAAGGTTCTTGCTGCAGCGCAGGCTATTAGTGCACTGGAAAATGCCACCATTTCTTTCCACAGCGTTTGGGGGTTTTATAAGTTAATTGAATCTTGCTGTTCATGGATGACATTGCAGACATCCTCTGCAGAGGAGCAAAGCCAGGGTGCAGAGGGTCCACAAAGGGTCAGCATCAGCTGCTGACATTGTCTGAAAACTTGGTAAGGACTAGTAATAGAAAGTGGTTAACAGGGAGCAGATTCCTTGTAGAAGATACAGCGTGTCCTCTTTGAAACCACAAAAACACAGTTAGTGAGGCCATGACCTGGAAGGTGGGTTAGCTGCTGCAACAGCAGGCTGACCTGGTGGATGTGCTACAAAACCTCATTAAGGGCAGACCTAAGATTCCCTGTGGATAAAGTTTTCTATGGTCTCATTTTTACTTTTCTGGTCTACTTTAATTTCTTCTGACATGTGTCTGTTCCAGTCTGTAAAAGGTATCACTCTCCCTCATTGAGTCCACCAGAAACTTATTCTGTGTGCAGCTGATGCCACAGAAAATAAAAGACCATCTCCACACTGTCTTTTCAGAAAGTGAGAAGAGATCCTGTGAGTGACTACACAAGTGTGTGCCGGACTAAAACCAGACAGTTCATGGCAGTGAGCTACGCAGAACACGGCAGAGAGGAAATGTGTAGTGATTTTAAAGAACAGATTTTTGCGAGCATGATTCTATCCAGAGAGTAGATCCTCAGCCCATACAAATGTCCATCAGTCCAAATGACACTACATCATTTTAATCAAGCCAAATACCTGAACTGGATATGGCAGAGATCCCCTTACAGACGAAAAATTACTTTAGACATGCCCTAGATGGTTGCTTTTATGTCAGTACAGCAGCCAGCTAGTTTCATTGCACCAGAGATTCTAGGTTGCTCTCTAGTCACCAGAGAAATGGGTACACAGGGCAATCTGGGTCTCAGGTGGGATAAACAGTTCCCAAGCCGGCACTGTTCACTGACAGAACACAGACTTGAGGGTACCTGTTCCCCTCGTTTGGAAACAACTTCAAGTAGAAGTCTGGCCTCTATAGTTCACTAGATGAGGAAAGAATGTTTATGTTGCCAGTCAGACTAAGTACCAAATTTCCATACACTCTCATAGATATAAGGGTCCCCAACGCTTTTAAGAATCTGGCATTCATTCCCTAACCCCTGCTTTTTTGTTCTCCTTGGAGCACCACGGAGGGCAACACCACATAACCCAGTCCTGAGCAGCACTGGAAGGTTTACTTTTAGGGCTTCAGTTTTTCCCGTTTCAAAACACTCCAGCTATGGCTCAGATATAAACTAATCCATCATGAACACTTGGGTTTTATTTGTTTTAACCATGACAGAATATGGCTTATGAAATCAGTCCTTTTTAACTGTAAAAGAAGTGGCTACATGAAGCACACAGATTCTGATCGGTTCAGCTCTTCTAAAATCACAGCTTCCACAGCTCTATAGCATCTCCTATTAATTCAGGTTTTGTTTATGTGGAGCTAATATACAGCCTGTAATGCAGCAAGGGAATTCCAGTATAGATGTAAGTTTTGGAAATATTGTGTGTGCTCTGTGATCCTTTATGAAACAGGGATGCTTAGATGCTTATGCAAACAGAAGAGATACAGGTGTGTTTCTGCATTACCAGAGGTGTTTGGAGTCAAAAGCTGAATGGGGCTCATTTCATTATTTTAGAATAGGACTTTCAGAGTACTGAGGTGTTTGTTGTCCTGAAGATAAATTTACTTTAACAGTACACACTTTACAGAGCCAAAGAGGAGAAGCAAACTATTACACATAAAATTTAAATGCAGGTGTAGATTTCTGAAATAAAACGCTGCCGATAACCAATAGCCACCACAATGATACCAGCCTGTAACTGATACCAACTCAGTAAATGCCCCCAAAGGAGTCTGAAAATAACGTGCAGCCACTCTTTCTCACTTGAGAACTGCTGAAAGAACTGCCTTTGGAAAGCCAGTGTCAAGGTAGCGAATTCTCCCCCGCATAAACAACTCTCCTGGGAGCAGATGCTGCCAAGGACACCACTCAGATCTTTTGGCTGGCAGCCAGCAGCTGGAGTGCCCATCCTGGTTGCCAATCCATAACACAACGAGCACAACACAACCCCAGAGATTTTTAAGGTAATCTGGCCAGTAGAGCATTGCTCTACCAAAGGGTGGTCTCCAAATCAATCACAGCCTTTGGCAAGGCTGATGCCTTACAATTGAAACCAGACATGTTTTCAGTTCATTCTTTGGGTTACTACTGTTCAATGGTGATTTACAAGAGAGTGTGAGCTATGGCAATCTCTCACGCAACTTTAGATACTCCCTAAACGAATGCACATTTAGAAATCTCCTTGCTCTAAAACAATGGCTTATAAGAGAAGAATATTTAAAGGGAAACCATCCTTTAAAATGGGCCAAGCTGCCTTTCTTCAACGCTCAAAAATACTGAGGCATCACTCTGAAAGCACAGTAACCCTGTCAGCAACAAGATCCAGTGGGGTAAAACACACCTGGGACTGGGAAACCCAAGGATGCTCCTCCTGTATGACACTCCCAAGAGGGTGTTTCTGGAGGGTGCTTGGTTTTCTTATTTCTGCCCTACTTTGAAATGTGTTCAGATGGCCTGTTCAAAAGACAGCAATGCAGAGCTTCTCAGCAGCAGGCTGCACTGAATTACAAAATAGATACCACCAGAAGCCATGTCACCAGTAGCAGAACACTGCTATCGCTTCACTATCATTTGGGGCTACTTGTGTCTGTCTCAGCACTGGATTCTCAGCATTTACAACTGTGATTTACACGTACTCTGGAGAAATAAAGAGGGCTTATAGAGGGGCTGATGAACTTTTTGTCTGTAAGGGTTGCAGTCTGGAGTGTATGTACCAAGAGACCTAAGGCTGAGCATAATGTTATTTCTAGGGACTCTATTTTCAAGGAAGATTTCTATGTATAGTTGCAAATGTAGATTGCTGAAATCATCAGAAATGGTTCTAGAACTTTGCTTTCTCCACAGACCAGCCAAGTATGAACTCCCTGTGTCTGGGTCAGGGAGCGAGTTCTGCTTTCAGTACAGGACTTGTCTCCTTTTACCTCTACTTGTTATGACAGCAATTTTGGAAAAAAGAGAGACCAGAAGCTGAAATGTAGACACCCGTCTTTAAAGGAGAATTTATATCTAGAAAGAAAACAAGGGATGTTTGGAGGTGCTCTAACATGCTGGACTTGCAATGAAATAAGGAAATGTGTTGCAGTAGGTGCTCCACATAGAGAGTAAAGTCCACTTATCCAATATTTACCACCCAAGCAGCTCAAGTAAACCAACTCAATCATAATTTAATGCTTCTGGTGAACAGTAATTCCCTGACAGCAGCCATAGTATTAAAGCAAACAGAGCTGTAATGGGAGAGGAAAACAATGACAACAGTAGTTTGGGACAGGCAGATCTTAGTTTTCAGACATCAGTTGCAAAACAAACCCTTCCTATAAATAGGAGTTGCTTGAGGAGCTTTCACCCACAGCCATCCCCTTCCATTTTATGTCCCCCTGGTCAGGCTTAGTGGAGGTCTCCACTCTGATGGACACACAAGTTTGGGGACAGCCTCCCCTCCCAGAGGAACTGGTTTTCCAAGGTACAACAGAAAAAAAGTCATCCCAAATCCTTGCACTAGTCATCAATCCTAGTAGGTCAATACTGGGCAGTACCTGTGAGGGCTTGATATCTCTTCACAGACACACTGACTGATAACACCCACCAAAAATAAACTCTGAAGACCAAGCTGGCAGCACCTGTGCTCTTCACTGTACCTTTACTGGTATTACTTACAGTTAGGGTGAGCCTGCACCACTGTGAAAGTATTTCAGGGGTTTCCTTACCTGTGCACCAGGAAATATGGATAACAGCATTTCACTTTAAAAAAAGAGAGAAAAATGGTTGGTGGTTTTTTGTGGGTTTTTTCCAAGAAAAAGCCCACCTGCACAGCTACACCCTGGATGCAAGTTTAGCCAGGAGCAGTCACAGGATGCCCTGGGCCAGCAAGTGCAGGTCTACAGCTGCCTGCAGGGCACTGGGCACCTTTCTGCTGTGCTTATGACTCAGTTCTGCTGGTATTTGAAGCTGAAGCTTTAAAGCCCTAATGCATGTCGCTCCTCCAAGTACTGAATTTGTGGCTTGCCTCTGCAAAGCTAAAGGAGAGACTGTGTCTGTTCAGTGGCATGGCAACTAACCAGAGCACGTGCATCGTTATCAACATGAAAAAACATGTATGTCATGTTTTGATGAACTCTAATGCTATTTTATTAAGGTTTTACAAAAGATGCAAGTGAGGTTTTGCAGAAGGCTTTTAGCCTAGAAAGGTTTAGTATAAAATGATTTACTGAAAAAATCCAAGTCTATTATGTTTCTGTATGTTCCTTTTGTAGTGAATATTAATGGATAACTGCAGTACTTAACATTTCCATTGTGTTTAGTTTCCACCTTTAAGTTATACCAGCGTGCGAAGCATGTGTATAGCGAAGCTGCCAGAGTGCTGGAATTCCAGAAGATATGCAACGAAGCACCTGCCAATGCACTCCAGCTGCTGGGAGAGCTCATGAACGAGAGCTATATCAGCTGCAGGGAGATGTATGAATGCAGCTGCCCCGAGCTGGATCGCCTGGTAGACATCTGCCTGTAAGTTCTGACCACAAGGAAGAGTAATCGCCTGTTGAGAATATTGTTTGAATTGATGAGAAAATATGACATTGTTGGCTATTGCAATTTTAAAATGAAAGTATTCTTGTCTCTTATTACAGCATTAATCTCCTGCAGGGACATTACATGGTCAATTGTTTCCCTCCTGACATCTGTGTAATACTTTCAGATGAAAGCTGCAGTTTATGGCTTTATTACCGACTTTGCTTTTGGACTGACTCATCATCACAAGTGTTACGTTAGATTGCTGGCTATTCTTCTTCTAAGTTGTAGAAGAAGTCATAACTGCTTTTCTTAAGACATCATCTCAGTGGTTCTCTTTGAACTCTGTCACTTTTTGTGTATTTCTTAACCATTTCAGAACTGCCACCCCCAGAATTCCAGGGCATAAGCAAGCTGTTCTCCACTCTTAGGTTGCCTCGAAGTTGCAATGGTATATTGTGAAATGCTATTGCATCTTTTCCAATTCAAAAAATATGTTGTCTAGACTATCAGAGAGGTTGAACAGTTAAAAGGATGAGTGTGTTAACTGTTGCAGTGGCTAACACTCTGCTGCTCTCTGCTTTCCTCCATCTCTGCTCCAAGCTCATTCTTTTATCTGGGTTCCCTGACTCCATTTGGCTGCAGTAAACAAGTCCTCTCAACTCCGAAACACACCTCTGAGTACCAGCTCATCCCTTCTTCCCTCTCTTTGTTCCTTCCCAGTTTCATGTTCTCTGGACAGAATAAACAGGGTGTCAGAAACAGCACAAACTGTTTTGGAAACCACAGGTGGTTGTGTGTAGCAGGCTGTCACTTTCATAACTCAGCTACAGTGGATGATGAGACTGGTATAACCACGTGTTAATACAGCGAGTGAAAACAAATACTCAGTACTTGCTACGCAGCGTTTCACCCACAGCACAGGACCAGCAGAGAGGGACGTACACGTTTCAGTCCCTCCCCATTTCCATTTTTCTGGTACATTTGATCATGGGACAGACATGTTGTGTTAACTTTGATCTCAGTTCGCTGCCTCTGGAAGGAACTCATTGGTTGGTGATCATTGTAACAGGGCTTGGGGGAATAAGTAGCTGCCCGTCCCCTGAGCTTTCCCACCACTGCTCTTTGCTGGCCTTGCCCCAGCCACTTTGTCCCAGCTGCTTCCCTCATTCACTTCATCATGGTTCCTGGTGATGCCACCTCCATACTTAGGGAGTTATCGTTCGTAATTCTCCTTGGAGAAGGGTGTGCTTAGCTGGGGAAGCTGCCCTAAGCCAGAGTCTTAGTGCCCTGCCAGAAGGAAACTGTAGGGCCCAAAGTATTTGCAGGCCTGAGATCCAATGTTGTTTCACTGTCCTTTAGAAGCAAATACTTTATCCCATCCCGTCTCTGTATCTTGAAGGAAACAGGCTGTTTCAATGCAGAGCTAAAAGGGTGACTCCCTTACAACCTAAAGGGAAAGTTACAGAAACACAAAACCACTTATTTACCCGCAACTGACTCTTTTTTTAAAAAAGGAAATTATTCTGCCTTATAATGAAAATATGCATTTTACAAACATGTGATCTACCATATGTTTTCTTACATCTGTACTCATTCGGATTTGGTAAGTTGTAATACCCATTTACCACATTTGTAAATGGATAGAGTATGATACTGATTATTTAGGTTAGTCTGATTCCTTTTGCAGACAAGATGGAACAGCCTCTGAGCCAGAAAACTAAAAATTTAAAAACTGAACAGAAGACTTTTGGACATTCAGAGATTATTTTGCATATGGGACACACATGCTGCTTTGTGATAAAACACAGAGAAGCCTGGTTAGCCATTGGACAGTCTGATAGTAATTTAGCAGTACAATCTTTGTTCCTTCCCTTTGGAACCAATCTGGTACGTAACTCACTGGCTGTGTTCAGCTCATTGTATCACATAATGATCACATAACAGAACAAGCTACGACAGTCACTCAGCGGGGCAGTTCCACCATGGTTATCCCAGCTACGCAAAGGCTTCTCTGTGTGAGAGAAGGGAGAGCTGTCAGAGCCAGCTGAAGGCAGAAACTACGCTTGACTTGAATTATCAGAAGCCTTGGGCTACAAAGGCGTGATCCAGGGCAGGGTATCTGCAGGCCTGTTCTGTGACCCCAGTGACAGAGGAGAATCCTTACAACTGAACATCAGCATTATTCTTAGGTGCACCAACTGCCCACTGTTGCTGCCTCAGTACTTTGCCAGTGCTGAGCCATTCTAAGTCTCTTCTCCCAGGGCACCCAGCCTGAGGCATACACACAGAGCCTTGCTCAGGAGTGCGGAGATGAAACCAGCCTGTTCCAAGGGGGGAAACAAGTGGGTGTAAACTGCCACGATCTGCACTGCAGAGTGGCGATACCTGTGCTACGTTTAAATAAGCTGGCGTGGATGCTAGCAACAGCCTGCTACAGCAGGACACTCAGCACCAGCATGGAAAGTCTCTGGTTCTCATTTATGCTGAGCTCTGCTTTCACAGCTAGACAGCTGCTGCTCTCCGGGCTAGCTCGGGTGTCGTCACCCTGACTTGGCGGCAGCAGCATGGACTCCAGAGGAAAGGAGCACACAGTTAGCATTTTACTAAATTAAAATTAAACAGAGCATTTCATTTCCAGGGACCAAAACATATATAGTGAAGGACAGAAGTGATGTGTATGCCTATGTAACATCAGATGTCTCGCTCACAGCAGAAGAGCCCACAGCTAGTACAGTGAGCAGAGCAAAGCACCACAGTGAAGTGTCGTTCATATATTACTATTACTTAATAGGGGGGGTGTATTATATTCCCAGTACAGAAACAAGTACATTGTTTGTTCATTGTTCTTTAGCCTTGCCCATTAAGAGCATTTCCCAAAGAAGAAAACTAGAGGTCTTTGAAGTCTGGTGTTTAATGTTTTCCTGGTTCAGTGATTAGATCTATTCTAAAAACGTAGTTATTTCAGATTAACACAGTTTAAGCCAGCATTTAATTTTTGGAAGCTATTAGGAAAAAAAACTTTTCTTAAACTGTACATTAAAAAGCTAATGGATATAAAATCATTAGTCACTCTAGGAAAACTTGGCTGATGTAATTATAGAAATGGCCAGGACCTCCATAAATCACATTCCTTCCTTACGATGATATACAGCTGCCCTGTAACTTTAAAACGCCTTTCCAAAAATACATTCCACAGAATTGCCCGAGTCTACTGCTGCTCTCTCCTTACAAGGTTTAAACTGTGAAGAATAATCTGCATATCCAGATGTTTTCTGTTTTGCCTAGATCTTTATGTTTTACTGTATAACCTCTGCCAAGAAAGAAAGGGATCCATAGTCGCTGTGGTTTGTAGTGCTGAAAACTGTAACCACTAGTTGGTCAGTTGTTTTTTTTCTGTTTTGCAAAGCCAGAAGACATGTACTTTCTCTGGCCTAGCTCATGCTTTAAGAGCTATTGTACCTGTTAGTCTTTTCAAGCGAGTAACACAGAAGATTTACTAAACAATTAAGGAACAAAAATTGGGTCTGAGCATAGCATCTGAGCTCCTGAACTTGTCAGGTACTTTTGAAAATCTCTCTGAATCTTTGTGTGTTGCAAATAACTTTTATTCCTGTATTCTCCATCTTTTGGTGGTATAAATCCTGATAATTTCTGTGTTACCAGCCACAGTCCCTACAGTGGAAGACAGCAGAAGCCCCTCTAGTAATTTTAAAAGATACAGTTTGTACATTGCATGCAGGTGAGGATGCAGTGGCCGAGATAAGTGTTGCTAAAATGCAGAGTTATCACTAATGGCTTCCTTAAAGCTGCAAAGCCTGGAGTCACGGCCCAATTTGAATTTCAACAAATCACCACCCCAGAAAAAGAAGAGTGCAGTTCTTTCAGAGCCAGAAAGGCTTAAAGATGTAATTCAAATGCACTCTAAGCTTCAAAACAGATACTGAACCAGGAGCCCAGCTTAGGTCTGAACTGATGAAGACTCAAAAAGACAGCTTCAGACCTGTCCCAAAGTTAGCCTTCTCGTGTGTGATCGACACTCTCCATACACATCTCCAACAGATGTGGAATTAGGCGCTTGCTTCCAAATTGTGCAGTATCAGGTACCTACTTCCCAGGTGTTAGGGCACTGCCCGTCAAAATGCCAAGTTCCTCAGCATTAAGCCCAAAGCATCTCATCACATTTGGAACCGTTAGCCACAGTATTTTGAAAGACGGTGACTTCAGGTCTGAAACAAGCGTATTTTCTGTCTGCATGATGCTTTATTTCAACTTAAGTATTTTTAAATGACTCAGTAAAAATGAGGCATGAGCATGACCACAGAGAATGATGAAATAATAAAAGGTTCAGAACAATTCTGAAGGGATTTCGGTTGCTTACCAAAATAAAAGCCAGACACCATCTGAAGTCCACAGTTCTGACTGAGGTAACAGACCAAACGAGCACAGACGGTTGATTTAGCAAACTCTGAAAAGTGGATTGGGCCTTATAAAGTCTATGGGAATTTCCCCATTGATTGCAGCTGAGACTGGATCGGATCCTGCTCTTTTTACGAGGTTACTCCATGGACCATAAATGACAAAAATTGCATCAGAGAATGAGTGACTTACAGGAATAATAATAAGTAAAAAAATAAAACAAACAACCCCCCACAAACCATAACACCAACAGGAAATAAAGAATGAATACAAAACCCAGTCAGTACGAAGGGTGGCACCACACAGACTCACTGAAGAAAGTGTTTCTGTTCAAGAGGAGATGTAAGCACGTTTAGAATCAAACACATATGTAAGTACTTGCTTGAAATATGACCTAAACCTCTCCTAACCCGGCAGTATACCAGATTCATTTAACATAAAATGCACATATGAAAAATTTCCACAGCCTACTCAGAATGAGCTGTCACTTTCCAATCTGTTATTCACATGATGCCATTTCTCCCTCAAACACATTCTAGGACCGGTAAATCTCTCTGTGCATGGCTTTTGGAAACACATCACAAGCATATATTTGCAAATCAGATTAGATCTCTTGTGAGAAGAAGATTTCAAATAACCCTTCTAAATCATACTGTTCTGACTAGGTTAAAAAAAGCTCCAAAGAACTTTATTAAATGGAATTTTCTTTCTGTCTGAATCTAAGTAAAGATCAGGAACGTAGGTAAGTCAACCAATGAAAATAATTTGAATTCTAAGGAGATGGCATCTGCTCCTTGCTGAGAAATGGCACAGGATTTGCTGTAGGACATAACTATCAGGCCTGTGTCTTGAGGCTAGGAATGGTTTGTATTTGGATGTCACTTATTTGGCATTGTTCTTTCTCTTTGCTAATTAAGAGCTTTCTTTTTTCCTTGGGGACTAAGTTCTTATTTTACCTCTGCTGCTGTGAATCTGTTCAGGTCGTGAAGCTCCTCTGAAGAGATACCTAACACTGTCCATTCAGCATAAACACTTATTTGAGACTGACTTTGTAGGAGTTCCTGAACTCTCCTTTTCTTGACTGGCACGCTCAGCAGTCCTGCAGAAGCCTGTGAATCTTCAGCATGTTTTAGATCTGGCCTGGAAGAGGAGAGCTATTTGTCTTTGCCGCATTAGAAAAAGGCTTGCATGCCTACATCCTGGGCAGTTAGCTCATGAACCCTCTTTTGTTATTTTTGTCATGTATTTCTGTTTTCATTTCTGGTGGCTCGTGAATGTTGCTAACATGATTCCTTTCTTCATCTCAGATGTGCTGTGACCCTTAAAACAGCTGGTGCTGAAGCACTGTAACAGAGGGCAACTTTGGAAGCTGACAGAACTCTATACTGCAGTTTAAAGCACCAACATTTTTTCTGCACATTCCCATAGTATCACATAGAACCAAGTGAATCCAGAAAAATCATATGACATAGATGTGTTCCAAGTAAAGTATTCACTAATTGTCTATAAGTGTTTTATATATGAGACAAATTACCCCTTTTTGGTTCATTTCACATGATTTTTTTTCTGTTATTTTGTTTCAGGCAATTTGGGGCCATTGGGTCACGGCTGACTGGAGCGGGATGGGGTGGCTGCACTGTGTCAATAGTGCCTACTGACAAGCTGAATACTTTCCTAAAAAACGTAAAAAATGCTTATTACCAAAGCGACGTCCAGAGGTTAGCACTGGAGAATAGTCTGTTTGCTACCAAACCTGGAAGAGGAGCTTTGTTTTTTGTTGAGGCCTAATGAACATAAAAATGTTAAAGAAACTATGTAGGGCATTTAGAACTGGCAGTCCTTCCCATGCCACAGCAAATGAATGTCTTCTCTGGTTTTTATTGTAACGAGCAGTTGCTATTATCAAAATACATTTCTGAAGAAGCAATTAAAAGAAAACTCTTTGATTATAAAGTCTTTTTTTGTATACTAAAAATATCTTTCTGTATAAACTTTGGTTTATAAAATCAATTGACAAGGAAAACTGAACTGGAAATAAAGTGGATACTCGGTTACAGTGGGTGTTTCTCCTGTTTGGTTTACTGGCAGGCCAGGCGGGACAATGAGCTGCTGCACCCGAGGGCGGGAACCTCGGGGTGGCTGCAGGGCTGCTCAACACTTACTCTCTTTGGGTGCTGCATACTCTTGGTTTACTCTGTAAAACTAGATTAAACTGAAGCATTCAAAAATTGGAAGGACCTTGCTAAACATCATATACTCCCCTCAGATTGAATTATTACTGTTGTAACTAATGGTTATATTGGAGGAGCACCTGGAAGCCAAGTAAAACAATAGGAACTTATTACGTTAAGCAGGAAACTTTCCTTCTAGCGGTGTCTCCTGTGTAACCTCGTGCAAGGGTGACTCGTTATGAGAGTCTCAGCAGGAATGAATGCTGTGTGCTCTACAAATGGACAGTGTACTACTCCCTAAGTGAACGAGCAGAGAATGAAGCAAAGCTTGGTTTTCAGGTATCCAAACACCATGTCCCAATGCAAACTGTTATAAAGGATTGACTGTGTAAAAAGGCAACTAAAATTTATAAAGAATAATTAAGAAGGTTAAACTCCTGTCTTGCTCACACTTTACACTCCTGACAACCTCTAGGCCATAACTGCAAAGCCCTGGAATTAGAGCACATCCACTCTTCATAACCCATCTCAGCAGAAGGAGGGACTGTGTTTGCAGGAGGAGGAGACATCGAGATACCACAAAGACGTCCTAACCCAGCTTCCATATGGAGATATAGGTTCCTGTGCCCTTGCTCTCACAGTGCACAAGCTTCTACTTCTCTCCTACCCACAATTAAAAGTCCAGTTCTGATAGTGTCATAACCCTTGCAGCCATAGAAAATGTAGCAAGGTTTGTCCCTGTGCACAGTGACATTCCAGAAGCGTACAGCAAATCAGAGATCTCTCAGGAGAGGTCCTCTGTCCATCACCCATGCTAACTCAGATTCTTAGAAGCTACTAAATCTGTGAGAGGAAAATCTGCCAAATCTGAACATGGGAGATGAACAACAGCCAACGCAAGATGCCAGATCTTTTCAGGAACCTCAGAGGCAGCCTGTAATAACAGTAATGCTATCACTAGAGAAAATTTCTGTTTTCTGACAGCCAGGAAAAGGGGAACAGTGAGATCAAGTAAATCAAGAACTCCAGAGGGGAAAAGAATGGGGCTGGGCACTATGGGGAGAGACAAAAAGACGGGATTTGAAGGGAGGATAGTTAAAAGGATGGATTTGAGAAGGGGAAAGCAAGGGATAAAGGAGGCAGCTAAGAGTAAGAGGTAGAATTACAGGAAGGTTTATTCTCAAAACATTCACTCTGGAAATTGAGTATCTTGTAACCTGCTTACAATGTACAGTAGTACGTAGTACATTCAATATACCTATAGCCCTAGCACCCCAAAAATCAAACAACAGGTAAATACATTAACTCTCCAAGATAACCTTAGGGATTGTAAAGAAAACAAGGCCATGGTTTGTTACCAACTGCCTGGTTAGATACAGTCCTCAGCTCATTTCAGCTAGTTCCTGGTTGTTATCCTGTCATAAGCACAGAGTACAATACAGTACATACCAGTCCTCTCATTATATTTGCATTGGACTTTAAGTTCAGTTGGAGTCATGGAAGCACTAGTCAGGGTGGGAGCAAAATAAAGATATATCAGGAGCTTTTTATTCTTCTGAAGTTGAGCATGACACATGAAGTCATGGAGTCTTCCCAAAAACATGCAGGCTGCAGTACATTTCAAAATCTCTCTGTCAATGGATCTTATAAATTATATTCTCATAAACAAAGGAAAACAGAACACTGGCCCTTTATAAAAGAATTAAACTGAATGGTCTAAATTTCTGATTAATGTCTTCCCCATACTTTTGCTGAAATATGCAAATAAAATTGAGACCTAAGTTTCACTGAAAGACCTACAGTATTCAAACTGTATACCCAAAAATGACACTGGCTTCCCCCCCACCACGCCCCAGCTACCAACAGGAAATACTTGTTTCTTTTTAAATAGGAAAAAAGTGGAATGAATCTATATTTTGGTTTGGTTTTCTTTTTTCTTTGCAAAACTTTGAAGACATTCTTCTATAGAATAGCAAATCCCTTGCTAATCAGATAATGAGAATGATACACCAACAACATGTAAAGTAGGCAGCAAGGGTGTTAGTGGTACTTTTAACAATAAAGCAAGACTTCGGGTGGGATGAAAATTTCTGTGTATAAAGCAACAACTCCTAAGCATATTTCCTTAGCAAGTCTTTCCATATCTGGATTAATAACATTTTCTGTTTTCAAAACCTCTTCTGTAGCTAACCAGTATACATACACACACACTTGGAAAGCTACCAAAACCACGTCTCACAGTACATGCACAGGTGATGTATCCTGTTAGCAGGAGCTGTGGTTGTCAGTGGGGTGCAATGTTACTGTATTATAATGTCTGGCTGAAATTGGTTCAATCATTAGTTTAATGTTACTGTGCAGTAAGTGGGTCCTGAGCCTTTCCCTAAGGGATTTGGAATGGTGACACTGTTAGACACCTCAGTGCAGCACTGCTGCCTGGTGCCATATTAATACTCTTATTATCTTAATCCCACTGACATGTACATCTTCACTGCCGTATTTGCTGACATGTGTATCTGGTATGTAGGAGCACACTCATGCTCCAACACAGAGTGAGAGTAAATTTACCATTTGCTGGGAAAGGATCACGACTGTATTTGATGATTACTCTCTAAGACAGAGCACACGTACACACACCAACATGTATATATGGCAACCCAATATCTAGCAATCACATGATGTCTTTGGAAATACTGGGTTCTAGTTAGTATGATCTGAATGCCAACTTTTGTTTTAGTAACTGCTGTGTACTCACTCAGTATAATCCTTCTGAAATTCCTCTCTGAGTCCATGTGTCCCTTTTATAAAATCGTGATATGCTGGAGCAACTGCTGCATTACAGTCTAAGACAAGTGAAAGATCCAGACTTCCAGCTAACTGGAATGTTTATCTGTGGGTTAAATCTCAAGTGGATATAATTAAAGATACACCCAGAACACTGTTCACAAGAGCCATGTTGTTCTAAAAAAGGTACTTTGCTAATCATAGCTGTTTTGGCCAGGGCTGGAATAATGCTTCCTGATTCTTGTCATTATATGCTTCATCAAGAAAAGCAAAGTCTGTAAAAGGACTTATACTGCAAAGTAACAAGAGCATGACAAGCAGACTGCTAAGGTTTAATGTCCCAAAACCTCTGAACCATGCAGTGAATTAAATTATATGTTAAACACTAGTTTGAGATGGAAGGCTAGGTACTGACAAGAGACTCGTTCATGAAGCAAAAAGGAGTACAATGGGCAGTATAAAACTGTAACTGAACAGTCACAGCTTTCTGTGATCCAGCCCTGTTGGACAGGTTTTCCCAGCACACACTGGATTGGCAGAGAAAGTGCTGCCAAGCAACGTTGTTGTCACCTCTGTCTTACCTCGGCTCTTCTACTCCAGCCATCTTTTTCATTGAACGCTCTTCTGACATTCACTCTCCCACAAACAGAGAAAAAAAGGATCAATTCTGTTATTGATCTTAGCTCTTATTCTCTACCCTCTGCTTTTGGACTTGCATAAAATGTAATTAACAATGAGATTCTGCCAGATACAACATCCTACAGGACTGCATTTACTAGGAGACAGACCACCACGGTGCTGATGGCAGCACCTAAACTCCTCTGTCATCTCCCATGTTTCCGTGGGGCTCCAATACCCAGTCGAACTACGGTAGCGGGACCAAACTGTAACTTGTTTTCAATCACTCTTTTCTGTGCAGATTTTTTTTCCAGCAGGTCACCTACAATTGTTTTACCAATAAAACCTGTAGATGAAGGTTTTCTGCAGCCCCCAAAGTTTCTGTAGATTCGGTCAGTGGGTTTAGCTAACGGTTCACTCAGTAGGAAAACATGCAGCGAGAGTTTGCACATAAAACTGACATGCTCAAAACCTCACAAGTAATTAAGGCACTTGTGCCAAATGCATCATATGTGGAAGGCTTTCCGATGGAAAAAACTGCAGGGGAGTAAAAAACATTGAAGCTATTCAGCTGAGAAGACACTAAGGAGCTTTCAAAAGTAATTGATTAGTAAAATGTTTAAGATTGATTTCTAATAGCAGCGGTTCCTGCGGAAACAAGCAGTTGGATGAGGATTTATACAAAAGCATTTAGTATATTTATTGGATTTTAAGTATAATGCATTTTGAGGATTGCTATTGTTTCCTAAGCACTACTTTGTTGGCCAAAATTACACATTAATATTAAAAGGAGAAAAAAAATCCTCTCCTCACAAAAGCATGCCTTTCTGCACTTGGCACACAAGGCTCAAATAACTCAATAAAGATTAGATGTACTTTGAACTGAAACACACTAGTGCCCAAGCAGCTGTCTTCTTTCCAGCCAAGCTGTGTGTGATTTGGGGTGGGAATAAAAATATGTTCTATTAGCCAATGATCAAGCCAAACACGTGGTATTTTTTATTTTATTTTTAAATCCAAATTAATTTTTCAAGGGACACTGCAGCAGGTTTGTATGAAACTCTTACAGCAGTTCCTGGAGACTGTTATTAAAGGGCTTTTTTTTCCAGATTCCATATAATGGAGGGGTTTGTTCATGCTGTTCTACGTTTTCTGGTTTCTTATCTCTCCCTCGTATGACAAATATACACATTTATTTGTGTTGGCTAAGCCTTTCTGACTTCGGGGGAGACTTTAGTTGCATTTCTATTGACCAATTATCAACAGAATTAAATTGCTCTGATTAAATGCTGAAGAGTTTTCTATTGGCTCCCTCCCAATGAACATCCTTTCTTGTAACCCCGTCCTTCTGTTTACAGAAGAATTAAGACAAGGGTTGTACCAGAAGACCCCATCCTCGAGAAAGAATTCAGTGAGCCACATTTAAGCACAAAGAGCAGCTGCACGCATAGTAATTTTTATGAAGGTCTGAACCTAATTTTATATTAGAAACATAAAACTAACTTTCATAGCTGAATTTAAAAGTTTAACAGAAAACAGGAGCTGAAACCAGAGCTAAAAGACTCAAGCAAGGATTTATAGAATCTCTGTTGGATAAAGTTAAAGCTGCGCAGTTGTATATAGCTGCAATTAAGTTTGATTCTAAATTTGGGGAAAAGATTTAGGGAAGAAAGGTTAAAGATCAAAGAAAAATCACCTATTGTGCTCTTTTTAAAGTTAGTTATGGTCAGGCCTTGACCCTAAGAATAGATCTAATTAAATTTCTGTGCAATTCTTTCTACAGCAACCCAAGTATATCAGTAGCAGAACTGATGGTGAGATTCCTAAAGCCTTGATTTTTCAATTATTTTTTTTTCCTACTTTCCAGAAGACCATCTGAGAGAGTGAGAAAAGGCTTGGGCAGCTTTTGTGACTTAAGGTCTATAACCTGATGATGGCCAATGGAGAGATGGGGGCCCTGTTGCAAATTATTGTCAATACTTCCTCTAGAGGGAATAGGATGGCTAGTGTGAGCTGCTTCAGGAAACAGGCTAACAGGCCTCTTGCTATTGTTGTTGAAAAACTGCAAAATTTATTGTCTTGTCTAAAATTCAGAAAATATTCTACTTTCTTGATTTTGACATTTATGGGGTTTGCCTTCACAAAGCTGATTTTTGCTAAAACAAATCAAATGGTTAAAAGAATAAGATGTTATTGACAAGAAAAAGTATGGATTTGTGGGATTCCTTAGTATTATACTAAACTAGCACCCTCTGGCATAGAACCTGCTTGTGGTGACCTTCTTCCTCCCTGTCTTAGCTGTACTCATTCAACAAGAAAAATCAGGTTGGATCCTCAGAAAGTAAGGGCACAGCTATGCCCAAGAGTGCACGTCAACTTTGACAGCACACCAGAGTGTGCGGCCTCGGGGTGTTGGGGCACATTTAATACTTCAGCTCCATCACTAAGGAAAAGGCAGTGACTTCATAAGCTCTTCCAAGTGAGCTGAAGGGGTTGGGTTAAGAGATTCTCACCTCAGCTACCTGCTTGAGCTCCACTACTGAGATTTATTTCATTCTGTGTAGGTGGTCTTCTATTTCTTAAATAGAATTAGCATACAGTCGTTGCCTGATGGTTTTATTTATTTTGAAAGTGCCGACTAGTGGACTTGTTTTCATTGTTCTAGAGTTTCCAGAACTGACTTTTGTGCTCCACATGTCTATTTTCAGAAAATATTTTGTAAGAGGGATGATATTTTGAACTCTACTTTTAAGGCTGTGGAGGCTTCTTCTTCACTTCCTTTGTTCACTAGACCCTATCTTTAACTCCTAGATGTATTCTGTGGAGGAAAGTTCCTTTCCCCTTACCTCCTCATGCTACTAAAACAAGACATTAAAAATACTTTAAGTCTTTAGACAAAGTTATGTGCTGATTTTATGACCTTCTGTGCCGCATCATATTCCAAGTGTGGTACTGAAATATACATATTTGTCCATTTTTAGGTTTTCTCTAGACATTACCCAACGTGTCCTTTAGCTGCCTTTTGCTCAGAACACAGATGCATCAACAGCCATCCCATCTTGCTCTGTGTTAGCTGTAACATGAATAGAATGTTTTAGGCTTTTAATCAAACTACGAACCATTTCAACATCCTCGCTTTTTGAGGATGACACAGATGAGTGCTATGCAGTCTTTCCAACTTTAAAGTTTTATTACAGTCTAGTTTTCTGTGATTCATGAATTCATAATTCATGCTCTGAAAAAAGAAAAATGGAACATTTTTGAAAACCAACATCATGCATATTGTAAGTTACAATAAACATGTCAGCAAAAGTGGATATACTAACAGTTTATGGTGGCTAATTTGCTACTTTATTCTTTTTATATAAAGGGACAAATTATGACTGCCCATTGTGTTCACATTAAAGGGAGAATGGTGTGGAAATTTCTGATCTCAATAAACCTGTAGAGAAGTGGACACAACTTATTTTTGGTCAGAATTCTGCTCATAATGTGAACAATCATCTAAAATCTGCTGAGAAAAACATAAGTGGTTTCACAAGAAGCCTAAAATTTTCTGTTTATCCCATTAGTCAGAGTAATAATAAGTTTTACCATTTTTTCTTGCAAATTTTATAAAAACAATATGACAAAAATAAAAAATATCACATTGAAAGTCGGAGGGGTGTGTGTGTGGAAGTTTTCCACACACATATGATGTTTCAAAATTTGTTGAGGCCACTAAAGTTAAACTACTGTAACAGAGAATTTGACACATAAAAACACTGAATAAATGTTACCCTGTTCTAACAAAAGCTGCAGAGATGACACTAATCTTTATCAGCAAGTTGTGAATTCTCTATTCTGAATACACTGAAAGGCCATGGCAAACCAGGTTTTCTTTAATGTGTTGTGTGCAAACACTTCAGTGTACAGAAGATCAAAATTCTAAGTTTTCCCATCAGAAAGTGTTTCAGGGGAACTCAAGTCATCATTAAATCCTCCAAAACTAGACTAGTTAGGACAACTTTATTTACATCAGGGAAAGAACAGGATTAGTAAATCTTTGCTTCTGAAACACCACAGTTTAAGACATAAACACAAAGGGCTCTGAATATCAATACTACATAACAGATAAATCCTCCCTACTTTTGAAATGATGTCAGACAGAACTATGTCCAAAATCAGAAAAGACACTGAATTTAAGATTTATAGATGTTTGGATCCTAAGAGTATAGTTCAGGGCCATGATAGAACCAGGTTGATATAGTATCCAGCTATGACAGACATTACATTCTGTGAGGTTTGATTCAGGTTTCTCACTTAGCCCTTATCCCCCCCAAGCCCAACAGAGATACAGTAACCAAGCTGAAGTACAGTTGCACTTAAGACATTTTAAAACATAGATTAAAGCATAACAAGATGAAGGAAAAATCTAATCTTTTTTCTGCGTTTCTAAGTTTCTCTCTTCTAGGCAAACCACTTGCTGAGATTGTCTGCATTACTGTGGTCTGCCTCAGTCTAGAAAAGAGAAAACTGTCCCAGCTATTGTGGATCATAGCAGAAAAAGGAAACAAAATAAATGGTTGAGACTTAAGTAATGCATTCTTTTCCTCCCTGCCCGAGCTGGTTTAAACCATCTTGGCAAAGTGTTTTGAAGAAAGGTTTTTAAACACAGTACAGGTTGGGAGTCAAAAAGGACACGGTTCATTGTAAACTTCAGTACTTCAGTCCTGCAAGTCAAGGAATATGACACAGCATTATCTATTTCATGTGACTTGAGACAGTAGGAGACCAAAGGACTATGGCCACCAGTGTCTGAAGAGCTCGGGCTTGCTTTTGGGATCTGAACTGATACCAGGGGCTGTAAAAAGAGGAGGTATATCAGTAAAAGGTATTAGAAATCTGTCTGAAAATAATTACAGACTAGGAACTTCTATGGATCATATTAAAATATTTATACTGAGGATGTTTTGGTGAATAAAATCCTAGTAAGAAAACTCCAAATAACATAGTACATGATGGTGATATCAGTATAAGAAGGGAGCAAAGTTTCTGGTAAAGACTGCAGGCAGTGATCTAATGCTCCATTTCAAGTAGAATAACTGAATGCTACAACAGACATAAGACCGAGTCCTTGGCACAAATTATAAACACTGCAAGTAAATGTGAGCTATTTTTAAAATCAATATTTTATGCACAGTAATTAAAAACAAAAAAAAATTTAAAAAAATCAAGGTTCATGATAAATTAGAGATTTCTCAAGAAATAACCTAGTGAATCCCATTTTAAACTGTAGTTTACTACAATCACACTTTTACCTTAATCTGACCCCAAGCAAAAAACATAAGGCTAAAGTGTTTTCCTCTTGTGAACACTGAAAGCATTAAAATCTGATAGAAGAAAGATTTGAAAACAAATCATACAAACCATGTAAAAGAAAACCATCAAAAATAGAGGTTCTAAGAAGTCTGACATAGATACAGCACTATTCAAAAACAGAGTACAAAAGTCAAACATTAAATTTGTCTTTTTTTTTTTAAAGAAAATCACACCTAAAGTGACTGCAACTAAATCACTTAAATAAAATCCTCCTGTTTTTCTGTTTATTTTCTCCAGTTACTTGTATTGTTTTCTCTCCATAATCCTCTATATGCTGGTGTTGTCACTACGAGGACAACTTTGGTTGTATTTTAATAGTGTGGTCTATAAATACTAACAGAAACATGGCTTTTGTTGGTGAGCTACCCATCGTACACTCCTTTCAATATATCAGAAGTATGTAAAGCAAACCTCTGTTACAGTTTTAGATTTCTTTGGCATGTTCCTTATATGTTCACAACCTTCACTTATTTCTTCATCTGCAATATATTTCCTATCTTCAAACAGAACATCGCTGAATTATCTCCTTTGCTAACAAAAATACAAAGATCACATAGTTTCACTTGCTGGCAACATAAATATTGCTGTCTTCCTATTTTTCTGACATCCCTTTTAATCATATAGCATTTTCCTCGTGCTGTAGGCTACGTATCATGCTTTCAGTCAAGTGTCAGTTAACCAAATCCCCCCTTAGTACATTTTCCTTAACTATCAGACAAATTCTAAGCAAAGAACTTTCCCTACTAACAGTGAATCAGTTAATAAAAAATGGTGCTGATAATCGACTTCCTGTACCTTAAAAGATTAAGCTGCATTATTGGGAGCATACTGATCTGTCAATGCATTGGAAACTAGGCACCTCACAAACAATAGCAAAAAGCCACAGATCCTTAGCTCTCCCTACCTCAGATGTTTTAAAACACTATTAATAATCCTAGATTCCTTGGCTGCTAGAAAGTAGAGTGTAAATATCCAGTTTCATCCCTGCCAGCCTACTACAGGGAAAAATAAGCTGTAACACAGAGGGATGCGAGTACTCAACCTTGCGTGGTCTGAGCAGGAAGCAAGCTGATGGTGATGGGCTTGTGCCTGTGCCCATCTAAAAGCAAAGCTCCTGCACTTTGTGCAGCGCACACCTGTACACACATGTTGTCCAAGTGCAAGCCTTATGTTCCACAAAGGTCCTTCTGTAAATTTTTCGCTATATTTGTAACAAGTAAAATTATTACTGGAAAAATGGAGTACGTAAGCATGACATGCTGAATTTTTTAGGTTTAAAAAGAAAGTTGTTCACTTTTTGAAAGTCTTGATACAAGTAAGTGAGTTCTAACTTGCAGTGTTACAGTAAATTGTCAGGCAGCCATGAAGACAAAGCCAGATCTTAACTGGGCAAGTACGTCTTAGCCACAGGTTATAAAGCAGACACAGATGTACAAAACTATCAGGACAGGAAAACAAAAATTTGGAAGAACAGTGAGAAAAGCTTTACATTTTTGCATAACAGGAAATCCACTGTACAAGAAAGAATTACAAATAACCACTAACATGCTTCATTTGCCATAAAGAAATACAAAAGCTCTGAAAATGAGAAATAACATCAGTGAATAAGAACCACAAAGTGAAGAATTTTATTTCAAAAAAATGTCTTTGAACACAGCAGCTCAGTGCACAGAGACCATGATGGAGCTGAAGACAAAGAACTGCTAAAATAGAACTCAAATGAAAGCCAAGACGAAATAGCCTCCTCAAGTTCTGATGCTGGCAGACAATCACCATTCAAAAAAAGGTTTTCCAGCAATGACAATTATCCCATAGAGCTTCAAAACAAATTACATAGTCAAAAACAGAATACGTGTAAGAATAATGTTCCAGGCTGCTGGAAATTAGCAAAAGAAGGAAGGAGACACCAAGCACTTCCACATCAGTTAATTTGAATTCTTCGAAAGATCTTAAGATACAAATGGGGAGAAAGGTTACTTAACACTGAGATCGGCTGCTTCACGGGCCCTGCCTCTCACGACATTTACCTCTGCCTTGGCAGTACACACAGATGATGGAGTCACCCACCCTTTTCAAGCCCTTCAAGATGCCCAGTCACAGGGATACTCAGTTCTTCAGTTTCAGAAGCATTTAAGACTCATAGAAAAAGAATGACCTGCGACAGCGATGGCATATTTGGGCAACATACGTAAAATCTGCAGTTACTGGAAAGTACTCTTCCCTTTCTCTCTTGTCCTTTTCTATGCTGTAACTGGGGAGGCTGTACTCCCCTCCTGAAGCCAAACAGCAATTTTAAGGTGTGTCCAAGAGTTCTCTTAGCAAAGCAATGATTCAGAGTGTGAAGAGGACATTGTGTTTCAAGCACAGAGCTTCAGAAAGTCAGGACTGCAGCTCCAGATAACTGCACTACAGAGATGTGAGGTGGAACGATTCTTTGACCACATCCTTGCTGTAGCAAACCCTTCCTCAAACAGGTCTAATCACCAATGAAGAAAGTGATCTTGATTGCCTCACAGGAATTCTTCCCTTGACCCATCATTTCAGCAATCATTCCCTCTGCAGAGGTGTGTGTAGCAGCATGTCTCAGCAATAAAACCAAATGAGGGCATGATGGAAAAAGCTTGAATTTTTAGATCTAGCTCAAGACTTTCTGAAACCAGTGATCACAGGAATACTTTAGCACTAAGAAGTGAATATAAGAAAGAAAATGGTTCCTGACTCGTCCTGAATTATAATCTTTGTTCACAACATTGTGTTCAGACATACTATCTGGGAATATCATCTCCATGCTGTTCAAAGATCTCCCACTGCACGCAGAAGTGAAAGGCACACAGAGATCACTTCAGTGGAAAGGTGCAGCCGCAAGCATGTGGATAAAGGCCCAAAAGCATGATCAAAAGAACTGATAAATTTAGATATCACTGGTGCAGGGTACCTCTGAGGAGGAAAAGCCCTCACACCAGGAACAGGGAAGATGGAGAGCTCCCCTGATGGGGTTCTGAGGGCAGAAGTTACAACACTTACTAAAACCAGAAATGATCTCAAATCTTTGTAGTGCTTTCCTGCTGTGCAGTTGAACTCTCCTCAGAAAGAAAAAAGTGGACAGAGTGGAATAGAACCGGTAACTAACAAGATGAGGCTGAAGTAAAGTTGCTGTCATCAAAAGACAATGCCAGATGATCAAGGAGGAAAAATAGGTGAAAAGGATGCCAAAGAACATGAATACTTTCTCCTCCTACCTTGCGCCCCAATGTCCCAGGCTGAGCAAAATGAGAGAGGCAGAATCCAGTCCAGTTTGCCAGCCTGGTGAGAACAGCAGGGAAAAAAAATCACATCTCAAAACATGCTGAGCTCTGCAGGCTGACAACTCAATAACAAGGTCATTGTTGAGAACATCCAAGTACAACTGGAATCACTGAACATCTGTCAGAAAGAGGAAGGAGTTCAGGGTTATCAGTGGTACCCCTTCCCTTTACTGTAGCCACCAAGCTCAGTAGCACTGCTGTAAAAGCAACGTCAAGCCACACTTGAATGCATCTCAGTATTTCCTGATTCACTGGCTCTGCCTCTGATAACATTATGATCACAACTGGATCTAAAAAAGCATCTGCGTGTCTGAAAGCTGATGCTTTCCAAATTACATCATTTGGTTTAATTGAAATACTGCTTCTTACCACAAACCAGCCTCATTTGCATTTTACATGAACACTAGATACTCAAATCCTTGAGAAATTTAAAGTTAACAAGATGGTCAATATGTCAACAGGGCTTCATTTATAACTCCTATGACCTCGCCCATCTGTCCTTATAAGCAATGCAAAAAATAATAGCTCTGAGGATTATTCCTCTTCCTCTACATTCCTCTACAGTAGGTATGGGCAGAAACCATTTAAACAGATACAAGTGTTTAAGAGTTAATAAGACTTAATTAAGGAAAACTTAATGAAGAATAAACAAGACTAGACGAATCCTGATTTTGACAAGTTTCTCATCAACAGAATTAACACTCATTTACAGGCCACTGATGGACAGTTTAGCTAAAGACACAATACACCCCGAAGAACCTTTTTAGTGCTGACAGTAATACTTGGATTAGAATTAGCACAGCATGATTTTTAAATCCTAAATTGAGTCTGCAGAGATGGCAGTTAAAAAAGTGTTGGGTTTTTTTTTTTACTTGTAAACTGAGCAAACTTGATCTGGAAGTCATTAACAGATAATAAACATAACCTTCCCCCACTCGCTCCCAGGATGCCATCTCTGCAGTCACTTTTCAGAACACAGTTCTATTTTTACATGTCACACTGCAGAGAAGAGTCTCACAGGCTTTCATTTGATCTGATTTCTCCCTTACTGCTAAGGCATTAGTACCTTCTCTTCAACAGGGCTCGGTCCCTAACAAGGAGAACAAGCAGAGTGAAAGGAGAGACAGAAAAGCTGTTTTCCTTAGTGAAATATGCTACTAAATTCTCTTTAGGATGGAAAAAGCTTGTCTGAAAAGAAATCAAAAAACAGCAGCAGGTAAAGGGGCTGCAAGAATCAGTCTCAGGTACCTAATACAAGTAGCCCCTTATCTAAGGGCACAATGATAAGCAAATAGATCAAACACTCCTTCAAGATGTAGCTGCATCTTTTTGGCTAATTTTACATGACAACCTTATAAACTAAGCTGTAATGTGTTTTTCTGGATCATAACTGGTGAAAGATTTTGTGAGCCACACTATTATGAGACTAGGCTTGGACACGCACTTTTTTTTTTTACTCCTTGCTTTCCAATTATAAAAGTAGCTAACTTGAAAACAGTAGTGTTAGTAATCTGATTAAATATATTCTATAGGTACAATACTACAATTAAAAATTTTAAATACACATTAACAGAACAATTATTGGTAAGTGTCTGCAAGAAATCAAGTTTAGTGTCTCACACTTGTGAGAGTTCTTTGCGGCCATGACAGCATGGGAAAAACTAGACCAGCCTTTGTCATTAAAATGAGAAACACTGCAGAGAACAGCACTGCTGGTTAAAGTCCTGTCGCTTCCAACTTTTGAATTTTCTTTTCCATATATTCAGGAATTATAAAAATGTTTTTAAATATGATCCCAATTCAAAAAGAAAGAAACAGGCGACTTTTATAGAAGTAGGGCTATTGCCATCCTGGTCCAGAGACACAAAGCAAGGTGCTGATGGAGGAATTGTTTTACCAATTAAGACCCATCAGCTTTTATTCTGTTATCTAACAGATGGTAATACTAACAGCTTATCCTCTTTCCTCACTGCGTAAAGGACTCAAAATTAGATGTGGGGCAAACATGATGCCACCCACTTCTCTGATTTGAAGTTATCCACATTACCATCACTATAAGCCACAGAGAAAAATGGCTTTGTTAAAAGAAGTAAGGACTAGTGACCCAAGGAAGATTAAAGGGAAATACATTCAATATTGAAGGGACTAAGTAAATCACAACACAAGATGTCAGACAGAGACTGGACATTGCACTGTATGTTCAAGAAGAGGTTGTTTCAAAACGTGACCAAGACAATTCTAACACCAATGCAAAAGAACAGCTCTGACAACCACCAGATACCACTTAATACCCCTGAATCTTCTCAAACTCTTGAGGAAAAAATTGAGAAAAGATGACTAAGCAAGACTGTGAAGCGAAGGTGCACAGACTCCGAGTAAGAGTGGAATTTGATTTTAAGGTTTTCTATTGGTTTCCTCTTATTTAATATAGAATCTGTAGATTGGGTTTTCTGCTTGTCATTTGGTGAATTTTTAGAAAAAACAATATTAACATAGTAAGAACTTGTATAACTCAAAGACACTAGAGCACTAAATGCTGCATCTGCTTTACTATAGTTGAAAAATCGGACTTCTGGCAGTAGGAAAAAAAAAAGAAAAAAAGATATCTGGATTGTTTCCTGTTATAACAGAGGAATACAGGAATAGCTGTACTCAGTCAAACCAAAGGTACAGACAGCACAGTATCCAATTTCCAGTTCTGACCAACTTCAGATGCCTAAGGACGACTAGGAACATGGCAAGCACAGAGTGGTATTTCCACAGAAATCTCTCTTAGCCACAAGCATTTTGTGGCTCAGGACCCAGAGGTAGTCAATCTATTTAATGGCTCCATGCAAGTTTTTTCTAACTAGTTCTGTAATCTTTGGAACTTTTTAAAATTTAGTATCCACATTGCCCTTTGGTGCTTCACAACACAGTATGAAGAGCTCTTTCTATTTTTATCTGATATTCTGCTAGACTAATTTTCTTTAAAGTTTGGAAATAACCAGAGTGTTTCTTATAAGATATAAAATCTTACAGTAGAGAGCTAGAGACTTTTATATATTAAGACATTTTGCAAACAGAGAGCTCTTCCTCCAAAATGCCCTCTGGCAGAAGTAAGGTTCCCTTTTCTGATTCTGTGCATTTAGTATTTCTAAACTACTGGATAAGAATTTCTATTTTCTGGATTGAATATTTTCAAGTTCTTCAAGTATAAACACAACTTTAAGTACCTGTTTTGTCAAATATTTTAGACTATATTTCTAAAAGATGATTTTACAACACTGTTTAGGCAGATGAAGACCAGCCAGTCTTTTTACAAATCACCATAGAAATGAGCTTGTCTGCAAACCAAGATACCAAGGTGCACAACTGCTACAGTGCACCTCACTTATCTCAGTCCTTAAGTAAAACAATCACACTTGACTTGACTTGCAAAAGAAATAACCTCCAAGGGTTAAAGAAAAGAGCTTTTCTCAGCAGTGATTCGCTCTGAGGCACTGTCAGTATATAGCAACTTAAAATCTATTCTTTTCACTAGTCTGACTGGGAGGGAAAGAGACAGAAAGAGCAAATAAACTGGATCAGAAGAGCAGAGCAGCTCTGATCCACAACCATTTTTCAGGGTTCACATAGACCCGTTTCTGGTGTAACCATTCCTTTATTGGGTTTGTTGGCTTTATACAGATGTTCTTTCAACAACAATGTTGGGACATTCCCAATTCTGCCTAGGAAATACAGAGAACAAATTCTACAGAAATGCATCATTCTGAAAATAACAGCCACTTAATGGAGTGATAAAACTAGTTCGTTGCCCAAGGTGTACAGACATGATCAATGTGTTACCTGGTATGCAGGTAGGATCAGTAACTAGCAATCGAATAATGTTAGAATCTTCTGGTGCTAGCAAACTGCCACAGTATCTTCTGGTTGCTGGCACTGCTGCCCAGACTTCTGCTTTGACAGAACCAATATTGTTGCTATCATTAGAAAAATGTATCACTTTTTTTTTTCCCCTTCTTGATTATTTTATTTCTTGGAAACCAAATTTTACTGTACAGGACATAATGAAGTCATTAAAAACATTTGGCCTTGCGATTGCCTTGATCCTTGGGAAAAAAAATAATCTACCTCCCAGCAAGTATGAGAAAACTTTTACCAGGTTATTTGGGCATCCCACATCACAGTGGCACACCTACTGCACTGCTCCCAGGTGGAGAGTGGTTTCCAAACAAGGTTCTGTAAGATTT
Source organism: Heliornis fulica (assembly GCA_013399135.1). Taxonomy (NCBI): domain Eukaryota; kingdom Metazoa; phylum Chordata; class Aves; order Gruiformes; family Heliornithidae; genus Heliornis; species Heliornis fulica. The sequence goes on along the minus strand of VXBZ01000388.1, from coordinate 1,056,101 downwards.
AAGTCTTCAGAGACCACTGAAAATTATATGCTGTGTATGAGCAAATTACAACCAATACATACTCCGTGCCTTATGAATGAAGTCACCACAGGTTAGTGGCTGTCACTCCTTTCATCACACCAGAAATATCAGCAATAGAAGTGCACATGAAGTTGGATGTTCAGCATCCAGTACTTCAAATCGGCCATTACTGGTGAACAAGTAATTGGGAATTCATGTGCTTATAATATCATTACTTTTTTATCACCTTCAGTGTTCCCTCCCATGCACAATTACAAAATACTGCAGAAACTTGCTAGATGGCTACATTAAGCCCTAAGAAAATATAGCAGTAACAGTATGAACTTAAAAAAAGTTCTATTATATTAGCTGAGATATTGCCTTTCTCAATATCTTCCCCAATATCTTAATGCATGGTGGTAAGGAATGAAATTTTGTGTTGCTACCTGAATGACCTGAAAGTGTTTTGAGGAATATTCATAATAGATTGGCTGAAGAGAAGATAAGCAGGCCACCCAGAAAGACCAAATGTCACAACTGGCCTCCAGAGTATTTTTCTCTTTTGCAGTGTAAGGTAATAATTGGATCAGAGTTTGGCTTTAACATCTGCTGCTGGTTGAGATCTCTGACTGGCTTTCCAGCTTCAATCTGAGATACATTTTAAACATTATTAATTCCCATGACCTAGTGTCAAAGTGTGATAGAAAAAGTGATCTGGTTGCATTATCTTCCAGTATTTAATATCAGTTCTGGGTGGAAACAGCTGGAAACAATATCACATTTGCTACAATAAATTTTCAGAGGAATTTGTTGAAAGTATCTCATCTCTACAAAGAGTTGATTTAGAAAATAGATTTATAAACTGAAAGTGTGTAGAGAAGAGGACAGATGACCAAATTGCTCAAGATGAGTAACTAATCAAGTTATACAGGACATATTCAGAAGTAAAGTGATACCTTACCAACTCATAGGGATGGTCTAGGTACAATTTTATCCCAAACTCTGAATCCAAATTTTCTGAATTAAAATGAGTAATAAGTAGAGTCCAATCATCTCCTATTTACTATTTAAAAATCGTTAGGCCCTGAATAGGTTCTGCAATACTTCATGTGCAGCTGCCATTGATTTCAGTAGACACTTAGCATGCAGAAACTTAGAATGAACTCTGAGCTCTACTATCATGCACAAATTGTACTACTTAAGCTTTTACTCTGTTGGGTTTTTTCCAGCTTAAATGAAGGCATTTAACTCAACTGTTTTTTTATTATTTTGGATTTAAATAATAATGTATCTAGACTACCATTAGTTATTATAGCATACCATGAAATACTGCAAATGAAAATAAGAAATGAAGAATTAACAACTGAAAGTGACATTTTTATTTAGAATTAGTCAGAAAAGCATGACACAATTTTGATGGGTCCCGTCTGCCTCCCTCCCCGCTTTATGAGGTGAGGCAAATGACCGTTGAACACATATTTAGGAAATTCCACTAGTAGAGTGTGCTCTGTCAGAGAGATTACACGGTGGATGAACGCTTCCAGACACTTCTGAGCAGTGTGTGCATGCTGGAAGAGAAACATATCTTTATTTTCAGCTACGGAAATACTAGCAAAATATTTTGACCATCAAGAGCAGCAAATTTTGGGGGATAGAAATGGACTCAGGCCACAATGGCAATAAATTTGCTCTCTTTTTTTGATTGGCCACCAACCAATCTATGTAAAGTGTTTTGTGTATTTTAGCTTGAGAAAAGTGTAAGAGAGGAGAAAAATCTGTATATTATTTCCTTATGATTAAATACTCTATGTAACCCCGAAACTAACAACAGAAACAGTATTATTCCAGAAGAAGCTGCTGCCCTTTTAATATGGTGGAAAACTTTTTTATATCGAGTCTTTAAAAATATCTTGGTCATTCAAATATGCATAAATCCCCCAAACCCCACCCTGAAAAGCAGGTAGAGAACCTCTCTTTTACTGTCGTGCAGATTTCAAGATACTTTTAATTGAAAGAGCAACTTCCAAGAGATTTTAGGATTTCAGCTTGTTTCCATTTTTTCAATAAATGATGAAAGGCTGCAAGACACTGCTATTCTCCAAGCCTATCTGAGGCTTGGAAAGAGGAAGGAGCTAAGATTCTGTTTCCAATTATTACGGTAACTTTGAATGAACAACTATCGAGTGATGAGGACCTGGTAGCACTTCAATACATTCCCTGATTTTCAAAGATGGAAGCAGAAAAGAACTGGTGCTGGAGGTGGAACTCAGATCTTTAGGAGGTCTATTTTTCTTAGTATATATATCTAAAACTGTTTTTTTCCTCAGAGTGCTTATGTAAGTCTGGAAAATTTGGTCTTGCATATAATTTTCTTTTTCAAACCAATAGAAAGCCTGGTTTGCTTGGTGGTTTTTGTCCCTTTTGGCTTGAAGAACATAAAATAGCTTATATCCTTTAATAAATAAAAACCACTATTTATACAGCCATGTGTATGATTTTCAAAGATCACCAAAGGAAGAGTTTATTAAAAAGGATGCATCTCAGTTGAACACTACAAATTTGTTCCTTTTATTTCGAGGGTCTGACACTTAAGTTCATATTTAATTAATATTTGAATGCTGACAACAATATTTGAGCAAAGATAACGTACTACTGTATCTATATTACTGTGTCTCGTGCTTGAAAATAGTCTAAGGTGTTAAATTTTTATTTTACATGTCTTCAGTGTCAAAGTAAAGATAAAGCATTGTGACAAGTTAATCAGCAATGATTTACATCCCTGCAGATGGTAGTATCTCAGTCTGTGACAATTAGCAGCTACATTAGTGCAGTTACAGTTATTGCTCCTAAGTTGAAGAGAAAGTTAGAAGTGAAATCTTTTCAAAGATGGGCAATAAACCACAGATCACCCCTTTTTTATCCCCATGTAAAACTTGATCTTGCTCTTAATCACCTAAAGTACAGAAAGCTGCTTTTGGTTAATAAAAAAGAAAAAAGTCTAAAATGGGAATTATGCAAGAGAAGTCACTTGAGCTTTGCTCTTTCTTGCCAATAACTGCTCACTAAATCTACTATCAATTTATAGATTAGAACATCCAAATTCCCAAAGCATATTAGTTTAAAATTGCAGCAACAGCAGCAAAGGAAAGAATGAGTGACTTTTTTTCTTCTGTCAAATTGAATCACATCTGGGAAGCACCCTGCTACCGAGTCTCTGGACGCACTGGTTACCGTTGCCCAGAGGGCACTAGAAACACACCTCCTTTTGAAGAGCAGACTAGTTGCCACACACAGATGTATCCTCAGAATAGCAGAAAGCTTGAACAGGTGCAGTTGGGCAGGAACTGCATGCCTACACAGGCATGTGGCAAGGATCTAGCAGGAGTCCAGCTCTATGACATCAGGCACTCTCCTACAATTTGAAACTTTATCTCCAAACATTTACACGTTTATCTGTTTGCAATTTTAAAAGAAGAAAAAGAGTGCAAGACACACTGGGTCAAACTCCCAAACTGACTCATCTCCTTAAGTAGGTGCCAAAATAATTTATCCTGGCAAGCAATACAACTGACTGAATCCATACCAGCTCCAATTAATTTGTCACTCTTGTGACTAGGTTAAAACAACCAGAAAAAAAAATAAATAGAAAACTGCGTTACATAGTTTTTAAACTGTGAGCAATGACAAGACTAACATTTTAACATTGGTTACAAAAGATTTCCCATGTTAGGAAATATGGAATACACAATGAATAATGAATCAACTTGAATTTCCTTGGACTAAGCATGAATACAATACAGTGATTTTAGGAACTCATTTTGTGATTGTGTTTAATTTTAAAAGTAATCTGGCCTACTTCAAGAGTGGTTAATCAAAAGGGATTGATTTCTGACAGCTGTTATTGTTTGAAAAGTTAATATCTAGGAATTTTGTATTGGTTTGAAAAGGCATCTGTTTCTAGAATGTGTAAAGCTTTGAGAAAGCAGAGATAATTTATCTGCTTTCATTTTGTACAATAAAGCTGCTCTTAATATTCTTATCTTATAATACTGAATGTTAAATAGAGTGACTTTATCATGCCATCAGTTTTTAAGCAAAAAAATCATTGAAGTCAGGTGAGTTTTCTGTTTCAGAACAGAGGAATGATACAATCCGGTATCATCTTACTTGTAGTGAGAAAGCAAAAGAAACCTAATAGTGTATAACTGTATAAAATGAAATAGAAAAGGCTATATTATGCCACTGATTTATAAATAGTTTGCCCACTGAAAAAAAAATTCTAAATTTTATTTTATAAGCCATACCTAAATGTATATTTAATTATATCATACATTTATTATAAATTATTAACTTGTTTGACTAGGAGATGGTGAGTTCATGCCAAAGATTTCTTTCCTACCCACTCTACACCTTCTTTACACATTTATTCAGCAAAATTCCAGACTGGCACTATGCACAGAGAAAGAACTCTTTTAGCAAATCAGTCGTTTCTTGCACCAAAGGAAAAACTGAACTGGCTTCCATAAACAAGACAGTAGCATTTTCCAAAATAGAAGGTGGAGCTGATGATTTTTAGAGGGGAGAGAGGGAGGGAAAGTGTTCTGACACAATCTGACAAAAAAACCCACAATTGTTCTTGTACTTAAGTCAAAGAGAGAGCTGTGAAAACTACATGCTTGAGCTGTAACTAGCAGAGTGATATGTTGCAGTGGTGTGGTGGAAAAGTAGTTCTCAAAAGTCCTTGAAGTTCCATGATTTCTCATAATTTACTGAGCCTTTATTCTATTCTGGGACTGTCTTATTTGACAGCATATATTCTGTTCCTAAATTCAGGTACATAGAAAACTCTGAATGTGTATCTTTTTTTAAAATAGTATTAAAAAAAAAAAAGAAATATGGTGACAAGAGGAGAAAATTAGAAAGTGAATGCACATTCCAAGACAGCCTAAGTGGCTGCTCGTTCTGAAAGCTCCTGCAGTGAGGCCACCTGATCTTAACTCCAATATCTGTGTCTACCTCGCTTATAGGCTTCTTCATATCTTACTTACATCTCTTCTTTATATCTTACTTTCCCCAGCTATGGCCTCAGGTTACAAGGACCTTCTCTGTTATTTACTCAGAATGACAGCTTCTTGCTTAAGCCTGGTATGGAGTTCATAAACTCTTTCCCTGAAGAAGACAGCAAGGTTTCAGAAACCATACATTCATGTTGGGAAGTGGTTTTCGTTTTACTGTTTGCGCAGTTATGTCTGAGTGTCCTGAAAGGATTTACATAACTCATGTAGAATCTGACTTGTGATACATATGGTAGAGGAAAGCACTTGACCTTAGACCACACGATATAGAAATGAAACCAAGGATCTCGAAAGACAAATTTGGTTTGTAATCAGGGTATAATTTCAACACCAGAAACAATAGCCAATGTACACCATCTGACGTGAAAGACATCCCAGGCTGGAAAACAGCTGCCGGTGAAATACCAATACCACCATATTAGTACCCAGAGCTTGAAATCGACTACTGGTGAAATCTGGAAGTGTCAAATGGACAGCAGAGTGACTCTACTCCCCCTTTCTCTGTAGAAACAAAGATACTTTCTGACACATGAAAGTCCTTTCACAATGGAACACCGTAAAGACGAGTCCTTTATAAAATACACCTGAAATTCTGAAGTTATATAGTGTCAAAATAAAAGACAAACAAGCAATAAAATCCAGTTGACCAAAGTATCATTTAACATTCTACTTTTCCATTCTGTTCAATTCTATAATTCTCCCCTAACCTAAGTATTTCTTAAAGGTTTTTATAACATCTGGCAGAGAAAAATAATAGTCCCATGATATGGTAAGGGTTCCAAAGTACTTTTGCATATAGTAGGTAGTGATATTTCCATTTATCTCCCACTGAAACGCATCCAAGTGTATCAGGAATGGCACTTGGCAATCTTATGAGATTCTCTCTTGTAAATGAGTAGTTGAAAATATAACATTTCACCAGTTTAACTAGCACCATGCTTCATGATGGAAGAAAGATATTCAAGACACTCTCTGCCAATATGGGACTATGATACTATTTATACTGTGCACTTGTTCCTGGTTTATTTAAAAATGCAAACCAAAAACTTTAGCGATGAGAGATATTGTGGCTCCTCTGCTTTGAGAGATATTGTGGCTCCTCTGCTTTGGTGTGTAGTCATTGGATATTCCTGACCTGATATTGTGATCTCAAGCACAGATGATTTACAGAAGTTCAGACAGCATTTCAGAAGCTCCTCTAAAACTTGCATTGCTTTGCTCTGACAATTTTATATAAATAATTCACTCTTTCAGAGCTGGGAGAAAAATAGCTTCTGCTCCCAAGAATGAAATCATGGAAGTGCTAAGATATTCAGCCTTTGATCAGCTGTCTCAGATTGATAAGTGAGTTGATAAGACAGACTAAGAGCAGAATTTCTTAGAGAACCTTACTACTAAGTTTAATTTCTGTACCTCCTTCATGCTCTCCTACCAAGAACACTATCTTTTAGGAGAATTCTCTTAATGGCGACCGCAGAGAGAGCGCCCTAAAAGATAACTTTCTGTCTAAGAACTGAACTTGCAAAATTTTAGTTTTTCCTATTTATTTCAGGCTTTAGTTTTTCCTAAAACAAGGTAAGAATAGAAAGAAGTAAAGGTCATGAACTTGAACTGTTACTTGGAGGTTTAGTCTCTAAAATAATTAATGTATAACTGTCATCCTGCCAAGAACATTACTCCAGATTTGATCATACTTGTATTAACAGAGTCAAGGGGGAAGCAGGTATATATTAAAGGGGCAGTTCCAATAAATTATTTGAAGGCTGAATGACAGGTTTCAATGGCCTACTCTGTTATCAGACTTTCCCAATAAATAAGATTATGTTCTCCCCACCTCTCAAAGTTATTTCTAAAGGACAGCTTCTTCAGACTGTTCTGCAATATAGTAGAAGCCAAGTTCAGAGATGGTGTCAGAATGAATATACCTTAAGGGAGAGATAGGTAACTGAGATAGGTCCACAGTTCAACAAAGCCTCTCCTTGTCATATAACATAGTAGTTTGCTGCCTTGCTGGACTATTGCAAACTCATGTGAAAAACTGCAGAGATATCATGTTTCAGTCTTACAAAATTGCTGAAGTACTTACGTGTATGCATTAGTCAGAGAACTGATAGCAGCCTCTATGTTGCTGCCTCAAACCAAGACAAGAAATACAGACAACAAGTCCTCCCACTTGAAGGTTGTTTGACAACCTATTTGAAACAGCAAGTCCCAGTTTAGCTGCTGGTACTTGGCTTCATAATAAAATAACCACTGTCACTCTCTGGTGGCATTACCACATAGACCAAGTACACAAAGCAAGACAAAGACCTTCAACTCTATTACCTCTAGAAGCAGAAGCACATCAAATAACAAGTCTGTGTACAAACTAGCACTGGGGCTGCTTTACCCAATGTCTTCAACAACTGACTGCTTTAGTTTCCAGAATGGTCAGTTTGGCACTTCCTGTAAGTACTAAAATGCTCAGACTCCTCAGGAAAAACAGGAATTCCTGACGGTTTGAAGGGTTCGCTATATGGATGTCAGGTATTTCTCTGTTACTAGGACCCAGGGCGAGTTTAATCTACCGAGAGATCAGTTGGCCTACATCATTAACACACTTCTACAAACAGTGGATAAAACAGTTTTAAATTACCAGAAGTTGCATCATTATGGATTATTATTTTAGCATTGTTAGCCTTCTATAATATGATGTTGCTCCCACTGGAATACTGATTAAAATAGGAACCAGATGTGCTTTTCATGACCAGATTGAAAAAGATAAACAACCAGAAAATCAATTCAAATAAAAAGGATACCCTGGGGGTGTTTCTCAAAAGCGAAGAGGGAGAGCATATGTATTTTTTAGAAGGGTGGGGCAGGAACTGAAAAACACTCCAAACCAGAACTCACTTCTTCCATAAAAAAAGCAAACCCTAAGAAACATCAAACGATCTAATTCTTCAGACACCTATTTTGATTATAAGCCAGTGCACCATTATCTTAAAATTGGGTGCACCAGCCAACATAAAAAAAAAATCTGCATTTTTAGATTTGATCATAAATCCAGAAGACAAAGCTGAAAGATAAAACAAGCAAAAAAGACTAATTTACATTTAGACCTCAATGTTTTACAAGAACACCGCTTTGGTTTACTGGCCTGTAAGAAAGATAATTCCTTTGGAACCTTTGTATCAATCTTCATCTCCAGAAAGCCACTAAATTGAAGCCTTATCTTCATGTCTATCCTAGTGGGAGCACTTTTGCACTAAATGCAGCCCAGTATCTGTAATCTTGAAGACTGAGTAGGACTTAATGATACCGTTTCACAGAGTAGCCCAGCTGTTTCTTCACATAGAGCAAAATTCCATTACAAAGGATCAGGGATCACAAATCAGAAAGGAAAATGCAGGACCAATCCTCAGTGCCACAGCTTCTACTGCAGATACCAGTGTGTTCTACTGAAGGCCTGGTTTTTTATTACCTGTACCTTCACATCTAGGAAAGGAACCATAAGCCACTAAAGAGGGGCTTATGCTGTGTCCCAACACTACAAACTGTAAATTAACAATTAGAACTATTGATATTCTAATATCAGAAGAAAATTAAGATTGCAAAGTCATTCACACTGAATTTGGGAAATACCAGCATTAACTTTGCTCATGTAACCTTACTTTAGTGTCTACAAAGTTGATCTTTCTTTGAATTGTCATATTTCACACACACACTGTTGTACAATGAGAGTTATCTTTCTATTGCTGTCAAGTAATGGCTATCAAAATCCTATTGGTATCAGGATTACTGATAAAACCCCATAGAAGAGTCTAGAAATTGTTGCAAACCTCCAAATTTTTAGGATATTTTAAGACAGCCTTTTTTGTTCTTCCACAGGCTTCTCAATCAAGAAGATACAAGAAGTTTTAGTCATCAACAGGAACACAATCAGGAAGGACACAGCCTATTTACTCAAGCAGAAAAACTAATCTGTAACTTGGGATTATAGAGTATGTGTTAAATTTGATAAACTATTCACCAGAGACTTCTTGGAGACCAAGAATTCATACCAGGCATTGCCAATGTATTGTTCATATCTAACAATACTACGAAGCAAACAAACAACAGCATAATCTTTAGAGAGGAATTTTATTGAAATGTGGTTAGCAAAAGACTGCTTGTCAATGTTTTTTTTATAATAACACTTTCCAGTAACTTTTCTTACCTATTTATATCTTCTTATTCTGTGCATTTTAGTCAATTGAACTGAAAAATACCAACTTGTTCAATTAGAATAGATCAAAAAGCAATTGATTATCTATTAGTTGTTTTATGGATTTACTCTTTGTGGTCAATAGCCTCCAAAATCACATTGTTTCTACTTCCTGAATAACAAGCAGTCTTCTGAACAGCTATTCCAATCTCTTGTTTTCACCTGTTGCCACGTTTTTTTCCACCTGTGATGTACACGGCACACTGTACCATTTAAGTCTGTAAAATAAAATGGCTGTATTCATACAGTCTGCTGACAAGTCAGGTCAAACAGACCTCCTCGATGGTCTGCATTCCAGCTTCACATAACAGTAACTTTTAGGTTTGGGTGGAGAATATTTTAGTCTTTGTTAGAAGCGTGAGAAATTAGCAACTGTAATGAGTGTTAAAAGGGTAGAAATTATTTTAGCAACGAGACAGTTATATGATAAACAAAGTAAACCAGGGGTAAAGAGGCAGATCAGAACAACATAAGTTCTGATTAAGATCTGCTTCAAAGCCTGACCTTCATCAGTTGCTAACAAAATTCAAGCCTTGCTGATGCCACAAGCCAGCAAAATAACCATCTAACAGAACAACAGCTGCAGCAGGAGACATTTAAACTCTTGGAAGTACAGCTGTTCACAGATAGAAGGGATGACTCCTTCAGTCTGCAGAACCAGATATAGAGAAACAGGATGATGCTATTTACTTGCACTATAAACTATTTTGTTAATTCTAGATCTAGGCATCTTTAAATTACTGTCAGTTTGAAATCAAGTGTCCCATCTCGCTTCTGCAGGAGCTATGAAAGAAACTCCAAAGTTTTGAAATAGTCTCCATTTGCCTTGCTACTTTGAATGCAAATACAGTGCATTTGGACTCTTTTCTTCTTTTCATGCCCCCAGGAATGCTACCAACATGCTCATTCTAACCCTGTACTTGATATGGTCACCCACACTTAGATCCCTATCATTTTACATCCTCCTTTCACACCCTTACTGCATTATCAAATGACTATTCTGGCCTGAATTTACAGAGATTTAGTAGGATATCATGGACTTCATTATCAGTAAGTGAGGGAATGGAAAAAGTGAGGAAATGTGGTGGAGCTCATTCTGTAAACCAATTACTAACACAGATTCTCTAGTAAAGACACTGTTTTATTAGATTCCCTCAGTTGAGCACATGGTTATCTACCACTCAATGGTGAACAGCTGGAAAACTTTACATTTTTCTGACTAAGTGGTGTCCCTGTCTGACAGAGGGGTAATAAATAATGCAATCATTACAGAGATTGCTCTTGTTCTGAATCTACTGGTAAATTTTTAACTCTCTGCAAGCAGGACAGCTTTGCAGGCTGCCAGGGCACCTTTCCCCTACATTTTTTTTGCTTTTAGAATACACGTAATAATAGGCCGTGTAATTAGCTGAAGGTTAGGAAAGGTCTTACTGCAGCTGTTTCCTAAAATCAAACATTAAATACACAGTAGTAATCCATTACCATTCCTGCCATATACAGTCTCACTTTTTTTATTAGTTTTCATTTGTACTGAGACCAACCTGCTTTATTGCCTACTTTGTATAGAAAAGAGCAAGCCACTGAAAAATATCTAGTTAAATCTCAAGATTTCAGACACAAATAACACAGAATCATAAAGAAGGAATCCACGTTAAACCTCCGGTGAAATCCTGGGCTTGCTAAAGCACGTGGAGACGCCAAGAGCTTACTTTGATAACACTGGTTTGGCCATCTCTGTAAACAGACTTTAATTTTTACATTCTTTTCTTCACAAGTTCCCTACCTGATTTAATGCATGGGATGGATAAAGAGCATTTTGTACCTTTTGAGTATTTTACTTCACATTGAAATATTGAGTATTTCAGTGTCTATATGTGTGAACCTAAGTTTTTTTAATTCCATCACAGGAGAATTTTACATCTATGCTACGCTATATCTATAGATACAGTATGCATTGGATCCATCATGACTATTTAACTGGAGAAACTAACAACTCTAAAGGCACAGCAGCACCTAATATTTTGGGTAGGCCCATGGACAGCGGGAGAAATTGCTTCTCCGTAAAGCTTCGTTTAACTTCAGGATTTTGGAAAGGTTCCTATTTTCCTTGTTCACTGACTCACAACCTCCTTACTTAGTTCCCTGACCCTTCCTCAACTTTCCCCAGTTCCCTTTTGGAACTTTCGTCTCTTCAGTGCTGGCCTCTCCTCCCCTGCACATTCCTGGGAGTGCCGAATCCCAATCTCCTAATTAAATCCTAGTACTCTCCCACCCTAAGCATTTTTTTCCGAATTCTGACCTATTGCTATCTCTTCTCTTTGCACAGCCAGCTCACTTTCAGAGGAGTTATAGACTAGTTTATACATATATGTGCAAGGTTACCTACTAAGGTTCATTATATATAGGTATAGAGCTATGTAAGATGTTAAGTCATGTGTCATACTTACTGTACATTTTTACTAATCCTTTCAACAGTCTTTTCTTTCTGACTTTAACTGGCAGCATCTTTATATCAGAAAATGCAGTGCTTAGCACACTGCCATGTAACTAGATGCCACTAGGTAGTTACTTGACATCTACTGATCTCAGTTTTGATGTGGTTTAATCAAGGAGCACAATTTGTGGTGTAAATCAGAGAGACTGTATAAGCTGCACAATCTAGTCTTTTGCATTATTACGTTTTAATTGGAAATATAAAGTAGTATTGAATAAGAGGATATTTTTTCATTCCAAATCAGCCTTTCTTCAGTGAGGTATATAGGCATTATTAGCAGATCAATGAAACCCCAAATTCAAGACTATTAAAAAGAAAAACAGCATGCATGTTGCAGTGTTTTTCAAATATCAATACTGATGGAAGGTTTGTATGAACAGGAGCACTTTACTGGTATCTTTGCCTGTAGCAAAAGTCAATTGATCCAATCCCAATTTCTGAGGTCAAGGAAATGAGGATAAGGATTTAACCACAAGAGCATTTAGTACCTTCACATCAGCAGAAGGTACTTTTTTACAGTACCTTTTGATCCATTTTAGCAATTGCTGCAGGGCATTAAACCCAAACATCTTTAAAGTTCAATACAAAGATTATTATTATCTTCCTACTGTCTTAAATTTTGAAAGTTCTGGAAGATGTTTCTAAAGGAAATTTAAAATGGACCAGGGAACAAGGAACAGCATAGAGATACTTTCTTAGCAGGTATGTGTTGCCCTGAGGGCAAGCTGGACCAAACTGAGAGGATTTTTTTAAAAAGTTGCATTCATGACCCAGTGCCAAACCTGGGCAGTACATAATACAACAAGCCAGCCTAGAGATGAGGAAAGCATGGATCCCTATGGTCACGATTTCATCTAAAAGGACAAAAAGTAATTTCCTATGTGAGGGAAAAGTGAATAGGCTTTATTAAACTGTTTCTCTTTGAACTGAAGGCCTGTGCACAATCTTTACAATTGGAAGCAAAATGCTTGCAATTAATTTCCAATTAATCTCCACTCTTATTTTTTTTTGGCATGTGTGCTGTAGCAATGGTGTGGACAACTGCCTATCAACTAGGAAGCAGGAACCAATGTATAGATTAATGTAAAGGTGACAGGTTTAAATTTTAAAGGAAGACTTACAGCATGTGTATTTTGCACATTTTCATGTGGTTCCTGATACTTTGGCTGCATTTCTTCAAATATAATCTCGCCAAAGAAACACAAAATCAGTAGCATTTTAGGTGAAAATTTTTGATGTATCATTAAGAACTTACTCGGAATTGGATTTGCAAAGCCCTGGGCATACATATTTCTAAGAAGATAAAGGAGGAAATACAGTCAAGCAAAATCTTTCACAAAACTAAACCAGTTCAGTTTGATAGAGATATTAGTTATGCATTGTTTAGACAAAAGTGGGCTGGATCATTCAATAGAGCAGAGATTTAGGCAAGGAATCCGAACTTGCATATGCAGATCAAGATGGAATCCTTTCATTAAAAAATACACAGTTGGACTTGTAACATAGCAAAACATGAAACTGTGTGATTATCTAAAACTCCAGTTAAAGCACAGAGGAAAAATTATTCTCCAGTTAGAAAACACAATGATTCGAATGCTATCAGCAGTAATTAAAGAGTAACTGCATTGTTCACTGACTAAGCTTACAACTCGTGCCTTATTTAAACTTCTTTTCATTTATTCTAAATATAAAACTTCATAAAGATCTGAGCTGAAGCACCACTTAAAAACACACTTAAAGCAAGTGATTTATTTTTTCAGAGCCAAGAGAAATACACACCAATGCCTAGACCATGAGTAGCTCCAGCTTTCTGGAACTAAAACCTCAGGTATGTATTTCTTCTCTTGTTACTAACTGTCAGAAACAATAACTTAGCCAGGAAAAAGAAAAATTAAAAACAGTGTGGATTTGAAAGTGAAAGTCGGTATTGCAAATAAAAGATTCTGAATATTAACAACATCTCTACTTGCATCCTACTTTGCTGAGTAAAACACAGATTACATTTCATCCTTGACTTCTTTCTGTATAATACACAACAGATAAGCCTTTTGAATACCAGAAATTTTTTTCATTGCTATCATTCTGAATTCAGACCAGGAATCCATCCAGGAATGAATCAGAGAACATACTGGTATAAATGTACCAGCAAAAATCACAACTGAGGTAAATCACATCAGTCCCCATTTCTTGTCAGAATGGTGGTCATGGGTGGACAAGACACAAGTCAAACTGGAAACAGCCATAGTCACAGTTTACAAGGGTTAACTTAATGAAAACCACTTCTCTGTGTATTTGCAGCAGGCATTCAGTCATTGAAAAGTTGTTTAAATTCTCATATTGTAAAGGTGCGTATATTGAGCCTTTTGCTGAACTACAAACATTAAGCTGAGCCAGAGAATGTGGGAAACAGCCCAATATGCTGAAATTGAGATAATGACATGAAAAAATGGATTAGCTTTGGACTTTGAATTAAAATGGTTGAATAAGTATGCAAGGCGAGTGACAAATGGGATTAATCCAAGAGAGCGCTGAGAAGGAAGTTGAGGATTTTAAGGAAGGAAACGACTCATTCTCTGTGTTTGTGTATAGGAAAGGCTGAGTAATACAAGGTGGTCTGCTGTCACACACCTTTATGCTCATTTTGGATCACTACTATGAAAAAAACCCACAATTACTTATGTCCCCTCACCACAAGGTGGCACATATGTACTCCCTGGGATTTTCAACTGCTTCTGCAGTTCACTGCATTTTTAAGAAGTAACTGTTACACTTTTCTACAGACAGGAAGGACTGGGGATGGGATAAAAGCAAGGAATGATAAACTACATTATATTATCAAGTCTAGACAACTAAAGGTGAGTAAACTATTTTTAATACGTGGATTTACTCCATACTTTCCTTGTAACTTACTTATATAAAGGTCTGAGCTATATTCACATCAATGGCATGAAATTAAACAGGATAAGAAGCTATCAAAAACTTAGTGTCGGTGTGTTTTACAAACACATTCACCAAAACTCAGTAGAATTTAAGGTGAAACAGTACATGGACTTGCAGCAGAGTAGCGCCAGAGATAGAAAAACCAAAGCAGAAACCGAGACATATCTGCCAGTGATTTTTGTTCTCTTCATTTTAAGCCTGCTGGTCACCAATGGTTGGTAGGCAGCATAAGGGTTGTTGGGTTTTATTTTGCACTGTTGAGGCTTTTCATTCATGTGCTGTGAGTTTCAAGAACTAATAACTGCGTATGCTAAAGAAGGCTTTTCCCTAGTAGTAATTTTTCCTTCATGCTGATCAAGGTCATGCTTGAGCATCAGGCTTTGAAACATCCAAATATAGATTCTCGTTTTTACCTAGTGGCTGATCAAATAAAAATCTCAGTGATGATCTGTGCAGTTGTTTCTTTTTAAAGTGCATGAGATAAAATTGTACAGCCCCAGCACACCCTTCCCGAGAGTACATAATGGACCCACATGTTTCACATATCCATCAGAAAGGCACTTCGCAGGCTATGAATCCACCAAACTGCAAACTGAGATAAGGATGCGAGTACAAAAGAGAGGAGGAGGATTTTTTTAAGGACAGAAAAATACTGACCTAAATCAAAGCACAAACACTAGCTAGCATGCAAAGAAATTCTATCCCCACACCATGGAATATGTTTTTAGAAAGTAGATTCTTGGAGATTTAAAGCATAAACTATGTACATAGCTCCCTCTGATGACCATTGGACACGATACAATGCAAGTCTCCTTTTATTTTTGTTCGTGCATTCAACTGACAGCTGACTGGTTAAATTCTAATTGCTTCCAAGTGAGGTCAGCAAAGGTATTTATCGAAAAGGACTGAACAACAGGCTACACACACACATGCACGCGCACGCATAAGCACATACACACCACTTCTCCAGCGTGCTGATTTATGGAAATAATTATAATTCTGGTGGAGTCTTTCTGAGCTGAGAAAGTTTGTAGCTACAGTAGAGTGTCTCATGTTGCAAAAAGCAGACAACAGAAATGGAATACTTGGGTATCCAGCTCTTATCAACAGAAACAAGTAAGTTAACTGTCCTTTACAAGAACATTCAACAGTTTCTAATAGCTAATAACTTTTATCTTATTTATATGTGCTAGATACTAAAAAAAGCATTAACAAAAAGTTTTCTATTAATAACCTGAAAAGGGAAGGAATGACAATACAGAGCTTAGACTATTAAGTCTGTTTTGAAATTTTAACAAAAAGTTATCTGACAGACTGTGTTAATAGTGAATATATAGGTATGAAGTAATCAGCAGAAATTTACTGTGCATGAGAAAGTAGTCACCTGAATCAATAGGGGACTTTTGGAATGACTTAAAACTGAAGACAGAACTATGTTTACAATCCGTTTAAAAGTTTGCTTATGTAAAAAGTTGCAAGAGAGATAACTGCTGTATATACATTTGCATATTTCTAAAAAACATCAGCTCAGCATGTCATACATTTATGTATTGTGCTTTTCAGTATCATAATGTATCTTTGCATGATTGTAACAACTGAGTACAAAGACTTATACGTGCACCTTTTCTCACAGATCTTTTACTTTCAGTGCAAGCAGCAAATTCAAGTAGTACAGAAGGTCACGGCAACAAAGGTTTTTATAACTTGTGTTTTTAAAGGATATTCTGACTGAAGAGATATTTAAGAAGCTCTTCTGTTTCATCATTAACTATTAAGGAATAACGATCAGAATTCTAGAAGAGGGAACAATCTCATTTAAATGAATCTGTAACTCGTAAAGACAGAAGGCAGGTCGGTGACCTAAGAGCAACAGCCTACTTGAGATTTAATTTTCATTATGTTGTTCATGAACACCCAGAACACTGCACTATAATGCACAAATGGATACTGACATGGATCCTGCCAATTTTGCTCTACAGATCATACTTTTACATTATCTTTCTAATGGGCACTATATCTTTAGCTTGCAATGACATGACTCCAGAGCAAATGGCTACAAATGTGAACTGTTCCAGCCCTGAGCGACATACCAGAAGCTATGATTATATGGAAGGGGGGGATGTAAGAGTGAGAAGACTTTTCTGTCGAACTCAGTGGTATATGAGGATTGATAAGCGAGGCAAAGTAAAAGGGACAAGAGAAGCAAACAACAACTACAGTAAGTAAGATTTTTGCTTTTCCTAAATTATGCCAAATTTGCAGTTGCCTATTCCTTGATTTAGTCTAATTGCAAAAGAATTTTGTATAGTGCATTGACCATTGTATAAGACAAGTTTTCCAATTAATCCTACAGCAGGACATTTGTTATTGATTTTGAAATGCGTCATTTTAAATACTACATTGTATATCTCCTAATGTATTAGTTACAGCTGGCAACTATTAGCAAACAGAGAGCCTATTTTAACAAGTGAATTAAGGTTGTAAGTATGAAAATGTATAACCACAAACTCTGCTCGTAAAGTACTTATGAAACATTAAACTGCATTTATATAGTCTACAAACTACCTAAAGGTTTGGTGTGTTTGAGTTAACAATTAAAACATATGCAATACTAGTAAGTTTAATGGAAAAAATTATGTAAACTCTCTTGCAAAATCTTTTAGATAGTTTGCCAAGCCAGGAACAAAATCTATTATAGTTTCTGCAGTTCATTATTACAATGATCATGATGCTGAAAAAAATAAAAAACTCTCCCCTTTCTTCCAAAAACATGACTCATCTAGAGAGAATGGACATATAATATTTTGCAAAAGTGTACCAAATACCATTTTTTAACAAGCAAAAGGTTATACCAATCTGTATTTTTCATGTAAAAAACACTAGATATTCCACTTACACTTGAAGGCATCCATTTTATAGTCACTGTTTTTGACACTTTGACTTTCATGTTATTACAAATATGTTGCTTATTTAGAGAAGCATGACATCTACTTGATAAAACAGTTAATTAAGATACAAAAAGGAAAATACATAGAACTATATCATGTGCTTCAAAACAAGACTGTAAGGAAAAGGGGCCAGAGATGCTGGTGTAGTGTTTACATATATTTCCAAGGAGGCCATTAAATGTAGTTTTAATGTAAGTTGTATGTATTTTAGTGCTTTTTCTAACAGCAGCAAAAGAAACCAATAAATCAAACTCCATGAACTGCTGGTGTGATTCAGCTTTCAGCTGAAGTTGACTGCTTATTTTCTATAAGAACAGCACTTTTGCATGCTAAGCGCCTGACTAGTGGTCTTCATAATTTATTTCTTTACTGCATGACTACATTAAGTGCTTGGCAACTTGCGTGGCTAAAATTTCATTGACTAATGTTACTGTGTCTTTCAAGATTTGTTTCCATATGTCTCCTTTCTTCCTACATTATTACATAGTGAATAACCATATTCCTCTGAAAGACAACACATGGCCAGCAGCCAAATAAATTATTTGGTCCATATTCAAGACAACTCCCATTGAGTTTTGAGACATTGGTACAATAGAGATCCATAGGGCTAATTTTGAAATTCAATGTTGCTCACATAAAAATCACTGGAAGAAAATGTTACTGACTGTTGAATGTTTAAGTTTTTTGCAGAAAGTGGAAACTGTAGATATAATTCTTTTTGTTGTTACTTGCAAACACTTTATAGATATAAACGACAGCATATTGAGGTAAATAACTATATACATTTTCTTGGTTTTAGTTTCATGATGCTTAAGTAAAAACTTTGTTAGAAAATGAGCATTATTTAAAAGTCAAGTAAAGGTTCTCAGTTCTCTGCTGGATCCCACGCTGCTGAAGCACACTATTGACATTCTGTAATGAAACCATTAGAGGATATCAGATGATCTGTACTGAGGACAACCCATTTTCCTGTAGTTTTCTGAACACTTTGTGAAGATTTAGTGATGGTAACTATTACAAATTATGGAAAGAGTATCTTGACTTGTAAAACCCATACACTGTATTGCAGTGGAAAAAAAAAAATCCTTTTCCTGATAAATTCAACAAGTATCAGGAGAAAAACCAAAATCAATACTGGAACGGTTTATGTGGTAACTAATGTGCACTATGATGAACTTTCTCCTCTAGTGTTAACTAAAGTATGTGGGGAGTCTCCACCATCTTAAGACTCTTGCTGTAATTTATCTGTTGTACATGAGGAAATAAAATCCAAATGCTTTTGTTGGACAAATATAATAGGGAAATGTAGACACAGAGAACTGGAAAAATACGATCACTGATAGCTTTTCTGAGAAACTCAAATAATTAGTACTATGAAAAACTTATTTTTGTCATGCCCTCTATTCAAGAGAAAATGTAAAAAGCCTTTCTGAAGATTTGTTTATGGATCTGTACTAAAACACCCATAAAGAAAAAAAAATTATAATGAGAAAAAACAAAACAAATGCTACCTGGACCAATACACTTTCCCTAGGCAAAATGTTTAACAGAAGACTAAATGGGCTAGTTTTATCCAGGGTCTCTGAAAAGCATAATTTCATTTTAAAATCATACCAATAGCAAAGATATATTAATCTATGTGCCCAAATACTATTGTTGCATGAATTTCAGTTCTGAAATTTAGTAAATGCTAAATCAGACCTGTTCTCTGGATGGAATCCCAGAAGAATTGCAATCAAATTAATCAGAGGGTATGAAAGCATTGCTCTGAGAAGTAACTTCTTATTTCATCCTAACTTGACACTCACATAAGAAAAGGAATCCCATTTGAACCACTAACACAGTGCTACTAAAATGAAAACAAAAAAAGTTCTGTTTTTACCTATAACTTTACTTCATAAACAAAGCCACATTGCCAGTTCTGCAGAATCTATTACTTGTTTTCAGATCATGTCAATTGTGAATAGCAAATATTCCCATTGACAAACATCTGTAACTTCATCATAACCTTGACAAGGGCCAGAATTCACGAAGCTTCTCTCATCAGTTGAGATTATAAATATAAGAATGCCAAGACAGTGAGGAACTGTCTGTGTATGTCAAACTTCTCTAGAAAGTTACAGAATATACATCCTATAAAACAGAAAAAATATTGAAAGTGTTAAAATTTACTAAGGTTTAATACAGCAGTTTTGAACAAACATATGTGGATTGCAAATCCATGACAAAATTAAATACTGAACCAAGTCCTTACTCACCAGTTGTAATAATCTATATAATTCACTTGTTTCAAAAGACATTAGAAGTTAACTGATTAGTCCAAGATATATGTGTGCACACTGTTTCAGTGAAAGTAAATTATTGAATCCTGTTGATGACTTTGTTATGCATCTGAAGAATATTATTCTGTGCACCTTTCAGAAAGCAGTAGAGCCTTCTACTGGACATAAAGTTGATAACTCAGGACTAAACTAAGCAAATCAGAGGACAGTGGTCTCCACTAAGCAGAGGAAATTACTTTGCACCTGACTGCTTTGGTTTAATTCTGAATACTACAAGGCAGAGGAAGAATTAGGAAGCAGCCAAGAGATGAGGTCACTCAGACAAATGTGTCATTATTCATAAAGAAACCCCAACTCTTTGACAATCACTTATTATACCTTGCCCAAGCCTAAACTATTTTCTTTTTACTAAAAAATAAATTTTGTATCTTGTTCAGGTAAAATAATCTAAGTAGGCACACAAAACAGACTTTTTGAATTCATGATTGTAAAAAAATGAGAGTGACTGAACAAATCTTTGAGATAACATGTCAATTTGTTAATTCTTATCTTTGATAGAAAGTAAATCTCACCTTATTACTGCTTACTCCTTTAATTTCAGTTTGTGTTTGAGAATTTTGCCAGATTCTTATTTTATTCAGAAAAAAGGGCAGCAAAATCACAGTTTATTTTTACTCTATCCAAGAGGATTTACAACTACAACTGGATGATGCTTTAGGACTTTCCACGCTCTGTTGCCTTTGGAATCTCATTTTAAAGACTTCAAAGGGTCTGCTGGTTACTAGAAAAGCCCTTCCGGAACCTGAATCCCAAGATGTCTGATCCTATCATTTTCCATGTGTGCTCTAAACCCAGAAAATGCCCATTTCCTCCTCTTTCCAGCAGATAAAGCCAACAACAACAAAAAAATAAGAGTAAAAAACCATATAAATATCTAGTAAGATCTTAGCACAAGATGGCTGAAATCTGGATTAAATTTTTTTTCTTGGAAAACTGCTTT
The DNA here is from genome assembly GCA_013399135.1 of Heliornis fulica. Lineage (NCBI taxonomy): Eukaryota > Metazoa > Chordata > Aves > Gruiformes > Heliornithidae > Heliornis > Heliornis fulica. The sequence goes on along the minus strand of VXBZ01000388.1, from coordinate 1,035,116 downwards.
TATTTTGATCAAACTCCAACAATGTTATGAACACTAGTTCAGTTTTGTTCAAACCTAAATCCCAGCTGATGGTAAAAATACACTTTATATTCATCTTAGTGGTTAAACACCCAAACTTGCTTAGAAATCAAAATTACTTCCAATAGCATTTTATACATGATTCTTAGGTTAAAAAAAATGTTGGACTATGTATGCTGTGCCACTATGTAAATCTTATTTCTGTTGCTTATCTGCATACTACACAGAGGAGCAAGAAGATTGAGAATCCGATAACCCAATATTCCACAGCAGGTATTGCCATACCACATTTGTTAAGGGCTCCCAGAGTTCTAACCAAACTGGAGGCCTGTCTTTATAACTGCATTCTTCATTTCTCATGAGGTAGTTGTTTCAACCAACACACTGGCATCAGAAGAAAAACTTTCACTAGTGTGAAAGTGCTTTTGCTTCACGTTAGTACTCTGTTAATCCTTTCAGTTACAACCAGAAGTGATTTAATTCAAATGATAATATATGTGTACCCTCTCAAAACTTAGCCTGCAGTGCCAAGGATGATTTTCACTCCTAGAGTGATTAATCAGATCTAAGTACAACAGATTTCCCTGTTTCCTCTAGCTCTTTGTATAGCATCGGCAGTAGATACCACACCCCAAGTTTCAGCCAGCAGAAGAGACTCCCTGCCTGTACCTTAACCTATACCTTATCACTTATCACAAATCCAAGCTTCTCACCATCCATTAGTGATGAGGATGGGGTTTAGCGAAGATGCAGATAACAGAAGGACCTGAGTTATGTCTGTTTTACAGCTTCTACTGACTTTTCCTTAAGATTACACTTTAAGGGAAGTGAGGACAAGAAAGGAGGGAGGAAAGTCTTGAACCAGTGCAACAAGATTCTTCAGATCTCTTGTATAAATGTCCAGATCAGTGCTCAACTGACAATATGACAGGGGTGCCACAAAACGCACTTAAAACCATTCATCACTTCGGAGTTTACCACCTGAATCTCTATCACCTTGTCTATCCCATGGTATTTACCAGAGGAAAAATGCGTCAAGTCAGAATGGCTGCAGTTTATATTCTGTTTCTTCTCACTCTGAACACCAAGTGACTGCATAAACTCTGTGAGGGGAGAATCAACCCTCCAGGCTCAGGCACAGACAGTAGATTCAAAAGCTAACTAACATACGCAAACAGGGCTGTGCCTGCCTTCAACCCTGGAGTACAAGCTAAAATCAGTATGAGCAGTGAGAAATACCTAGGCTGAACCTGTATTGGGCTTAAACTGATTCCTATGACCTTAACACACCTTTTATTCAGCTGTGACTTGACAGTTTTTCTGAATGTTTCCATTTTTGATTTATCAGAATTATTTTTATGGATTCATCAGTGAAGTCTAGTAGTTGACTGTAGAAGCAGTTACAGAAGATAAATTACAGTCCCTTCTCTCCCACAGCTTCTTCCCCCCCACCCCATTGTTTAAACTTTCTGAACTAAAAAAAAAAGTATTGTATTATTAAGCATGTTATTGCTTCATCTTGAAGAAATTGTGCTGAAGTGATCCTGACCTGAGACTCGAGAGACTTGAGAATAACCCAAAATTTTAAGCAATTTACTTACAGACTTTGGCAAAATTCAATCTCTGTACCTCTATGACAAATAACAATTCACCTATGTGTAAAAAGCTTTAAAAATTATTAGTAAACAAACTTCCAAATGTGCAATAGGATTGCTTGTTGATCTTAGAGATATTAAATACTTTTATTATAGAATATTGACTAATAGTTTGTTAATTAAAATAACTGAAGTAGCTAGGCAGAAAAATACAGAGCTCAAATTAATATTTAGGAAGCAATTTTCCATATAGGCAAATAGAATTTGGTAGAAAATCTAATTTCTTACACAGACAGCCATACAAAACATAATGAAAATCCAGATATCTCTCTTCACAGCTTCCAGCATTCTGTATTGTTCGAGTATCTGAAACTGATTTTATTTTAGATTTCTAGGATCCCAGAGAAGGGAACAAAGCTGGTTTTCCTTCCATATTCCTTAAAGCTCGGGAAAAGTGAGACATCCTAAAGCATACAATTATGTTCTTCCACACTACAGGACATACCAATTAGTAGTATATTTTGGAACACGTTCCTCATCAACACTGAACAAGTTTAGGCAAACGAAGGCTGTTAGTCTCCTTGGGTGGCACACTGCTTTCATTGCATAATTGACTGTCTATGACTATATTTGGCAACTGTATTTCAATTGTCTTTTTTGACCTTTGACTTTATTTTTAATTTTTAATTCTGGATCTGAGCTGACGGAAAGGTCAAGTTGGCCTTCTGGTGTACGTAACTTCCAAATATTATTAAGAAAATTCCTATGGCAGTAACATAATAGAGGTTAACAATCACAGCACTGAACTGTCAGACTTTAAAACTTTCATAACACATGACATCATCATTTATACAACTAGAAAAAATTCTTTGTAACAATTGGTGCTGAAAAGTTGGAAGTGGATGTTCACAGATACAGCCCACAACTTCATAAAAACACAGAAAAAAAATCAAGAAAAATACCAAGGCAATCAATATGGTCTCTTTACTATTGGTTAGCTTTTGAAGCAAAGCACAAAAGTACTATTAAATTGTAATAGGATTTTTTTCTTTTTTTACAGTATTCACACACTGCTTGTGACAAAATTCTAGTACTTGCACAGTTTATGAACAGAAGACAATACTCTAAATAGACTGAATCTGATAATCAGGCAGTTAAATCCCAGCTAATATCAGCAATGTTATGTCAATTTATTCCAACTGAGAATTTGCTCTCTTAAAGTTATAGTGGAAATCTGATAATCCAAAACCAACAGACTGAAAAGATTAAAAAGTCTAGATATTCTAATAAAAGCACGGACATTTTCCTTCACCATATAGTCTTTGAAAATTAAAGCATAGTCTGGACACTAATGGATCACTGCAAAGCTAAAATTGAAATACAGAAAACATACCCATTTCTTAGCACTTAAAACCACAATAACTTCTGAAGCAGGGAGGAACAAACATCACTCATCTCCATCAATTCAATAAAAAACACTCTTTGAATACCCCCATTACCTGTGGAGTTTTTTAGCATTAGTACCTCAACCTTTAATAGCACACATGCCTCAAGCTTGCTTCCATTCTTGTAAGCTGGCTTGTTTTGCTTTAAATGTGTTAATAGACACTGGGAGGTGCTATAGACTATAAGAAGCAGCTGATGAGACTTGTTCCAGCTATTTTGATACCTAGGAATATTGATATTTGTCTATCTAGAAGGTAATGTACTTTAAAAAAGAAAAATTCCTACCTACTAACTAGAAGCATGTTTTCATTCATAACCTGTGCTAATGTTATTGTGTATTACTCTCAATTTTTACCCTGACCTATAAATGTGAAGTGGGATTTGGTAATTCAACCAGACGTGGCTGTTCACAGGGAAAAAAAAAAAAGTAAACAGATAAATTTGTTAATGACAGAAATCATTACAGATTAAATATATTATCTAGAGCTAAAGATAAAGGGGGAGCTAAATCATAATCAACACCAACTTCTGAAAAGCTTCCATGTGAATCTGTGCTGAAGGCACAGAGCTGCTCAGATGAGCAGGTGCTGTAGTTCTGGGGCTATTTATGTGCACTGCTTCATGCAATGCAGTGGCAAATGCAAAGTTTTAGGTGCTTGCAAGGTGTGCAGAAACACTCACTAGAAGAGTTTTCCAGTTTCTTGTGTAACACATGCACAATCTTGTGTTATTATGATAGATTTGCGCTTTGAGTGGTCTACATGAACTCTAAGGGTGGTGAAGATCAAGCTCTTCTAGCTAGGTACTCAGCAGACAGATTTTGGAGAAAATAAGGATCAAGTTCCATCAAGTGACGAAGGCAGCACAGAGAGGCAAATAGACTGATTCCATTCAGCACTTGTGTAGTTTCTGCAGTAAAGACCTCTGTTATAGGAAGGATAACTGAATCCTACAAAGTGCACCCTGTATTAGTACAGCTTTGACCAGAACACCAAATTCATGTCCACCATGTTATTTCATTTGGAATAGCTTATATATCTTAGGGACTGCACATAACATGCAAGATGATACAAAATCATTCCCCTAGCTCTTGAGTGCCTGTTGGTGAGATATCCATGAGAATTTAGGGAACTAGCTATGTAAACCCAGCACACGATGATTGCAATAACAAGACTTTCTTGTTAGGACCTCCTTGCAACAAGAGACAGATTTATGCTGTGGGAAAGGCCACTACAAGACCTTTCTCAGCAGAGCTCATTTATCCTTGCTCACACAGGGAAACAGCACCTGAGAAGCCTTCAAGTCAACCACAGCCATATCACTTGCCAATACCACAGCAAAAAAAATCCTAGTATTACCTTTATATAGACATGGACAAATACTTGTGCCCAGAACAGAATTAATCCCAACTGAATTGCCCATCCAGCACTGTTGCTTGTATTAGTTTAGAACCATCTTACCAGTACATTGCTACAATACAGTAAAAGTAAAAGTCTCTGATATGTACTGACCACGTCTCTGACAACATATGAACAAATACTCAAACAGCACTCTGCCCACAAATATCCTTACTAATAAAAAAATAAATTGATACAACTTCAAGAGGCTCTTTTCAAAATAACTGGTGACAAGAAGTCATTCTACCAATTAAAATAAGCTCCATGCATCTAACTGAACCTTCTACATTTTTACCTGATCATGGAGAACCCAGCCAGTATTTTCAACAGACTGAAAACCAAAACCAAACAAAAAGATACATGATTTCAAGGACAAGTAAGTTCTCCTTCAGAGCACTTTAAAACACTATCTACAAGTCAGAAAAATAGAAGGAAATTGCCCAAATTATGATTCCATAAAGACCAACCATCTATAAACAACAAATACAACCACCTACCTCATCAGGTAAGAGTCAACATAAGGAACAGGGAAAAAACCACAGTAAGAAAACCATTGAGAACCTCTTATGTATAAGAAATCCTCCTTCTTCCCAGCTGGCCGTGCTCTCCTTCCTCCTACTCACTAAGGTAATGAAGTACACAGGTGTTTTGAGCCTCTTGCTCTCCTTTACATCCTACCCCCGCTGGTACTGTTTGAGAGTGCTGAGCGTTCTGTCTGAGCATGTTTCACCAGCCAGGAAGCTTTCTTGTTGAGACTATAAAAGACAAAGAGTCTAGCATGTTTTCCTTCCTTATTAACAGTGTAACAGATATATAGTTGGGTGAATTGGTGTTGGGAGTTTGTAGTTAATATTTTTAGTTCAAAGGAAAGCAAGTATTATATAAATTTTGAGAGTAACATTAGAAGAGTCTGTCTATATTATGAAATAAATGGCAAGAGTCCTAGGTCAGTTATACTTGTCTCTTTAAATGCCTCTTAACTTGAGCAATGAAAATAAAACAGCTAGTAATAAAGTCTTTCTTTTAAATGATTATAAACCAATTACAATCAGAATGGTCAAAATAGCAAACTGGTGCTCAGGCTATTTGATTACTAATACCAAACTGAAATTACTTAATATGCCTTCCCTTCTGACTACATCTTTGTGTCGCTTGGGAAATTCAGTCTATATTACTGAGTGTAGCTGTCATGCAACAAAATTAAAGGAAAAAAATAATATTACCACATCTTTCTAGGAAACTGTTACCACATCTTTCAAGGAAGTCATGCTCTGCTAAATTTTTAGCTAAGTAATACAGCATTTTGAATTTGAATTCATCTATTTTAATCATATTATTCTAGGACATATTCTGAATGATTTAATAATATCTGAAATGGCACTTACATCCTGAAGGCACACTGGAAGCAAAAATGGTCTTAACAAAATCATAAAACTAGTAATAGATCAAACTAGAACAAAAGCAGAGTATTTCAGATGATTCATAACATATGAGGCATAACCCCTGTAATTTAGTAAGGTAGTGAACACCCCAGCTTTGATCCAACCAGATCATTGAAAAGAATGTGATGTGTTCTAGTGGCGATATTATTTACAGAGAAAATAATCTAGTGATACCAGATATACTTATCATAATTGTTGCAAGAAATAATTCAAGAAATTATTCAAAACTGTTTAACTATTGAAATGTACTACATGTTTGCCAAAATAAGACTAAATACCAATCCCACTTTGCTTGTATAGCAATTTTTTTCTTAAATGGAAGCAGGTATTCTATATATTGTCCTTTTCAGACAGAACCTGTAGACATCCCAGAGACAACTTTCTAAAAGCATGACAAGTACTAAAGAGACATTTCAATTTCAAAAAGCAACGCTTAAGCCGAAACCTTAGCATATGTTCAGTAGGGCCTGTTGTGACAGGACAAGGGGTGATGGTTTCAAAATAGAGGGAGGGAGATTTAGATTGGATATTAGAAAAAAGTTTTTTCCTGTAAGAGTGGTGGAGCACTAGAACAGGTTGCCCAGGGAGGTGGTGGATGCCCCTGGATCCCTGGAGACTTTCAAGGCAAGGTTGGATGAGGCCCTGAGCAACCTGATCTAGTTGGGGGTGTCCCTGCTTCTTGCAGGGGGGTTGGACTAGATGACGTCTGGGAGTCGCTTCTAACCCTAATCATTCTATGATTCTATGATTCTATATACATGGTACTTATATTTCTAAAGCACTTCAGATGATATTTGCAACAGTGTGCAGGTAGCCACTGTTACACAACTGTGAGAGACAAAATAAATAATAGAATCCATATTTCCTGACTTTCTTCCAATCACTCACAAATAACCATCTTGTGTCCATAAGATACGCTGTTGTTTCCCTGCTAGGGCTGTTACAATGTATGCCTTTGCAAAAAACTTTTTTCCCTTTGTCACTCTTCACATTACGTGTTCACCTTTCTCTGTCTGTAACACCACAATGTTTGTGGTATCCTTATCACGACTAAATTTAACAAACAGTAGTTTTGTAGAAATTGCACATGAAAGTAATTGTGCTTATTTCTCCAAACAATTAACTACATGAATTCCAAAACTATAACATAGAGATCACCCCCTTGTAGGTGATGCAGGACAATGCATGATATTTCTGCCTGTATACGGCACTGTAAATATTGAAGAATTTGGATCACTATATTGTCTGTTAATAATTCTGCATTCAACACAGTTATGGATGCTTTCAGTTGAACTCAGCTTAGCAAAGCAGAATTGTTAGTTATAGCTCCTGTTTTGTGAATTTACTTTTTTTCAGGGTGCAGACCCATCACACTGGGATGATGTCTGTCTTTGTTTTCCTTTTAACAGTTATCTGGCAGCTGCATCCCAAACTAAACTCTCCTAGTTTATCCCCAAAGAATTCTACATACATCATCTATTGTGATCACATGTGCTGCAATTTGCCTCAAAGGTGGTATAGTTCCAAAGAGTCCGATTTCAGTCCTGTCAGATTATGCCACATTTATTTCACTAGCATAGATGTCTATATTTTTTTAAATATTTTTCACTCTGTGTCCATAGTATTTGATTGAAATACATTCTTAGCAGGATAAACACGAGAAAGTATTCATGGAGAAGTACAGCATCGCGTCTCTTCAACATACAGTCAAAATAGGGCTGTTCTATACATACTGACTTACTGATCAACTATAGAGATTAACTATCATTAATAGTCTAAATAGTTGCTGTTGAAAGTAAAAAAAATGATTGCACAGCTGTGGAGGAGTTAAGTTACTGACTAGTGGAAAAGCTATCTAACCCTGTGATTCATTAGGAAAAGTTTGCTCAAGAGTTGAGTGACCCATATTAGGAAAGAGACAAATATATGCAGTTTGTAAAAGCCTGACTCTACTGAAATCAGAAAGAGTTTTGTTACTGATGACTATCAATAGCTTGAGGAATTAATTTAAAAGTGTGCCAAACAATAACTATTTCTTCTGAAAGTCCACGTGCTTTTACTTTCAGATATGGTTTCATAACATTGACAGCAGAGACAGGTCAAAGAAAAATGAAAATCCTGTTCTACCATTAATCTCTTCCTGACCTTCAAGTCAGAATGACTTATCTGTATCTTACGAATATCTATCTGGGAGCAACAGGGCTGCCTCTATTTATTCTACTCACAACAGGAGCTGAAGAGAAAAATACACTAGAATATACCAAATTCAACTTGGAAAATAGTTATTGCTTTTTAAATATATGTACAGAATCATATTTCTGCAAGAAAGATGGAAATGGAAGCTTATTCTAAGATTTTTTTTTGAGCTATATCCAAACCACAGATCCACATATCTATACCGAGTAGAAACTGATTGCATTATTTACACTGTATATTTAACAGAAGAAATATAATATATTATAACTAACTTTTATGTTACAAACACTAGGAGACAACAGTCCCGGAAGGAGTAGGAATTATCATAAATACAATGCAAAATCAAAAAAGATCTGGAAACTGAGTCTACCAATCACAAAATTATACAAACTAAATGCAAATCCTCCACAAAATCAAAATGTATGTGATGCAAACCCTTTGTTTTCACATATAGCTTCTGCTACCTGCTCATAGGGTAATATTAGCACTAACCCTCATCTGATTCCTCTAGCCCTATCAGCCTACAGAAGAATCCTCTACCACACTACTCTGCTTCCTTACAGGGAACATGTTACTCTTCCCTGCTCAAGCCCATTAGCTTGGGCTTGAGCAGGGACCTTGAAATGTACATTTTGAAATGTACATTTTCCAACATCCACAAATCAGAGACCAGCTGTTTTCCAGATTTTAAAGGGGTCCATGTATTCTGTTACAGATTGCTTATGTGACCTCTATGGAGCTCATCAAAACTTTGTGACATCAATACATATAAAAGCAAAAAAAATTTATGTGAGTTGTAGCAGAGAAACTGAAAAGTGAAGGCCCCTGTCTGAAGCTGTTAGCAGATGCTCAAATAGTATGAAATCTTCAATTTATTTCAGGATCAGGAGAAAAGTATGTCACAAAAGTATGTCTTTACACTTATGCCAGTGCACTGCACTGTAGTCTATCAAACAGGTTGTTTGATTGTCAGAGATGGAATTCTGGAATTCTGCCAATAAAATAATATGGCTGCTAGGATAGGTTTCAATTTAAGATATTGAATACTTTAACAGACTGGTCACAGATAACTGTATTATAAACAGGCACCATATAGTGGTATAGTAGTACCTGTGTGCACTGAGAGCCAAAAAAACTAACTAGTGCAGTTCACAGGCACAGGAGCGCTCGCATCCTTCCTTACGCAGTTCCGGCCACAAGTTGCTGTTGAAAGTAAAGACAGTCAAGTTAGTAAAGACAGTGAAGTTAGTAAAGACACGTTAGTAAAGACAGTCAAGTAGTTTCTATCACATTTTAAATACTGCCCTCTGGTTAATTGGGAGACGACTGTTACGACATACTGATTTTACTAAATTTTTAAAATTTAATTGTTTTAGGGCAATTTCTGTCAAAATAGTCAAAGAATCTTTTTAAGTGACTTTACCTTCTAATTCACTAACGACTGGGTTTTTAAGAATGTCTCAGGAACTAAAGGTGGAGGTAAGCATCATCAGATATATATGAAAACCCTCCTTTTAAACTGGGGATAATGGAAAGGAACAGTGCATAGCAACCCAAAGCAGCTTTCTAACTTCATAGTTTCCCTTTTATATGTTCCCTTTATATATCTTTAGCTGATATAAAGAACAGTCAAGGAAATAAACATAACTGCACTGATTCACACATGGGGATATAAAAATTACAACAAAAGCACTGGGAAACTGGATTATATACAATCCAAGAACAAATGATAAAAATTTGTTAAGGTTAACAAAAAGGGTTAAAGAAATTTTTAGTTTAATTTGGCTAAGCCTATGCTCTCTTAATTGTCCATTCTTGTTATCTTTATTCCATGAATTTTCATATTTTAGCTATGATTGCTAACTTCTCTTCAGAAGATTATTCAATCACAACACAGGGGATTGTCCACAGCCTTTACATTCCTGTCTAATTTTAGGGTACAAGTAACTTTCACTAAAAAACTAGGGCATTATTTATATGTAGCACTTCAGAAAAAACAAAGCACAGAAAGGCTGTGGACTCTAGAAAGTATTTACATGACACTAGTTATAATAGTTTTCTCACTGATTTCCCGATATTATGCACATGGGTAAAACTGTGAACAAATATTTGTATCATCAAACTCCAAATAGTTAACATCAAATTTCCTCTACATCCTAGCATCTGAAGTCAAAACTCACCCACAAAACCCACCCCGATTTTCAAACTGGATAATACAGCTGAATTGTAAAAGATTAAAAAAATCAAAGAACTAAATGCAAAAATAAAAGAAACTGGGCTACAGCTCCCACAGTATATTTGCTCTGGTAATAGCAGCAATTGGTTCTGAATCAGGAATTTTTCTCCATTGCTGCTGCTGTTTTTCTTAGTTTTGGTATGGAACTGTAAAGCTAGAAGATAAGACTAACTGGATGACAGTGGCATATTTATAAATATCTGATCATATAAACAGAGAGGTTTAACAGTGCTGCCTGTCTGTAATAGCAAATATTCTATTGATTTCCCTAAAGTCAGGCTTTCATCTTAGACAAAAGTTTTAGAATTGTAAAAATTATAAAACTAGAAGTAAGCTAATGCTATTAGGTAACAGTAAGACAAGGAATTATTAAGCAATTTTAAAAAAAATCGGATAATTGACACAGTTTGATCCATAGCAAGACAGGAGAAACATCAGTTATGCATCAGATTCGGATTAAATTATTAGATTGTTTCTGATTTGGAAGAGAGTTTAATTTTCTCCTACTAGTTTATATTTCAGTGTTTGGTCTGATACAGATTTTGAAAGTTCAACTAAATCTAAATTATTTGTCATCAGCAAATCAGAACAATTTGAGAGAATATGTCACATAAATACATGTCCAGTGAGGGCAGAAAGAGTGAGCCAGATGGTTTTTATCTATTCCCACTCAGTGGTGCGGCATGGGGTTTGTATGATTTCCTTAGCGGCTTCTTGCATTTTGTACCTTGAAAGGAATCATGTCCTGCCTGCTTGTGTTCTCACAGATGCTGTAATTGATATATTTAGATATATTTATGTCTGGTTTCAGCTGTTCCTGCACCAAGCAGCGGATCAGATTTGGAAATCAAACCAAAATGTATTCAGTTGGGTAGTGCTTGCACTACATTTTACATAACTACTTGGAGTGGGAAAAGATGTCTATCTCTTGCAATAGGGGTTGTGGTGTTTATGAATGAAATGCTCTCTTAACTGTGAAACAAAATTTCATTGTCCAGAATTTCAAACCATTTAAAACTATTTGCTCCTTTGCCAGAGGCTAAGTACTCCAGCTCTGGAATACTGCAGCTATCTTCTTTCTTATATGTTCACTTCCTGAATTTTGCTTATTTAAAATAAGTCAGTTATTAGCTACCTCTAGAAACACTTTCACCATTAAAAATGCATTTTACTCTATATTTAAACTGATAAAATAGTTTTCAGCACTGAGAATGTAATTAGGGTTATTTCATGAGCATTTAATTTGTCAACAAATATATCTAGACAATCCTGAAAGAACAGGATTGCCTTCAGTTTATCCCCAGAATACGGACAGTTCTGCTATTCTGTCTGTCAAGGCTGTTTCAGAGACCAGAACAGCTGCCACAGCACAATTCAGAAAATGAATCATTCCATTTCTTACACACAGAACAGGTATGTGAATATGCACTCCTGTTTTCCTTAGAAAAACAAGAAAAAAGACTTCCATAGATCTGACATGACTATTTTAATGTCAGCTATGATTACTAATTCTACCCAGGAAAGAGGGAAGGAAATTTAATCAGTCATGATGCTGGAACAAGATACCAGCTCTTTACTATATGAAATCACAAAATAGCATAGTAATAAATATCAAAGAACAAGTTAATATATTTAAAGATTTTTGCATTACAGAAGAATTTGGAGAGACAGGAGGCTCTCATCCAAATGAGAGCCTCCAAATTTTAGATAATCAAAATAGCTGCAGGCAGTGAAACTCTAAATGAGGGACGTTTATCACCACTGAATGGATGTATTTCATTTTACTGTAAAAAGGTCAATTAGCAGCATTTTATATTTACTTTTGCTATTTTGAAACTAGATTCTAAAAGTCTGCAAAACTTGAAAAGTTCATTTATTCCAGTGAAATTTCCACAAAAGATTTAAGTACTAGAAATATCCTCATCTGAACTGCAGGATAAGTGTTGTACAAGTTTAGCACTATTAAATCATTCACTTTGTTACTGCTTGGAAACAGTCTTATTTTCTAAATGGTCATTCCACTCTTATTTTTCCACTTTTAATATCAGTAAATTATTAAAGCTGTAATAAGAAACTGCTTTTTCAGACTGAGGATTAAGGCTCAGATTTTACATGACACTATTAATTCTAAAAAATAATATTATTTTTCATTGCAACCATATGTTTAGCTCAAAGGCAATTTTTATTGGAGGGAAATGTAGTCTCCTGCAAAAATGTGAAATGACTATGAGCTGCGCAAGAGATTGATCAAAAAATATTTATATGAAATGCATGTTGGAGATCAGCAAAAAGAAAGGTTCTAATAAGTTTAATGATAAATTCACAAGTGAATTCACCAGTGGTGCTTGAGGCATGTTATTTAGTTGATACTATATAGCACTATTCACAAATTGTAAAGTTTTATAGTTTTACAATCCAATTCAGTGAAAAGTGTCACAACCTTTTGGTTTTGAAGATCAAATCACGAGAAATATTGCAAAGACAGTGGTCCAAAGCACTAATGTTCCAGAGAGACATACACAAAAAAGAGAGAAGGCAGTTTTGAGTCAGAATATCCTAGACCAATTCTTATTATACCGCTACAACGAATCAAGTGCTTGATTTATAAACCAAACTCACCACCATTAGCAGTGAGTTACTAAAAAGCTGGTTATACAATACCTGCCAAGCAGTTGTACAATAAGGAAAAACACTCAGAAATTCTAAGCTATTTCTCTTCAGCAATACTTGATTGCAGTATGATCACTGAAATCCTCACTACAGGAATTGGTGGAGGTAAGCGTTACAGACTGTTGCGAACTCACAAGTACTGCTTTACAGTTATTCACTTTGAGAAGCAACTATAAAAGGTATTATGGCTTTTAATATTTCTCATGGCATATCAATTTTTTTAAGCTTGTAAGTAAGAAAAGTGAATTTCCTAAACACCAATCTGGAGGTTCAAAACAGATTTTTCTTTCCACGCTGCATTACCAGTAATACACACTCAGACGGCCAAATTATACCTCTGATGATGCATGTGAAACTGTGTAAATACTTTGAACAATGCAGATTTAAAATGGAATTTAGCTTACTCCTTCCTTTTCTGTCATAAAGGTAAACACCCACAAGTCCAAGTACACATGCAAAGAACAGATCTTGTAAGTAAACTAACAGCATTTCTAAACAGTCATTTTAGTTCCCTGTTGTATCTTCTATCTTGTGTTTGGTTCCCACCTTGCATTTTTTATAGTATACTCACAGAGTTACCGAGTTAGCAGTTTCATTCAGAAACCTTGTCATGGCTCAAATTCCATAACTAACTTTCCTGACAACTGCTGAATACCACCAGGACAGTAGTTCATTAGAAAGTTAATCTATCTAGCAAAGCATGTATTAATCTGTTTGTAGGACTGGCAAACATTGGAGAAACAGATAATGTAAATCAATTAAGGAATCTTCAATATCATCAATAAATGGAAATTCATCAAAGTACAAAAATACTCCGATGGAGTTCTGCTTAGCAATTCTTGTTCTTGTGCCAAAATAACTGAAAAAATCATCAGCAAAAGTTTATTAAACATCAGCTATATATGCTTAAGCAAACATGTTCTGCATGCAGACTAAATATTTTAAGTAAATTCTGCTACTTGAGGATGCTTGAACAATACGCCGCATCAAGTCCTCAAGGAATATCTCTCTATTGTTAATCATGTTTCCTCAGACAACTCTGATTTTTCCTGCTTGGAAATTACACACAGGACAAAACCAGGAGTTTTCAGTGCTTTGAATATTTGTCCATGATATCCAGATGTCTGGCACCTCACAGAAGCAGTAGCTTCAACTGTTCTTCTGTATATCCTTGACAGATCCATTGTTTATATGCAGATTGTTTTTACAGTCATATTCATACCCAGAGTGCTTCAGATATTCTACACGTGCACAGCAAATGCATGCATGGATTCAACACACAGTCTCTAAATAAAAGATCTTTTAGCCTTTCATATTGTTTTGTGCTGTAAATAACAACTTATTTTATATATGTTAATGCCATAAAACCAAGTTCTGAGTATCACAAGGAGAAGCAAATACATGAAAATTAAAAAAGAAAGTAAAAGTGGCTGTCCGTACCACCCTGGTTTTCATTACCATAGTTAACTTTTTATTACAATAATTTTTATAATAGAAAACTCTTGGGGTGGAGACACTCTCATCTCTGCTTTGAAAACTGTTATAAGGTTGAACTCAATGATCTTAAAGACTTTCTAAACTAAATGCTTCTATGATTGTATGATATACTACTATGTCATATTTCTATTTATAAAGTTTATGAATCTAAGTTCTGTGAGGTACCATCTAGGAAACTCATTCACTGTCTTGCTAAAAAGAGTGCAAATTCTACAACTGTCATTTAACAACGGAGAAGGAAAAAATAATTAAATCTTATTACAGTATCTCTTAAGTTATCATACCTTTTTTGTATTTTCAGTATTATTTTTACCGTTAGACTTTATATTTGAAAGACAATGAGCACACAAATTGCTTTGCCTAAAAATTAACTTCAAGATGCATCCATTTAAAAAGATTATTAAGAATCAAAATAGCTTAAGCACAGTTTCTTCACAATATACACACTATTTCTTAAAAAGAGATAGAAATGTTTCCTGAAAATGACTTGAAATACTATCCACTGAAATATTCATTTACCTTCAGAAAACAAAAACTGACACCTCTGGAAAAACATTTCAAGTGTAATAAAACAGCTAATGTTTATATAATTTTTGCTCTGATGGCTCACTGATGCACACATGTACTAATAACACCATAAAAGTCTTCCAAAATCCTATATGATTAGCTATTGTGACATGTACTTTCTTGCCTTCAGAGGCACAAATATTAACTTATTAAATCCCAGAAGAAAAGAACAAATTGCATTAAATAGTATTAAACACTGTCTTGTAAGCCTTCAATCATCTGCAAAGGTCACCTGAATTCATAAATATGTGGTCCAAATTTAATTAATTAGAAGCACAAGTTAGTCACTTTGTTTTGACTTTTTCTCTGTCCAAGTCTTCTCTCTTTACCTAACTGAGATCCCACATACTTTATCTTCAGACAATGCTGCCTAGGAAAGGATGTTTCAGAAACACATTCCTCACAAGTGCTTAACTGTCAATGCCAGCCTTCCTACCACAAAACATCAGCAACATGCTGTTTTTTTCAACTTCAGTACACAAAGGGGACACAAGAAATAAGGTGCTGTAAATATCACACAAAATTTGGTATTGTAAAGCATTTAGAATATTTTAAAAATTAGCATTATCTGTCTTATCTGGGTTTGGTGGGTTTTTTAAAGGAAATAAGAAGAATGTAGAATAACTTCTAGACATTTGCTTTGCTTTCCTTAAAACCCATACTTCTCTTTTTCTTCTTCCCTTTAACAATTAGAAGATTACCAAAGTCTTCGTAGCAGTTAGCATTTTACCCATAAATATTTTCTCATAATATGTACCTGATGGAACAGAGAAATAGTGGGATGAATTGCTGTTGACCTTACTGAAAAATATCATGGATGACAATATTTCTCTTTGAATTAATATCTACAGAAACTCTGATACTAAAAAATAAGGAGCAGTGGCATTATGAGATGGGTATTGAGATGATATCAAGAACATAGGAAATGTTTGTGAAAGGAGCCTGCTGATGAGGGACTGAACACAACATATACTTTAAAACCTCTTTAAGACCAAAATTTTCCTGAACAATCTTGTGACCTGATATATTGGGGCTGTCCCCTAGCATGTGAAAAGGTATCTAAAGCTCAGTGTTTCCGCTCTCCTCTTACAAGGACCAACAAGGACACCCTGCTGGGTCTTCAGTAACATGTGTTACACATTGGTTTCCTTTCAGCTGTCAGGACCAAGAATTGCAACTGCTCTTTCAGCCTCTTGGCTGCAAAATTATTAAAGAAAAAATGCCCTGATTGTGCTAAGTCATAAGGCTCTCAGTACTTTGGAATAAACAGAATATGGTAATTTGAAGGTATTATGGGCAGACACAAAGAAACTTGTCTTATTCAGCTATCCCTTCATACAGTTATAAATTAGTTTAATATAATCCATAGCAATAAAAGATTTGTTAAACCAAATAAAATATCACACATTTATTGTGTTGTAAAAAGCAAAGAACAAAATTATAAAAACAAGATGAAGATGTTAATGTGAACATATTAAATAAAACAGAGATATTAGATATCAGATGATTAAAACCAAAATTATAAATACCACTTGCCAGGGAAGAATTCTCTCACCAGTTTGTATCAATTATGTCAATAAATGTCAATTATTCTGCATTAATTTCTAGCTTCAGGTATCATCTTGTCTACCAGGCCACAAAAACAGAGTAAAACCTGACATAAAAGTGTCACTTGTAAAGTACTGAACAACGATTATTCTAGACCAAAATACCAGGAAACTCACCTCATTTATTATGTTAATTGTCTCCAAACCCCAATATATATATAAAGTTAATCTTTAGAGCCTACTACTGCTTTGTTGTTGATTTTAATACCATCAGTTACTCAGAAGCAAAGCTCTTCCTGCATTTATAGAAAAATGAGATCATTGGGTTACTTTCCAGATTGCCAAATGTTGTTCCTGGCTAGCCTGATTAAAGACATTGCAATGATGCAAAATTTCAAAATGAAAGAGAAGAGAAGAGAAGAGAAGAGAAGAGAAGAGAAGAGAAGAGAAGAGAAGAGAAGAGAAGAGAAGAGAAGAGAAGAGAAGAGAAGAAGAAGAGAAAAAATAAGTTTTTGGTTTGTTTTGTTTTAGAAACCAATAGGAAAACAACAAGCTAACTAAAAAGACCGCATTCACAGAGTTGGCTAAATGTAACAGTCACAACTGTTTAACAATCCATATACACTATGAACATAAGGATGTGAACCATATCCCCTCAGGTCCAAATTTAATTTAGCCCAACATCCTGTTGGCAAAAATCACTGTAGTAGATGATTACAGAAAGAGCAGAAGAAACATGAAGTATCTGCAGTTGGACAAAATTTTGCTTGAACAGCTTTATTACCTCTTAACACATACTGATAAAGTTCATATCTGCAATAACACATCCTAGTGACCATTTACCATTCTCTAATTTCTCTTACAGTGACTGAGTACCAGGAACACATATAAAATAAAGACAGACCAGTGTGACTATAATGTCATATAGAGTAAAGCACATGACATCTTGACCTAATAGAGATACCAAAAGGAAATTAAACAAAAAGGGAAGAATTCAATTTACTTTCTCTATTTTTTGGATGTATTATTTTTTTTCTTTGGTATATCCTTTTGGATTTTCTGCTTTGGTGCTATAATTATGACTTAATAGAAAATCTCACTTTTATATTTAAATATCTTCTAAAATGATAATTGGAAGAGACAGTTATTTCCATTATCTACAAGTTTCTTTAACCTAAAAGTTTATGGACAGTGTTTATATATCAAGCTAAGTATTAAAACAAATAGAAAAGTCATTTAGGTGTTTTTTACAGTGAGATTATGTTGTTTATAATTGTTAAAGATTCCATTAACTAATTCATCAGATACAATATTATTTCTTACGGAATGCCTTAATAGACAGAGAGAAACTCCATTGATGAGTCAATTCACTTGCACACTGAATGCAAAAGTGCATTTGATAAGCTGCCTCAGAGACCCTACTTGCATAAATGCTTTGCCGAAAAGGGAAAAAAAATTTAAACATCACACTTTGTTTCTGCTTCAGGGATTTGTTCAGACACATCAGAAATAGATGGGACATGATCTAGAACCATGAACAGAAAAATGGGCACACACTTTATGGCTGGCCATTTAATTCCTAGGTAGACATGTTCTGAGCAATAATTGAAGAATCAAAGTGCACAAGCTCTATTTCCAGAGTTATTTCACTGAACTCTCTGTGGTCTTTTTTCTTTCTCTTTAGCATTGCTAATATTAGAACGTTGAAAATGTGATATAGTTATTGGAGAGTTCATGTGGTGTTCCCGGACTAAACTTTATGGAGAGATGCACAGATGGGAGTATGTTTAGAAAAGTGCCTTTCAAAGACTTAAAACATTGTTTGGATTTGATATCACCTCTGAGTCAGGGTGTCAAATGTTATTTATGTGAGAGCTAGCCCTAACTCTGTTATCTGCATAACAATTTATGAGTCTTAATTTATCTGCGTTGCTTTTTATGCACTAAGAGATTTTAAGAAACAAGAAGAAAAGCCATGTGAAGGTCTGAATATAAAAATTTTATCACATATAGTGTCCTTGTAAGTTATAAACAGAATGTAACTTTGATAGCTAATATTTTATTTTTCCATTCAGATTTGCTATACAGGAGACTGCTATAATATTTTTACAACCCCAATCTCTTTCTTATGCCAAATTCTGTATGAAAAGTGCAAATTTATGTCTCAACTGAGGATAAAGTATAAAAACAAGTACCCAAACCCAAACCAAAATAATTCCTACAAGTTAGTATATAGATCACCATCTCCAGAAAAAAAAAACAACCAAAATAAACCAAAATAATATAAAAATAATATAAAAATTCTAATAATAATATTGCTTTGGACAAAAGCCTTTGGCATGTCCTTTTTAAAAGTGGTAGTATTTCTTACTACTGTAACTTCAGCCAACATCATCTTACTCAAGGAAATCTCAATTCCTGTTAGCAGAACTTGGTTTAAAAAGTAATTTTGAATCTTCCATTTTTTAATTCTGTATAAATAGAAAACAAAACAAAACAAAAAAAAAACAAAAAACCAAACCCAAAAAACTCTCCTTAAGTTAATGGGCAGCACAGGCAAAAGAACAAATGGATATAAGCTGTCGCTGAAAAAAGGCAGATTGCAAATTACTCAGAGTCTCTAGCCATTAAAATAAATCAAACTCTGGAACAGCCTTTGGCGGAAACACTGGGGGCAAAGAAATAACAACTCCAATTTAGTATTGGCAAAGTTTATGAAAAGAGAATTATCTGATGCAATTCCCAGGCTAGCAGAGCACTGGACTTGATGACCCAGAGATCCCTTCCACTGTTATGTTCTTGTTTGGTTAGATGCAGATGTTCATCTGTTTTTCAGCCTCACTGTGGTTTTTCTAAGTGAAATTTAAATGAAAGTTAATATAATTTTTTTAAGATTCAGTTAGAAATTATCCTTTGTAAGCATTGTTGCTAGGCCTGCAGCAAAGTGGAACTTGTCAAACAATCCTGAAAGCTGTACTTAGAGTTGTCTTAGTATTATAGAGAAATACAGAAATGTAAGTGTTCAGAGATGAATGCCCAGCAGGGCAGACACCATGAGAAGAGGTAAGGAAAATAGGAAGAAAACAGTAAGCCATGCTAGGCTAGGACTGATGCATTAGTGATATCCAGGAGGAAAGTAACAGGATATACAAAAAACATTATAGGGAAGGAGAAATATCATAGATGCTTCAGGCCTTTCTGGGAAAAAAAATCAAGTGTGGTGGCTGTAAAGAATTAAAAGAAACTTGAAAGAGCACAAAGGAAGGTAATCTTTCAGGTGACAATGTAACACAAACATCTCTCCCCCTCCCTCTCTTTTCTCCCCCATGCTTAGCTATTGCAATTTGCCTAGATCTGGCTGGCTTTGAAAGAGCCTGCTTTGCTTTGGAGAAAAGTCACAGTACGGATGTTACTGCACATTCTTCTGTATGGAAGAAAGCAGCTCAAACTCAGAAGTATAACTAATTTCTGAATTAAAATAATGATAATGATACTTAAGCTTAAAAACAACCTTAATAACTTGCAACATCCTCCTGCCTTTGCTCAGTTGTTGTGAGTTTTTATTAACATAAGAATATTTTTCATGTTGCAGGTAACTTAAATGCATCAGAGTGACTACAGAAAACAATTTCAGATATGCATCAGGGGTATGAAAATAACTTATAGAAAAGAATTCTAAATGCCTTCTGGTTTTGAATAAAGAAGTTATCAGAGCAGCTTTTAATGATTTTCAAATACACGTATCTTTACAGCTCTGATCAGACATAAAAGCATACAAAGGTCAAGCAAATACTTTATCTTATTTAAGACACCATGGTCTGTTTTCTATCACTCACAAGTTCTAAGGTTTACACTCTTTCAAGGAGATGATAATGCTTTACAAATCTTTAAAATAAAGGCTTTACACAAATGCTGTGAACCTTGTTGGCTATGCATGTAATTCTTCCAAACAAAACCCTGAGCCTGATAAATTCTAAGCTATGTTATGCTGATTCTCTGAAAACAATTAGACTAACACTGCAATTTCAAAAATTACACCACACAATTTTTAGGTGACTGTGTGCACACGTTTACATACAGGAAGTTTAGCCCTTCCTTCACGTGAATAAGTACATATTTCTTCTGTTTTCTATGAACTATTCACAGAATCACAGAATTGTAGGGGTTGGAAGGGACCTCCAGAGATCATTGAGTCCAACCCTTAATTGCTGCAGACTTTCAACAAACACTGAAGTATTACAGAATATTAGTTTAACTAAAGCGTCCAAGTTGACTGCAGAGCAAACAACCTTCTTACAGCCCTTACTGTGTGCTTTTCCAGGTATTCTAGAAATCCGAACAGTGGCAGTTGGAATAGTGGCAATCAAAGGAGTGGAAAGTGAATACTTTCTGGCAATGAACAAATCAGGAAGGCTCTATGGAAAGGTATGGATGCAAACTTATACAATCTTATAGATATGCACCTTAAATGTAGCATAAAATAGATTCATAAGAACATACCTTGTACATCTCCCATATGTGCCATACTAGACTTAAAAATAATTCAGTGTCTAGAGCTTACAATACTTTTATTTAAAATGTGCAATACTAAGGGGGATAGCCAAAGCTAAAATATTCAATACTCAGATTTCAGGTATTAAGAATAATAATAATATATGGGGTTTATAATGTATATTCTACTCCCATCTTCCCTAATCTAAGTATTTTTAAAAACTCTTGTACTTATTTTACTCTATTTTATTATTTACTCTCAACAGAAAGTATGCAATGAAGACTGCAATTTCATAGAACTGATTGAAGAAAACCATTACAACACATATGCTTCTGCAAAATGGACACACAAGGGAAAGGAGATGTTTGTTACTTTAAATCACAAAGGGGTCCCCATGAAAGGTAAAAAAACAAAGAAAGAACACAGAGCATCCCACTTTCTTCCTCTGGCAATATCCTAATCACAGATGATCTATAAAGAACTAGTTCCAGCAGGAAGATTATTTTAAAGAAGATTATTTGACATGGTATCAAGAGAGGCTGGAATACTACTGAGAAACTGAACAAGCTGGACTTGCGCATTTATGTTTATTTTTAAGAGACTACATGAAAAAGATTTGAAAATATACACAAAACCAGATTTACTAACTAAAAGTTGTAAAAAATTCTAAAGAGTTGTACAATCATTATCTTAGTCATTGTAACTGAGTAGTTTCTTAAATTAATTTACCCTGAAGAATAAGTCATGACTTGATTATCTGATAATATTTTATTTAAAAAAACTATCTGCTTCTTAAATATGGCTGCTATAATAATAAATAAGCAGATGATAATGTTGTGTAAAATATGTCAGACTTTAAGGCTGCTGGAATGAGTTATCAGATTATCAAGTCAATAGTAAATGTGGAGACTGAGCAGTATTTTAAATACTTCCCCCAAGAAACCGATATCCTATACATAAACTATATGATCAGAAAAAAAAATATATAATCTTGTAAATGTTTATTGTTGTATTCAGATAAAAGAGTTAGTTTGGAAAAATTAAGTTTACTCTACTACAAAATGTTCCTATCTATTAAACAAATACCTAATGCTGCTCTAAAAGATGTTCAAATAGTGTATGTATAATAAGAATAGGAATACATAATGTACTTCATCTCACTTTTCACAAATTAACATTTTATATAACGATGAAGCAAAAATTCAGACATATTAAGGTTTTTTATGTAACATATCCTATCTTTTGTATAATTCCTGTTAGGGCGTACAGCTTTCAATATTGTTTTCCATCCTTATACATGCTTTTTCTGTTGTTACAGCATTAAACTTTATTTTAAGTTGTATTTGAACTTTATTGTTCTAAGTTATTTAAATGTTATTTATAAAAAAAATTACTTATGAAGCTGCATCTGTTTCATATGCTTTTAATTCTAAAGGAATAACAAAATGGTCTGGCTGAAATGCATGAATTTTTTTTCTGTGACCAGACACAAAGACTAGTACACAACCCTCCTGCCAGCATACATTGGATGGCAGACAAAAATGACAGCCTGCAGCAAATCACACAATGGACATCTCAAAAGAAACAATGCAAAAATGTAAAATATCTTTGCCACGTACTCTTGCTAATTGAATTTAACAGCATCCTCAGAGTTATACCAGGTAAAAGATTACAGTTCCAGCAGGTACTGGAACTAATGCTTAGTTGGGAGAACATACACTCACAGGTACACAAATACGTGACAGCCTGTATGACTAAGTTGAAACTTCAGCCAAAATCAGCGTGACCCAATGAAGAAAAGACACCTTAATTTTCTAGCTATTGAAGTGTTCAACTAAGCCCTACATCACTAATGCATAAAGTAATTTCATTCTGTTCAGTTTGCCTACAGGTTTTCTCAGTATTGTGATAACTGTGCTTAGATAAAGATCACCAAAAATTAGCTGAAACAGCTGCTAGATGACTGGGATGGAGTCCATTCCTTAAACTACTTAATTAAATGCTCTGCTTTTCATTACACGTGTCTAGAGTCCACCGTTTTTTCCTACATGAGACACATTCTTTATATCACTCACAGAAAACAGCAACAATTCTCTTTAACAGATACTTCTTTTACAAGAGAAAGTAGTTCTTTAACAAATACTATAATCTGGAAATAGTATATATTTTTTACTTGCTAATATCAAGCATCAGAGTGTAGAAATAAATTGTTTTATGCAGAAAAATCAATACAGTTATCTCAGTAAACATTCACTAGCTTTTGCTAGTTTAGCTATTACTTGTTCACTGAACACAATCGACTGTCCTGTCAAAGAAACATTTTTGCTGATTATTGTCTGCAATATTTTCTGTGAATATAGTAACACTGAAACAAATTTCACTCTTATGATCAATATTAACATACTAGCAAATGTTTCTAGATTAGTGTATGTTAGTTGATGCTTTGAAATAAAAATTTAAAAAAAACCAAAATCTCACTTTTTGTGCTTAAAAGCTTTACTGAAATCTGAATTAAAATTTGGACATGCACACTAACATATTAATATACATACCGAAAAACCTTACAATTAAACGAAGACATACAGAAGCTCTTTTAAAGATTCTTTTGATTATGTAACTCAAGAATATATGAATAGAGTCAAAGAATTCCTGGCCCCAGTGGTAATTAGCCTTCACTGCTATATGCTTTCCTAACGGATCACTATATTACCATCATTACCAGGTAAGCCAAGGCTGCTTTATGTTATAGCTCTTGTATCTGAAATGGATCCTATGAGTCAATGGTCCCTCAAAACACACAAGTGCAAATGAGACAATCCCTCAATAGCACAGTCATATGATGTTACATGTGGAGATACCATCCTTATGTTGCTGTATTAAAGAAAAAAACCAAACAGTATCTTGACTTTCTTTTACAATCTCCCTTTCACTTCTTCTGGCATTTTAATAGCCAAACAGACTCAAAGGCTAGAACATATCCACACAAAAAAAATGGAAATGATGCATAGAAAGCAATATAAGATCAACCCTGTTGAAAGATTTTCAATATATCTTTAACTTGGAAAATCTCTTCTGAAATAAAATGTAAAATAGTGGTTTACTTTAGCAAACTACTAAAAGACAAGCATAAAAAAAAAAAAAGAGCCTATTAGATTTTCACAGGCATTATTCAAATAGATGCCAAAAATCTTCATAAAAGCCATTTATATCAATTACATCACAATCCAATCTTCACATCATTCATGCAATATACCATGTTGGAGGAAAACAGGTTTATATGAAAAAAGATATATCTGTCTGGATATGGCTCTTCACTAATCTTTATAATGCTAAAGGTTCAAGATCATCCAAAGTGACCTATAAAAGCCACTCTCAATTGTAATTTGTTTTTCCTTCAACTTATCTATAACACCATTAAAGGCATGCAAAATGGTGTGAACGGTTCCCATAGCACAATAAAGAAATAACGATTGAATACTGTCCATGGCCTTTAAAAGACATGACATGCTATAATATGGTCTCACTTTTAGTCCTGTTGCAAATACTTTAAATCACCATCTGTAATAATCAGATTACTATATGATTTATCAAGTAATTATTAAAGCACACTTGTCTGTGTCTTAAATTACTTTTTGAAGAAAAATTTTATATTCTTTTTGAACAAGTGAATACAAAAGGTAAGTTAAGTCAATAAAGTATTTGGAGAAAACTGGTATTTCACTGCTCACAACAATCAATATCTGATTAGTCTAAACACAGCATAAGTCTATTCAACATAACTCCTCAATACTAACCTAAAAAATAAATCATAACTTTTAACATATGTAAAAATGAAAGCGACAAGTTAGATAATTTTCTGTAAACTAGGAAATGAGTCGTCACCATCAGGGTTCAGATCCATACTTAGAATATTTTGCTTTTTTTAAATAATTTTTTTTTAAAGATCAACCATTTATATCACTGCATAAGGTTTAAAATGTAACAGTTATTTAAATCACATGTTTACTTAAAATTTGTTAGAAGAAAAAAGCTAACTTCTTTGTGTTCTTGGAACAATTTTGAAGGTTAGGAATATCTTTAAAGCAGAAACTCAGATGGGAAAATATTCAAGGAGCTGCAAGAGTTATATAGCTTGTCATTTATATTAACTTGATGATATCCATACATCAAAATTTTTAAACAAATTTTTAACATTATATATTTAAATTCATAGTTTTACATAAAATAGAACTTCAGAATTTAATTATAAAAATTTACAAAAAAAAACCCACAACCACATAGTATCAAAATTGCTAAGTGTTAAACTTGAGTTCTGTAAATAACTTCACAGTACCTGGTTGAGGAAAGCTAGCTAGTAAATCTCATACATTCCAGACACTGAAATTCTGTAACTGCTTACATTCCAGACCTAAAAAGGGAGATTTTTTTCCAATTCTGTTTAGAAGGCAGATACTAGCTTATCAAGATTGGTTGTTTCATCAAGAAAGCTCTTTCATTTAGAGGCCTGGCACTTGAAAAGATTGACTCTTAACACAGAGGGTCGAAAAAAGAACTCAATTCAGAGGAAATTACTTCCTCGTGAGAAGAAACTGTTTTCCTTCAGTGCTAACCAGAAGTGCAGACAAATTCCAATGAAGATGCATAAACTTGTCACATAAAGGTTACAGTGTTTTCAGGCTCTCTCCTACTAAGGAGCCCAGAATTGAACACAGAACTCCAGGTGTGGTGTCACCAGTGCTGAGGAGGGGGGATTAATAAGCTCCACTATTCTTCCAATTAAATCAGTAGTATCTTTAATACCACCATAAATGTTTTGATAATAATAATAATAATATGAGGTATAGTGTTAACCAGAATTCAGGACCAACTTCCTTTACAATTACAACTGACATCTAAACATAAACAGAATTTATTATTACCTTGGACAGCACCAGTTTTGATGGACAAGAATCAAGTCATCAGCTAGCGACTGCTGAGTTTTCATGGTTCATCTACTGCCTTTGAAACACAGTTCTCCTACAGATTTCTTTAAGCAAACCACTCTCAATGTCACAGTTGACAAATAAGAAGTTTGAGTCAGGTACATGCTGGTATGCATACACCCACACTAGCTTTAAATTACCAGACTAATGACAACAGGGCACAGGCCAGCAGAGATGTAGCTGTTTCTATCCACTCTCTGACTGCTATATGGGACACTAAGGTTGTTAGCTTGTTTATGTCAGCATGAGCTGCTGTGCAGCTCATATTGCACAGTACAGGAACACCAGATGAGATCTTTAGAGGAAAAGGAATATTTGAA
Organism: Heliornis fulica; assembly: GCA_013399135.1. Lineage (NCBI taxonomy): Eukaryota > Metazoa > Chordata > Aves > Gruiformes > Heliornithidae > Heliornis > Heliornis fulica. The sequence goes on along the minus strand of VXBZ01000388.1, from coordinate 1,008,711 downwards.
AACCTCAGACACTCAATTCTTGTGGAAGACATGACATCAATATGACAGCTAACTTGCCTATACACCCTATTCCTATTATCCTACCAAAATCTAGGCACTAAAGTGGATCTAGACAAGCAACTAACTTCTTAGTGGTCATAAAAAAGAACAAGTGATTATTGAACAAAACTGTGAACATTCTGCAAGCCTAAAGCAATAAGATAGGTAGCAGAAAAGGACATTAACAGAAAAAGTGTAAATAGCAAGGCTTCTCACTTTCATTTTTTTTGTCATAGGAAAAACAAGTTATTATATCTTGGAGAGAAACATCAAGATAACAATAGATTCAGTGGCTTTAGAAATTACTGTCATTATAACAGACTCGGGTCAGAAGTTTTATTATAATCAACAGCTGAGGTGATTTACTGAATCTACTTAATAAATAATCACTTTCTACTTGACTTCATATTCTTGTTTTCATATACTAGTAAAGTATTACAATGATCAAGATCCAAAAGGAAATACAATTATAACCAGAACAAACCCATTGGAATTTATAAAAATCATGTGAATGTTTCCACTGGTTTTAGGTTTTGTAAAAGCATATTATTTTTAAACCCAAATGTTCCTCTGTTCAAAGACATAGATACATTTGTTTCTAAAAACTGATCTGCAAACTGGGCAACACAAAAAATGGATTTTGTAAACAAGAATTTCCTTTCAAGAATGTAACTTGATGAGAGTAACACTGACTTTCAACTTTAAAGAAACCACATTTCATTTTTTTAATTGTGCTTGAAAAGAAATAGTAACATAAAAAAAAAGGAAAATTATTCGGGAAAGCTAACAGGCAATATATAATGACAGTCTGATAGCTCACTTCATTAAGCCCCAGATGTGCATAACCAATCCACACAAAGATTCTACAAAGCTGTATTCATTTGTAGACTAAATCCTTCAGCTAGGTCTCAAGAGCAATTCTCCTCTTTGCTTAGATAGCCTGTTCCACTGGGAAAAACCCACGCAGTTCTCTGACATCCACACTACAAGGGAAACTTTGTGGCACAAGCCAGAACATTTTCCTTCCTCTGACATGTCTGCAGTACTTCACTAATTCAGGATTTCCTGAGTACAGCATGTTCCAACCTTTCTCTCCTTAACATTAACTTTACAAGAGACAACCTCTATCTTTTCCTAGGTATTTAACATAACTGTAGAGAAAACATGTCAGAGTGATATCACTGAAAAAGGTAGGGGCTGGGAAGTGGTAAGACCATTATCAACAGAGCACAGTGAGTAACACTGAAAATTTGCATAGAAATACCATTTCCTGTTCAGGTAGCTTTCATCTCTAAAGAATTTTTATAATTATTCTTCAGCTTATCTTTAAGACTGGCAATGAATATCGCTATTTTATATATAGCAAATTGTACAACAGAAAATGGAAAATAACAGATTTCACTGCCTTAAATGACATCTTTGACTCAACTCTAAGAGTTTTCTGACAGCTATTTTTGTCTGAATTACTTTGCAACAATGAGGTTTTCATACCTTGATGATTCGAGATTGATCTAAATCCAGAAAAAGCATATGAACCCATGGTAAAAAGGATGGAGGAAAAAAAAAAAACCAAGGATGGAAAAAGGGTTTTGGTTATGGTGGAGCAGAAGGAAGATAAAAAGGAGTAAGAGAAGTTTGGTAGCATAAAATGATGACTGTAGCTATCTAAAGGAAAACAGTAATTTCAGGCAGACAGAAGACAGAAGAGCTGGCTAGTTTGAAGAAACAAAATGTTGGATGACAATCAGAAGAGGAGCAAGCTAGAAGCAACAACTGCCCAAAGCTTGAGAAAAGTTATTAAAATAGTGGCAATGAGAAAGAACAGCAGGCTAGTATGAGCAAATAAAAGTCAAGATCTGATCCGTCAGGACAGGGAAGTCAAAGGGGAATAAGTAAGAGGTTGTAATGCAAGACACATTGAAAATGGGAGCCAGGTGCCAGAGCAGAGAAAGAGTAGCAGAAATGACAAGTTGAAACTATCAGATTTTACTAGATGGTGCATCAGCAGCTTCTTTCTTTAAATATCTTGTAAGATTGTTTACAGCTTAATCAAATGGAAGTACCATTATATTGGGAGGATATATGCTTAGTTGTTCAAAATCCATGGTTCATTTGTAATTGCTATAACATTTTGAATTTGTTCAAAACAAGCTAAAAATGTTACTAATATTTGATGTTGATTATTAGAGTTTGCAATGTACTGTCATTTTCATTCCCAAATGCATAAAGTAACATGCATTATGTGTTTAAAAATATTTGCAGAACTTACTGGCTGCTGTAGAACTGGCAGATGCACTAGCTGGTATTTTAGCAGTAGCGTCTTTACTGGTATGTTTTACTTTCAAGATTCCATTTCTTCCATAAACACTGTCTTTGGTTTAGACCTGAAAATAACAAATAATAATAATAATAATAATAATTTTGAAAAATGTTCATGCTAACTTTGAAAAATCACCTTATGAAAATTCTTAAAATAAAACTGCTGTATTTAATCTCCAATATGCAATTTCTTATGCCGATGGTCTACTCTAGGCTTGGGATCCAATGAAACAATTACATTCCTATAGTTAGAGTCAAGCAGGACAGTTTTTGCTATATCCCTTCTTTGCTTGATTTTGCACATGGGTGAATATCCTTACTTTGTGGTTGTTCCAATTCTGGTAATTTAATACATTTGAATGTGTTTAGTTGAGGTTGTGAATTATTCTGGCAGCAATACATAATTTACTTTATTCAGTGGTTTTCAATATTCATTTCAGTAGAATTTTGCACAGCTCCCACACCGTAAGCTTCATGCAGATACAGAATCTATGCCACAGTAGTGGTCTCATAGTTTGTTGGGATTTTTTTCTGGTCTAACTAAATTTCAGTTAATTCTATCCATTATCTATTTATAGTGGTTACACATTACAGACTATACTGTGAGTTTACCCAGCTCTTCCAAGTTAAAGGCCCATTTGGAGTGTGGAGCATATATAACTTTGAAGTATGTAAACCTTCCCCAAATTAAATTTTTCAGGGTGATCTTTTTCTACATACAATTTTCTCTGCCTGTAACTAAAAAGAAAATTCTGCCCGACAGTGACTGACACAGAGAAAGGTTCTGAGAAAATATTTCTGTACTTCATATCTACTTTAAAAACATATTTCTATTGCATCTGTCAATCGGCTTCAACATACAAGATAATGAAATCCACATTGTCATGAAATCTAAATAAATGAGCACTGAAGATAGAAATCTGCTCTGAATCTAAGTTTTGTAATGGATATTAAATGACATATGCAATCTAAAAATCATAAACTGTTACTGTTAAAACATGCAGATATTTAATGGTAATGTAATACTATTTCCAATAAAAAGTACTAGGGCAGGTTACAGCCTGAATCCTGTAAGACTATTCAGACAAACGGACCTTTTTGAATAAAGAGATACTTTCAAGACCACCTAGAAATAATTACTGGGGAAGATTGTAATTAGAAATAATTTTAAAAAATAAAATCCTCACTGTGTTCACCAGCTTTTCCAGGAATTATTTTATTTTTGCTTAGGGCTTGAATTTGAAGGCTGGCTTCCTGAATGCATTTATGTGCTTACCATAGATTCTTCTATAATACTTCTCCTGCACAGTATCACAAAGAAAGCAGTGAAATGAAGTCTGCATTCCACAGTTCAATTTTAAGCCGTATCTCTGAGTGTGATTATACCCTTGTTGGCTAATTCTGCAATAGTTAAGTATTCTTACAGCTAAAAGAATTATTAACAGTGACACTGCAATAAGGCAATGACTGGATTTCATTAGAGCCTATATATAACCTTAAAAATACAATACTTTCAGTGTCATCCTGACAACAGATCTAAAGACATTATCAGTTGCCATCCACTGAAACTCTGAGGTGTATAAAGCTTTTAAACAGTGATATGAGAGCTTAATTTAATGGGGAAAATAGGGTTAAAATTTGGATGGAGAATAAAGTTTTATTTGTTAATATCTAACTAATAATTATATTTAATGAAAACAATATATTTTAGTAATAGTATCTTTTCATATTGTCATTAAATATTACTATTCACACATTGTATGAGTAAAAAAGAGTTACTTTAGATTGTCAATGGACTGCAAGAGTGAAAGCTGGTTTCATCAATCCAGGAGACAGCCCCTACCTTTCTACAGCTGAAGTATATGGTAAGTTCATATTGCAGGTGTGAGAAGTGATTCCATCTACCATTACTGAAAAAGCTTCTTTATATATATTGGGAACAAGAAGGAGAAGTGTCACAAAATATGCAATTCTGTCAAACAAGTGGTCTTGATCATCCTGGTTAGGCTTCAAAGTGGAAAAAATCAAGAAAAACAAAACAGGCATAAATTCAGATATAATTGCATGTTAACATACTGATGCATGGTATTATTAAAGATCATGTTTATTTTTCCTGTGATGTGAGGCACTGACAACACAAAGGAATACCACTGAAACTTATTCTTACACTAGTTCCACTTCTTACTCCAGTATGTTGTTCTTCTAAATGTATTAATAGATTTTTTTTAGTATATTGTAGGCAGTAGTTCCTTATTCAGACTAGCACTTAAGAACATGCATTATTTGAAGCATATGTTAAGTCTATCAGCCAACAATTAAGATGGTTTCTAAATGCTGTACTGAATCAAAGCCAGTGTACATAATCACAGTCTCCTGCCACATGAATATTTCCCTTCTCTTCTTAATAAAGAACACAGTGATCACCTGAGGTAACAGTATCCAGACACTTTTGATTTATGTTCTTAACCTAAATATTCCAAACTCATACCTTTTATAAATCCTAGCACCATTACACAAAGTAAGCAAACTAAAATAAACAGTCAATTTGATCTAAAGGTTTATTTTAAGCTTCATGGTATAAACCTGCTAACTAAATTAGTTCTTCATATGTTCAACTACTGCTCTTTAATGTTACATGAAAAGTTAGTCTTGGACCTACACTTAATGCAATTTAGTTTAATCAGTAAAACACCTACATTTTTGTACTTGGGGTATGTGCAGCTTATGTGTTCAATAATTACAGATCTAAGAATACTTTGATTTATACCCTAAAGTTTTGGAGAAACCACCACTAAAAAGAATCCTGAAACACTGCAATAGATGATCTTGAGAGAACCAAGCTTCTCCAAACTTTAACATTTTTCTGTCAACACAACAAAACATTTGTTACAATAAATACAGAGATTTTAAATTTTCTAAGATACGAAACAAACCACAACTAGAGAAAGGCAAAAGTACAAGGATTTTTCAGAACAGAATCCACAAGCAAATAGGAACTTCTTTCAGCTTGAGAAAATACTGAAGGAAAAAAAATCTTGCAGGGGAAATGCTTAGCTGCTGCCGAGAAGAGCAAAAGCAACTTCTTTAGGTACATCACCATTAGGCTGTCAATATATAAGGACTGATCTGCATTTGCCTGCTACCTGCAACTCTCAACTTTTTACTGTTTTTTAAATTTTCAGTAAACCTAAGACTTAAATATCTCGAGTTTAAAACACAAAAATGAAGTCACACTTACTGCATTAAATTTATTACTATTTTTTTAAAGCACAGCAATATTGCAAATAACCACAGCAGCAAAGCAGATTCAGACACTGGATTTATTTTGACGTTAGGAAGCAAAGATTGATTCTAAACTGTGCCAGGATGGTGGGCAGAAGTGCTGATAGGATCTCCTCATTTCTTGCATCTTGCTTACCTGCATACACTTGCACATATCTAAGAACAGAAGAACAAAATTTTAAAATCAGTTCTCCAAAGATTTTTGTCGTGGGGTGGAATTTTATTGTTTGGGGATTTTTTTAAAACACAGATGCAGCATGTCAGAAGTCTGCATCAGGTCCTGGCAGGGCATTGCAAATGCCTCTAACTGGAATAGCTGTAGATTATAAACTCACATTATGATTTTTAGCTACTGCAAGCTCTAAAGTCTACAGCTACTCCCTGGGTGCCAAGACATTAGGTTTTATGCAAAACAAAAAAAGGCATTTTGTAGGACTAGTGATTACATGTGTGTATTGATATTTCACTGTCAAATTCAACAAGCTTCTGTTTACCTTTAACCATGTTCTTTAAAAAAATTACATTTGTGCACACATTTTGCAGCAAGTACTATCAACAGGTCACTATTTAGATTAGTTTATCAATCTAAACAACAAATCTGTTCAACAAACTGAATTTTAAATTTGTCCTCCACTCTGCACAACTTGTTTTTATCAGCTTGACAGTATTTGGACTTGTACAAATGACAGGAATTAAGTTTCCTTCATTTATAAGTCCAAAGCAGTCAAAATTAATTCAGAAAAATGCAGTAAGAGACATAGCATTTGCAATATTCTTTAGCCTTCTCAGGTAGTAGCTATTTTAACATAGATTGTGAAATTCAGTCTGTGTAACACTTAAAGGTCATTAAAATAATTTTAATTTTGTTTAATAATTAGTTAATATGGAAAATGGATCAAAAGTCAGGTTTTCAGACTATATGATACCAGTAACAAAACACAGGCAGTTTTATTTTGGTGAAAATTATGATCATATGGCTGTTCCTCTATATATTTCTGCAACAGGGCAGCCCTGCTGATCCTACAGCATAAAGGAGGTAATTCTTAACAATTTTTTAAAATGTTTCAACAGTAAGACTTCATATTTGTTTGTAAAACTTATTTCATTCTGGTCTAATTTATACCCTAAGTATTTATACTTATTTTATTTGTAGGTCACTACGTTAAGCATGTTAAAGATAAATATTAATGGGAGTTTACACATGTCCACTTAAGAGGAAGTTATAAAGAAACCTAACATACTGCATCTTGGCTTATCACCATGAATTCTGACACTACCCTGAACTGACCTTCCCAAGGAGAAAGCTACCCTGACCTACCAGCCAACTAACTGGCCACAGGAACAGGGATCACAGCCTGAAGAGACCGCAAATATGAGACATAGGTCTAAATTGCTCTGTGTTTTCAACTGTTACTTAGAACACCAGGTTCACAAAGAAAGATGATGACTTCTCATTTGTCTGCTAGTGAAATAACTACAGTATTTCAAGCTATAGCTAATTCCTACTGGAGTGAGTACGGAATCAAAGCAGAAAGGTTAAGGTTGCAATATTCTAAATTGCAATTTACAATTTTTGTGGTTAATTTGATCAAGGGGAAGGTACAAAAGCTTTATCTTTACATATAATTAGTACCCCGCCTTAGTCACTTAAAATAAGGGTACATGTACACTGGGGAAATTTGCTTATAATCTAATAAATCTTGCCTTGGCTGACAAAACAAAAAAGAGCTGTTAATTAAAAGTAAGCAGAATTAATTAATCTGCTTAATTAATTAACCAGAAGCAGCTGGACACTGTAAGGACTTCATTTTACTGCTGTTGGTTACATGAAAAAAATAAGCAATGTCTTCACTCTATGCCCTCAGGTGGGAGGCATGGCTCTGTACTTGAGTACGGACATACAGATGCTGCTACTGCTGCTACAAGACCAGTTTCACAACCTTGAGGTTCATGTCACCAGCTGTGGAGTAAAAGTGAATGATCACCCACAAAACAAATTCATTTGGAATTAATTTGCATTTAGAGCATGCAAGTATTTTACATACTTGCTGCAAGCTCCTACTTTACCAATCCTACAATTCCTGCAGCAAATCCGATGTAGGTGTTAGAGGCAACCATCTCTCACTGCAAACTCTTCAACCAGTTCCTGAGCATCAGATTTGTGTAGTCAATGGCACATTAAAACATTTGACCATGTAATTTAAGGTGCTGTGTAACATACACGCCAAAGGGGACTGCAATGAATTTATATTTTCTACATCCTAAATTCTGGGTTTACATGACTGTTGAAATTATTTTCAAGTTTACTACTATTTTAATTTTATTTTAGCACTTTAATTTTTGGTCAACTCTGACAGAGCACAGAAAGATTCCTTTAAAAATAATGGTATCTAATTTTAAGTGTCTAGTGGATTTCTCAATTTTGTAGCTTCAAGAAATGCTAATACTTATATTAAAAGGAGTATAAAAATGGAGTAAAAAGACAACTATGTCAAAATATTTGCAATATGCTGTATTAGCAATTTCTGTTTAGGATACTGGATGAAAGAGTACGTACTTGGAAATGCTGAACTTTTATAACTATGTCACAAAGTTTTGGACCTTCCGAATGTCTTGGTAATTTTGAAAGTTCTTGTACCTTGAAACCAGGGCAGTTATAGCTCTGAAAACATTTAGTAACTAAAACTAATTACTACATTCCTTTTGTGTTGAATAGCTGCTCCAATAAGAAAATACCTTTTTTTTTTAAAAGTAAAATTTAAAAAAATATATTCTAGAAGTGCTCACTTGCTGGTGACTCCCATTTTACAGAAATACTTCCTTTAGCATTTACTTTCTTTTATTATCCTCAAGAGTCTGTCAAAGTACATTAAATGATCACTTCAATCTTTTATGAGGTTTGCTTCTTGTGAGTTTTTTCTTTCTCAGAAATTTCTATCAGGACATTACTAAACCCATGCCAAATTTCTGAGATGTCTCAGAAGAATCTAATGTAGGATCTGTTATTTTTACACTTCACAATATTGTCTTCAATGGAAACTTTAATTTGACCTTTAATAAGCCAAATTACAAATATGATATAACTTTATGTAAAAGATTTTGAATCACTTCTCATACTAACTCAATGGGTTATTGATAATTTTTGGCCCAATTCTGTCAGTATTCACTTTAATATTTCAACCAAAGAACCTGTTCATGCCTGGTTTTGCCTGAGGTCTAACCAAGAAATCCAAGAAATACCAGGATCAAGGCATTCCAATCTACCAGAGACATTTGTTCTCCCTCAAGTCCCTTGACTAGCATACTGGAAAGTCCCAGACAGTAGGCTCCAAAGATTTCACTATGATGTGCCATGTGAATAAAAATCATTAATGTATTTGCACTGTATTCAAATTTCCATTAAAAATATATTCACAGTTTTAGGAAAATTGACTGACTCTTGATTGGGTGAATCTCAAACCTCTGTTTTCCCTTGATTTGGCATTTCTCTGACTTTTAATTCAAAGCATATCCAGCACTTCTTTGCACTTCTTCACATGTAGCATAAAAAAGCTCACATCTACATTTCTACTCTAATTCCTCAACAATGTATTTGGCAGCCTGAAGAATGCTTAAATATTTAATTCATAATTATTGTTATTTCACACAAGTATACAAATGATATTTTCATCTAAGAGAAACCATACTATGTACTGTGAATATCCTTCAGAAAAGGAACAATTGTCTAAAATGAGAATTTTGGCAACTACAAAATACCTTCAGAGTTGTAAAGAAATAATAGTACTTTTTCTAGCTCTCATTTGTCCCTCAGCAAACGTACAGAGGTAGGTGTAACCTCACTTCTGAATCCAATGAAAAAAACCTGAAAATTAGCTGGTTTGATGGAAAGAATTAAAAATAAGTAATATATCTGTGCTCTCCCCATGTCACTTGTCTGAGTCAGAACACTACATCAATTTGCTCAGTAGCAATGTCTTAAACATATTACATGTTTTGCTAGTTTCATTATTTTATTGATTAAACACTCTAACTGAGCAAAGACTAAATGTGTATGTGCACAAAACTTATCACACTGTTTCGTCCTACTGCATCACTGGATTAAAAATCACCATTTCAGTCTTTTTGTATGTCTCATCTCTCTTTCATATCACTCAGATCTGTAAAGAACATGTTTTCATAGACATATGCCTGCATGTTGTTTTGGCCTGAAATAAAATGTTCCTAAGACTTTAGCTTATTATATTTTTTTTTAATTATAAACTTGCCACTTGACAATTGCAAACTGCAGAAAAGCTATAAACACTTGCCTGGGCTCACACCTGTCAGTTACTCTGGCCACTTACACTAGTCCACGTTGTAATAAAAATAGTTTTTCAGGATGTTCCTCTAGTTCAGTGATACGCGTCTTTATTCATTTCTCCAAATCTTTGAGTGGTCTGACATTCAATGGAACATGTTTGTACAGATATTTACCTACAGAGTTGAAGGAATAATCTTTCTGTATTTTATTCACCAAAGATCATGGCTCAATGAAAGAGAAATAACCAGTATATAGTAAAAATAGCTATTTCTGAAAATTATACAAATACAAAAATTAAATTAGGTAGTTTGGGAACTTTGTTTTGCAAAAAGAACTGTAATACCAGCATGAATGCATTTTACACAAACCCATAAGACTAACTTTTGCAACCATGTTAACATGGACTGTGCTTTCCTCCTCTCCCATGTACTGCATTCAGTGATTACATCATCTCAGAAAGACAGAAAAACAGAAATAGCTGAAAGGCCCATTGTAACATATTCAAAGTAATTAAAAAGCCTGTAACTTTTTAGTTAGAGAAGGAGATAACTAAAAAAAAAAAAAAAGGTTACTATGTTTCTAAAGATACAAATAAAATCATGTGCAATTTACGTTTTCCGAAAGACAGTAATGCCTTCCATCTGTTGAGAGCAGCCTTGGAAGCATAGGAAGATACTCTGCTCCTTGATCTAGCAAAGAATTTAAACTAGCAGCTTAAATATTTGATAAAATTGTTGAAACCAACAGTAGTCACTTGAAGTTAATCATCAAATTGATCCCTTTCCTGAAATAACAATAATAAGTGTTAATACAGAGTAAGCAACGTGTTTTTAAAGCCTCTAGAATAACTGAATGACAGTGACACATTCTATCGCAGCAGCAGGACAAATTATTTATTTTTTAAAAATCAAGTTAAATGCTAACTATTAATACAATTATGTTTGGTTTAGGGTAAAAAGGGAAAAGGGAAAAACCGGTAAGAAAATTAAAATATATTAATCTTTTTTTTTTACATTATCCCAAATTAAAACATTTCCATTTTTATGTCAGATTGCTCCTATTAAAAGTACTTAAAAACATTTTTGTATCTTTGTTCCTGTGAGAGAAGAAGGTCTAGTTCAAAGCAAAAGAGCAATTTTTCTCATAGCTCTGTAGTTAAAAGCTTTGAGTAAATCAATACTTGCAACTAATGTAGGCAGGTCAAAAGGAATGTTCCGTTTCCTCCAAAAAGAATGTAATTTTGACAAATCACTGGCAACCACATTATATTAAATTCTTTAGCAAAATACAAAGGCATATTCAAAGATTTCCCCAGCAGCCGTATCAATAAAAGAAAAGAAAGCAATCTCATAAAACACAAAATTAGCTATACCCCTTTTCATACTTATCAGAACTTTTCACCTCAGAGTGTAGGACTTTGTTATGTTAGTAATGCTGTGGACAGATCAAATATTTTAAACAAACCTTGATTCAGTGTCATCACTCAAGCATGCTTCCAACAATAGAAAACTGCTGTACAGCAGAAAAAAATTTTCCTCCATGGTTTAACTTTGAGAAGAGGGTAAGTTAACAACACAGAGGCTGCTCTCTTAAACGTCTGCCATTTCTACGAACCTCTTAGTTTCCAGTGCCTGAGGGTCTTGGAAATACAATCTGTGCTCAAACTCAATTCTCACCATTTACAGTCGCATACCTTTGCTCAGGACCCCGACTCCGGCATGTTCACTTCACCATACACATGCGCAGTTTTAACAGTGAGCAAACGGACTCACGAAATCTTGAAACCATAAGAATTCTTCAAAAGTAAAAGAAGGTTCTGGCATTTTCTGCTGACATATGGTAAGAATTGTTCTCACCAGAACATCTTTTAAAATCCTAGGATAACATATATTAGCAAATGTGTAAACTTTAGGTAACTAAAAGGACAGTCACTATATCACTATAGCATATTGTAATTTCTTCCAATAAAAAGATGACACATTCTTATATGTCAGGAAACATGCTAGAAGTGCGAAAGATATGTAAGAACACTTAATCATAAAGGTATAACTTCCATTTTTTTCTCAGTACCTCCATATGGAATATTTATACTATATTTATATACTTCTAAAATACATACTGAAGAAAAAATGAACATCCAATGATCTAGTAAATCTACTCCGTTCTTACAGATTCAGTTTTCAGTTAGAAGTTGCAAGAAATATGAGGCTTCCCCATTAGCAAAAGTCTTACTGAAAACAATCATCTGGTTTCTTCTGAGTTCAGTATAACTAGACTCAAACTTTACACTGTTATATCTGAGCAGAAACCAACTCTGAGAAATACCAGTTTGAAAAAATTATCTTTTTAGTACAAAAACTGTGAAACTAAGAATCCCAAACAAAAATTATATAGCAACCATTCCCAAAAATGATTTTGTTAAATTCACAGCTTTTGTGCAAGTAATTGTATAGAACAACAGTAAACAGAGAAGTAATTCAGACTTCAGAGCCTACTTTTAAAGATGACAAGCAAGCTCCTTTTGTTCCCAAACAAAAAGTTATGGTTTAAGCACCCAATGAAATCATTCAACCAAAGTAAGAGACGGTACACTTTGTAAAACCTCCCATAATTAAGTTTGGGAAGAAAGAATTTTAGAAACTATTATAGTCTTCTTCGTGTTCAATAAACATTTTGGTATTTCCACATAATTAACCAGCACATCAAGATGTACTGTCACAGCATAAGGAGATAAAAAAACATGGATGGGGAACGTAGCCCTATTTTTTTACTACTGCAATGTGTTACAAGCTGCTGGCATGAAAAATGAATCAAGTCAAAACTAGTAACAACAGAATGCTGGTAGAAATCCTCTGCCACTGAATGTAACACCACTGAAGTCAGAGAGGTTTTTAGGGTGTAACTGAGACCAAAGTTTGGCGTAAAAGCTGCCTACAATGTCAACTTTTCCCCCTAAGGCTATTACAACTAATAGATCACAGACTTTTTTTCATTGAGTCAAAAGAAATATTCTCTATACCAAAATTACTGGTTTAGCATAGTCACTTCAACCTAAATTTGCAGTTACCAAACACTAAATGTTGGGTAAATGCTACTGTAGAGCAGCGTCCTCAACCAGGCCAAGGAATGCCACAGAAAAGATCCTGTGTCCTATTTAGAGAGATGCAAAACTGACACGAAAGGAGTATGGCAACACAATTCTTCAAAGCTAAGTATGGAGTAAGTACACCACTAGGTGGGAAAAGGGAATTACAGGTATACAAATCTGAGTGATCTAGCTTTGCTGGAGTTAACAAGGGAGCGGCACAAGCCCGCCGGCCGCCTGCTCACCACACGCCACGGTTCCCAGGTACAGCTACTGAGCGGGCAGGCCACGCACCCTTCCCGTGGTGGGGGTGATGCCTCACTGGAAGTAAAGCATCGGGACTTTCCACACAGGCGGGAAAACCTGGAACAGAAACCATCTGGAAAGGGAAAAGGAAAGGGCAAATTTCTCCCTGCAGGTAACAGGATGCCGTTTCTGTTCAGGATTTGTGACAGAAAACATGAGAAAGACAGCTAGGGGCTCTTGGATAAGCACAATCCCATATTAGAGCCTACACAGGCGGGCTGCTCTGAGCCGTTCTCTATCGGGAGTAACCGCCAGCCATAGCCAGCCAGTGCCAGCGGAGATGTGCGGAGAGAAGGGCACCACAGGGAAAGGCCCTCAGCCTCCCCGTCAGTCAGTCAGTCGGACGCACAGTTAATCAGTCAGACAGTGACAGTCAGTCAAACAGACGGTCAGTCAGACGGACAGACAGAGCCAGTCAGTCAGTCAGTCAGTCAGCCGGTCGCGTGGTACTGCCACGCGGCCCTTTGCGCGCGCCGTCGCTAAGGGCTCGCAGCGACCGCTCCCCGCCGAAAAGCGCTCTCCCCGGCACGCTCTTCCGGCCTCCTCCTTCTCCTCCTCCCCGCGGCGGCCGAGCCATATACTTTCGTTCCGGGGTCTGTGAGGGTCGCGGGAGCGCCGGGCGGGCCGTTGCGGCGAGCGCCGGCCAGCGGAGGGGCCGGAGCCGAGGGAGCGGGTGAGGAGCGGTGTGGGGCGGAGATCCCCGCCCAACTGCACCGCGAGGACGTGGAGGCTCCGGGGATGGGAGGAAACGAGAGACGAGAGAGCGTTGCGCGGAGCAGCCCATCTCTGGCAGCCCTTCGG
>VXBZ01000388.1:860624-994533 GCA_013399135.1 Heliornis fulica | reverse complement strand
TGCCGCGGTGGGAATGGCGGGGCCTGGCGTGGGGAGGGCTGGCAGCTTTCTCCGCCGTGGGTGGCGGCCCCAGACCGCCGTGGTGGTTGCCGGCTAGGTCGGCCCGCGGCAGGAGGCGGCTTTGCGTTCCCGAGGCCCTGGTGTCCCTGCGGTGACGGGGCACTCAGCCATGCCTAAGCGGGACAGCCACGCTGTTCCTTTCCGTGACACACTGCAGCAGCAGAGCTGCGCGCCCCTCAGACATAAATTGCGTTTCCCGCTGCCCGCGTTACGCTGCCCATGGACTTCTTGCCACAGAAAGCGCGGGTGCTGCCAGTGGCCGGCCCGTGCCTGGGCTGAGGATATCGCTGTGTCCTCAGCAGCTGTCGCCTCTGCAGACAGGGCCCGGGCTAACGGTGCTGCTTCCACACCGCCCAGCAGCGATGGGAGCAGCCTGTCAGCGCCTCATGAACTTCACACAAAATCCCCGTGCCCTGACGAAGATTATAAATTGTCTCAGAATCGCGGTTTCAATGCGGAGGGTACCCTCCAGCGGCAGTGATTTATCTGGGCTTTGGAGATTAGATGCAGATAGAGTTGTTATTTACTGTCATAACATTTTCGGTCTGAGTCGAGATTTGGGTCTTGCAAGTTGTGTAAACTCTGCCTCTCTTCGAGAAGTATGCTGTATGTGTCTGTAGCGTTGTGAACAGCTATTATTTAGAGACCACAGAGGTTTTCCTGTGCTGTTAGAGCTGCATATCTCTTGTCAGTATCAATAGTGGAAGTGTTCTGGGGTGCTTCAGTTGAACACCACAGTGCCATAAGAAGTACAGAAAAGAATCAGTTTGTGGGCTGGGAATGCATGTCAAATTACAGGGCCTCTCGCCCTGTAATGTACAGGCTTCAAGTTTCCTCAGGAAGCAAAGAGGGTTGAGATGTTGGATGTATTTGCTTCATCTCAGAGGTGTTTAAAAGCAAGTTGCACTGTAAGTTCTGTATGCATTTTATATTTTGTGTTTGAGTGAACATCCCAGAGCTTTCAAAAGTTAGACCTTGGTAGGGGAGGGGAAGGTTTCATAGCATGCGTGTTTAATTTTACCAGAAAATAACAACTACTTTTTCTGGGATTAATTTAAAATTTTTATTAGAAAGTTAGCCAAGTGGTTTGGATTTGTTATTTTTTAAATTAAATTACACTTGGTTTTATTTAAACACTTAATTTTTTTATCCCATCTCAGGAATTGTTTGTTTTTGTTAAGCATAACATTTGTTGCATCATTTCACAAGTGTGATGCCTTATATGAAAATAATACCTAATATTAGCTGAAAGTAAATACTTAGAATGAGTGTATTCATTGTAAATGATGCAATACAGAGCACAAAAGCAAATGGTAACTACTGCACACTGTGAGCCGCTTTGAAGACCAGAGAGGATCCAGAGTGGTGTAATCAGGAGTCTTCGCTAAAGCTGTGACTATGAACCTCTGTACACAGCAATAGTAATTCTGTCTGGATCAGGTATGGGCATCCAGTCACGTTTCTGATACGTTACTTAGAGAACACAGTGAAAATGTCATGCCAGCTGCAGAGAGTGAGACATCTGTCCTGAAGAAAAAAATCCATCATCCATAAATACAAACTTGCAGAATGAGTCTAGACTGGGTCATCACTTAGTAACTGGTGTAGGGACCACCAAAATCCGGTTATTTCTTCTGTTTCACAAAGTTCTGTCAAAAGGGAAATGATTCAAGTATTTTGGTTTGCTCACACACAATAGATTTCAGGACAGAGATCTAAATTTGTACAGGTAACTTTTGTCTTAAGGATTTTTGCCAGGTAGCCATTTAATTTGTTGACAGTAGTCATGCTGAAGACTCATGGGACTGCTCACCCAGGTAAGTAGTGTCTACCAGTATCTCCTCAGGCTTTTAGACTCTGATCCTTTCAATAGAAAAATACAATTCTGCACAAATTGAGTGGGATACTGAACTTAGTGAAATGAAGAATGTGTATATACGTGCACTAAGGATACAGATCTCAAATTCTTCCTAGCAGATTCTCTCGTA
The DNA here is from genome assembly GCA_013399135.1 of Heliornis fulica. Lineage (NCBI taxonomy): Eukaryota > Metazoa > Chordata > Aves > Gruiformes > Heliornithidae > Heliornis > Heliornis fulica. Next base: position 992,485 of record VXBZ01000388.1, on the reverse strand, counting down.
CTCTTCTTTGTTTGGAGTGCTTTGCCCTATAACAACTAAATCAGATTATTGTATTATTCTTTCTGTTACAGGAAATAGCTTCTTTGATGAGTATTTTTTGCTAAATAGGATCATACAGAGTCATCTCCAGTGAATGAGTTCGTAAGATATTTGATTTTTATTTTACAGCTACAACATATTGTCTGTTTCAGATAGCCATGTCTTTAAATTCATCTACACTTTTAAATGAGGAAAACTCTCAAGGACCAAAAAGAAACACTGAGTGTTTGGAAAGTCAAGAATTGCAGACTCCATCATCATTTCAAGACAACCCACTTCAACAGTTACAGTTAGCATCACAGGAAGTACTTGAAAAGGCAAAAAGGAGTGGAAGATCAAGATGCCCCCGATGCAGTAGTTCAAGGATGTTCTATTGTTACACGTGCTTTGTTCCTGTTGAAACTGTCCCTAACAAAGACATTCCGACTGTGAAGGTTAATATTTCTTATGGATTTTTTTATAATAGTCTTGTCCCTTTTAATTGCTGAAGACAGAGAACAGTCTGTGACCATTCATTTTCTGATTCATTCTTTATGGACATTTATCTTTAACACAGCTAAATTAAATCTAAATTACAGTTATTAAAATTATTTTTCTTATTGGAGGAATTAACAGTAGCAGTGTTCCAGTCCTCACATAAACATGTATCGACTCAATGAGAAGATAAGCTGAAGTCACTCAACTCTCATGCAAATGATTCTGTTTTCACTAAGTTCTGAAAAGTTTCCTTGCCATAGTCTTGCCTTCATCCATCAGCTTCTAAGAATTCTGGCCAGAACACAGTGTACTGTGAACAAGAAAAAAAAAAGTTGTGTATAACCAAGAGGGAATTTTACATAAAATGTGAGCTAAAAGGTGCTTCTAAATGTCAGGGTTGTGTAATTCAGATAACCACTCTTAAAATAAAAATAAAGGATAAAAGATATAGTGCCCTTCAGCTAAAATACTTGGCAAAATGATCAGAGGAAACAGATTTGTCAAAATCACTGAAGAACTAAAATGCATTTTGAAGACATTGTACTTTGAAAGAATCATGAAAGTACTTGAGAAATGCTTTGGAAGTTTTACCTATTGGATTTAGGTGCATTTTCATATGGCACACAGACATTTGCACAGTAGGGTGAATACATAATAGAGATAACTATTCATGTTTATGACCTTTATATTTCTAAAATTAAGACTATATCTTCTTTACGTTACTATTTCTGGAGGTTTTATCACACAACTACTGCAGCATTCCAAGTTGCACTCATTGCAAATGTAGGAATTTACCTGAACTAAGAGAATGTAACAGGTTCTTTTTGTCACTTGTTTCTATTTTAGATCTAAACCCATTCAAACAAAAACATTGTAAAAAATTGTCAACTGTGTCTTGGTCACATATCCATAGGGATTTCTTCTGAATTTGCATAAATTTGTGTATCTGAATCGTAAAGTTTGCTTTTTTTTCCCCTCCTTTCTTACCATAGTTACCTTTGAAGATTGACATTATCAAGCACCCAAATGAAACGGATGGCAAAAGCACTGCTGTGCACGCTAAGCTCCTGGCACCTGATGATGTTACCATTTATAAATACCCTTGCATTCCAGAATATAAAGAAAAAAGACATGAAGTAAGAAATTCTACAAAAATAGTTGGGCTTTGTGCTGGGGAAATGCAGAGGTGTCTTCTGTACTTCCCCTTGCAGTGGTACTGCTGTCTGCTGGGAGGAAGTGGGAAGAAGTGGGACAAGGGGCAACAGATCCAAGCTGGAACACAGGAAGTTCCATCTTAATACAAGGAAAAACCTTTTCACTGAGGGTGATGGAGCACTGGGACAGGCTGCCCAGAGAGGTCTCCTTCTGTGGAGATACTCAAGAGCAATCTGGACATGTTCCTGTGTGATTTAATCCAGGTGATCCTGCTCTGGCAGGGGGGTTGGACTAGATGATTTTTCGAGGTCCCTTCCAACTCCCAACATTCTGTGATTCTGTGAATGTATGTTTCTGTCAATCTAACTTGCTCCCTCTTGAGCTCTCTCAAAACTTGGGCCTACAAGGGAGCAGTGGGTACCTACTGTCCCCCAAAGCTTGGAAAAATTGTATCTAATCACCTTGGATTTCCTGTCTTCTCCACAGTACATGATAATTTTGATTCATTGTGTATCAAAAAGTATTTTGCCCAAATGTATGAAAGCATTCAGCTTGTAACTTGCTGTAGCAAGCTGAACAGTAGTTAGGTGTTGTGCTGGTTTGGAGTACAGGTGTTATGAGGAGCAGCTGAAGGAACTAGGGTTGTTTGGCCTGGAGGAGTCTGAGGGGAGACCTTATCACTCTCTAGAAAGGAGACTGTAGTAAAGCGGGGGTTGGTCTCTTCTCCCATGTAACTAATAGGACAAGAGGAAATGGTCTCAGGTTGTTTCAGGGGAGGTTCAGATTGGAGAAAACATTACTTCACTGAAAGAGGGGTCAGACATTGGAACAGGCTGCCCAAAGAGGCCTGGACGCATTTCAAAAAAGTGTAGATGTGGCACACCAGGATATGATTTAGTTGACCTGCTAATATTGGACAAATGGTTGGACTTTATCTTAGTAGTAGTTTCCAACATGAAAGATTCTGTGATTTGTGATTCACTGTATTCAGTAACTACTACAGTATTTCCCTGGTTGGACCATGCAGTTGGAAAAAGGCAGAAAGAGGAAGCAATGAGGAAGGCAGGCTAAAGTGGGGAGAGAGTGCAGTGACTTAGTATTGCCAGGCTTTCCCAGTCACAGATTCCAAATGCTGTAATAGCTGCTGGAAGGATACTAAGTAAGGCTGTCACTGGTCATCTTCATGTAAGGTAGTTGTGGGACCTACAATAGACACAACAGATAATTTCTCTGACCTAAAATTTGTGAATGAAATTAGAAACTATTCTCTATGGCCTCTCCTGCCCCATGTACTGCAATGGTAAGTGAAATTTGAACTTCCCTGGAAGTTGCCTGGAATGGCTGATGCCCTTTTCTTGGCTGGAAAAAACCATTGCTTTTACAGAAGTGTTAGAGCTGGGAGAGGAATCACAGAGGTGACAAAGATCTCTATTAAGTATCTTTATTCATTGTTTTAACATAGTAGTTTATCCTTTTAGACAACAGAATATTTTAAGAGACACTCTTCTCATGACTTAAATGGTTGTGGGCAAGGGTAGAAAATTGCTTTACTGAAGCAATTCCTGGAGTTTTATTAGATTTCATTGACATTAATTTCTCTCTTTTCTTCATTTAGATAGCACTTATATTTCCTGGCCCAAATTCAGTTTCAGTAAAAGATATTGCTTTACATCTCCAAAAATATACCAAGAAAGGTGTTTGTGATAATGATGATGACTGTTCCAGAGAACCATGTCTTAAGCAAGCAAAAATAGAACTGAAAGAAGAAAAAAATCTGAACACAATAAACGGAAGTGAAGGCCTGAGACTGAAGAAAATAATATTTATTGACAGTACCTGGAATCAAACTAACAAAATAATAACTGATGAACGACTTCAAGGTAAAACAAAAGAAGCTGAGATGTTATTGCTCCAGAAATGATTAAGGGAAATACTTGTCTATATAACAGATCTGAGCATAAGTGTATACCTAAGCCTATATCTGAGTATGCATGAAAGCCTCACCTGTATTTCAGTGCTGTAGATGACTTCCTGAGCCAAAGACCCCATTACTTCTCATGGCAGTTTGCTTTGCAAAACAATCAGACTGCTTTCAAGAAAGTATTTGCATTTCTCCCATTTAATTTTGCACTGCATCCTACAAGGAATTTCAGACTTCTTACATGCAAGATGAACTTGCCTTGCTGTCTAGTCAGTTTGTTAAAGAATCCCATATGTTAGTATAATGGATTGGCTAATTAAAATCCTGTTACTAAGTATTTAGTTTAACAAAAACCACACTCAGTCAAAGTATTACTGTAAAGATTAGAGTAATTGCATGTTGCGAGTTACTGTAGAGCATTTGGAATGTATTTTAAAAGGATGAATTTAAGAAATATAACAGACAGCCAGGAAAAGGAAGATTTCTGTGGAAACTTATACAGTGTATCAGTGAAAAAAATGTGGTTGTTACTTTGGAGTTCTTAAACAGTGGTTTCCAGTTACCCCATATGAATGCTGGTCTGGTGGACTCTTCCCTCCTTTCTAGAACTTTATTTCTCTTCCAGCTGTATTCTAGTACTCTGCTTCCCTGAGGACCTTTCAGGATCACTGAAAGGCAGGCTAGCATCATGCAAGTCAGTCTCTTCTCCACACCCAGGGGAGAATTTGGAACTCCATGCAGCATGTAGCTGTGCACAAGTGATGCATTCCTTGCTTTCTTTGGTGCCCCTTGTAAAGGACCCAAGCTGCATAAAATTTCTTTCAGAGATGGCAGTTTTGCCTTCCAAGATGAATGGGGTAGAGTTTCCTTAGGCATAAACTGATGAAATTATGTTGTACACACATGAAAACAGGCAACTTTTGTAATTTTTCAATTAAACGAATTCATCATCTAACAAAATATTCCTCATATACTGAAGTTCTAAAAGGATGATTCATAATACCAAATAAAGAGTAATTGCCCTAATTATTCAGAAAGATGAAGTTACAAGATACATTAGATGGAAATATTAACAAAGCCAAGAAAGTATAAAGAAAAGCCTTTTTTTTTTGTAAGCCTATATTTATATAGAGTAAATTAGCTAACTGTACTGCAAGAGAAAGCAAATGAGTACATCAATTTTAAAAACAAACAGCCTGGAAATCTTGGACCAAAAATACTTTTATATTTTCTTCGAAAAGGGGTATAATATATCTTTAGAAAGCAAAACTAAATCAGTTGTGTTAAAGACAGGAAATACTTGAAAGGTGGTAATGTCTAGGATTGATTACTTCATTAATAGTGATCACTAGATCAGAAAGGAAACAGTTGCATCTAAATTTAACGATTACTTTCTCATATGAGTGATGAAGCTTATTGGCAGCATTAACATGGTTGTTAAAGAAACAGATTGCTTTGGTATTTGTTTCTTTACGTTTGATCCACTTTGTATTAGCCAAATGTCTTACTAGCTTATACAGTCTCTCATACAAGGCTAAGTCATACATCTGCTTTAGTTGTTCAGGTTTAAGTTGGTGTTCTGAGGAAAACTCCCTTCATCCTCTTTCTGATATTTCTCTTGTCATCACATTTTCATCTTTCCCCTCTCAAAATTACACTTGATGGTATGATGCAAAGAGAAAGTCACGAGTTACCACACTCTTTCTAAAATACCATGCTGACCCGGGGTGCCGTAGCAGAGGCAAGGTGAATCCAGGGTATGTAAACCCCTTCTTACTCACATAAAACCTCAGTTACTCAGACCTGGGCTACCTAAAAGATTTGTAAAGGACCAGAAATTACATTCCTCTAAGAAATTAACAGTATAATTAAGATAACAATAGGCACACTAGTAAGAGCTTAGACTCTTACTATTATAGGTACAAACCATAACAACTCATTACTTAATTTTCAGCACTGCTATTTCTTAAACTAGTAGATCTGCCAGTTCACTAGACAAACTGTAGGGATGAAGATGTGATGGAAGGCTCAGAGTAAGCAATAGATTTCAGTGTGTATGTAAACTTTACAACTTATATCTTGATGATATCAGAGTCTCTTGGATGTAACATCAGTGACCAAATGTGATTAATATAGGATCCTATAGGTTTAAGCATTCATTTATTATAGAGGAAGCACAGGGCCCACATTGTGATCATGGGGTGTAACATGCCATGAAGAGGAAAACTACAAAAAAAAAAAAAAAACCAAAACTGGTTAAGGAAAGGTGAGATCTCTCTGAAAGGTGTTTTCTGCCAAATACATATGTACAGGAGAATAACTTTTAAAGAAAATTTAGTTACATGACCATTAAGCTGTATTTCCATTTAATTTGATTCACAGAAATGTTGATTTCTGATGAGTGCAAAGTATGTGGATACTTTAAAAGCAAACCCAACATGTTGGTTTCCTGAGTATTGTATGCTTTACAGGATCAATACCTGGAATAAATTGCCATGGACTGTGTAGATACAAATACAGTACAGATAGAAACACGCTCAGCAAACTAGAATTTGATGAAACTCTGGTCAGGACTGGGAATTCAAGTATTGAAACCTCTTGAGGGAAACAAGTTTGATGGTTTCCTATTCATATTTTGAATACATGTGTAGAGGATTATTAGTAGTAATAATTAGGCTACATTAATTTGACTTTTTAGATCCAAAACGCCAGTAATAACATTGAAATGTAGTGTTGGAATCTCCTGTTGTTCCTTTTTAAAAAGCCATATAGGAGAGATTTCTTTTACTATGGAAGACATCATACATTACTAACTGTAAAGCAAACTATCTTGCAATTACACTAGAAAGAATTAAATGGAGTATAAAAGTAAGAAGTGTAGAATTACAAGTGCTGGGCTGTAGGCCAGTTTGTGCTCCTGAATTTGGATCTTACTGAAGCTTCTCTGGCCAAGCTTCTCTGGCCATCATTTCCAAGCAATTTTTTAAGCTATAATGTTATTGATGCTATTACTTGGATGTTTTTACTGTGCATATAGCATAATACTTACATGTACCATCTCACGACACACTTGGTATGTGATTTTACCATTCAGAAAAACACAATTTTACAACCTGAATCTGGTGGTATTGAGGGTTGTTTACTATTCATTGTAATCCATCTTTCCAGCCTGTTTGCAAAGTGAGAACACATTAAAGGAAGTTGAGTACTTTGTGCATCTTATCAACCATATAACCCAAGATACATGTTTGAAAGTCATCTGAATAATAAAACAGACTATAGTAGATAAGATTTTTATACACCATACAGAGACCAAATTTCTTTCAAGAGTTTTAATTTTGAATAGACTTAATGACCGTATTCTGTCATGCTTACTCCTAAGTAATCCCCATGAGATTGAACTACTTAGCAAGCAGAAATGGAAAGTATCTGACTCCTAGCAAATATTCCCCAGTTCAGCAAAACTGTCTCAGGGACTCTATTTTACACTTGAAAGGTACTGGTTTGGCAAAAGCTGAAGTTTGTTAAGCACCTTGGATCCACTCTTCCCTTCTGAGGAGACCCTGAGCTTAACAGGGAGGTGTGAGGCTATATGAACAAACGGATAACCTGGAAGTTTAAAGGCAGTCAAGAGGATTGTGACCTAGATTTACAGCACTTACATCAAAATTCAAAGTAGTCCACAAAAGGAGGATAAAATTATTTTCTCCATTTCCCAGGTGAAAAATGGAGGTGCAGAAAGGGGATTTGCATGCAGGCATATAGCAGGCAAAGTCTGTAAACAAAAAATTTGTTTGGCATCCCCATCCACAGATCCACATTGTTTAATCTATGTCATCTTTTTTCTTGATAGGGTTGCTGCAAATCGAGTTGAAGACAAGGAAAACTTGCTTCTGGCGTCATCAAAAGGGAAAGCCAGATACATACCTTTCCACAATAGAAGCAATTTATTATTTCCTTGTGGACTATCAGCAGGAGGTTCTGAAGGAGAACTACAATGGACAATATGATAATCTGCTTTTTTTCTTTTCATTTATGTACACGTTGATTAAAAATGCCAAGTGTTGTGCAGGAAAAGAGTAAGATTCCTGCCTAGAGGTAAGTAAAACTACATTCTGGGTTTTTTTGTAATGATAAACTGCACAACTGTAATAGAAATCTGGAAATAGATTGTAGTCTTAATAATGGCTACAGCATTTGTCCAAAAGTAAGCTGCTGACTTCATGTCCTGCACACTTGAGGTTGTAGAACTACTCAGAGCAGTCTGTTTAGACTTAAAAAGAGCTGTACTTTGCTAAATATCGCTTTGTGTGATACAGACCTGATATGCTCGTTACAACGAGAGTATTTCCAGAGGTGGGGACGAAGGACCTGTCCCCTCTTGCCATAAGGAGTGATGTCTAACCATAAAAAGAAGTTAGAATGCTGTTGCTCAGGTGTTTTCTTCCTGTTATCCAGTAGTACTAATTTCACACTGACAACATCAAAATCTTACTGAAATTAGGATGGTATTAATTTGTGGGGAGACAAGAGACCAATACAAAATGAAAGACCACATTAAGTAATAGAATATGAATTACGTGCTTTCAAGATTTGTTCTGGAAAACAGTCATAGTAAAGAGGCCGCTCTTTTCTGTTAAATAAACTACATTATACAGTGCACAATTTCTGTAGTACCAGTCACATACTTTTATATTAAGGTTATCCTCAAATTCTTGGAAAGTTTTAGACTTAAAATTAAGTCAATTAGTGTTTATATTTTTAATAATGTCATTACTACTTTGGGGAACACTAACAAATGTCACTATGGCATATCATAGACAGTAAAGTTTTACAGATGCCCCATTACTTGTATTCTAAGCAGCAGGAAGGGCTCACTGCACTGTAGGAGCTGTCTGCAAAATGCAGATATTTATACAGAACTGAAGGCAAAGTAATCTGCAGAGGAAAAAATTTGGAAGATGGTGGTTCCAACCACATTTTTGAGACTTCCTTAAATAAGGCAGACTGTGAATCTGCTGTGCTTTTCTTTTTCAGTAGAAGTGCACATTCAAACTCTGTGACACATTGTATGTGCTGATGAAACTTTTGCTCATATATGTATGGCAGAGTCACCACACGTGCTGCAAGTGTGACTTGGCCAAGCTGTACCAGCACAGCTAATGCTGGCAGAGGTAACAGACCTAAGCTGAATGTTTACAAGCAGAGTTCTATGAATACGTTTTTCTCGTACTAGGATATTCTGCCAGAAAAATTCATGTTGGCAAAAAGGTGTTTCCTTAGAAGTACAATCTAAGATGAATAAATGCTTCTGAATATTCTCAGAAGTCTGTTAGTTGAAACTAAATCTTCAGGACACAGACTGAAAAAGAATAGATGATTTTTTAAACACAAATGGTGACATTTTTTGTAGATTTTCCTCAAAAGAAATCTACCTAAATTATCACCTGTGGCATACTCTCCAGGAAGGAACACACACCCTGATGAAGACAGAAATGCAAACAAATGATTGGTATTATTTTTTAACACTTCAAGATATTGAAATCAAAGTCGATATTGCTTAAAACAAGCATTACACTCTCTTTGCAAGTGATACTTATCTTCAAATTTGTATACTTATCTGCACAAGGGAATGCATATAAAAGTGCATTTCAATGGACAAAAAGAAATGCTAGTTAAGTTACATGAATACACATGAAGTGTGTGTGACCTATTACAGCACCACAAGAAACACAGGCTTGAAGTCAGAATGAGGAGGAGATTTTAAGTATACATATGTATTGAGTTCATGTGCCAGGCAGTGAGAAAAATCAGCAGTCATGTCTCAGTGCTATCGAAACAACACTACTCTTCCTCATTTGGTTCTAATTGTTATTGAGAAGTTATTTTGGCTTTTTACAATGATTAATGCTATTTCCTTTGGTATGAATTTTGATAGTCTTTTGACATTTCCATCTGTTCTTGTATTTCTTAAACAAAGATTGTTGTAATATTTTTTAAAATCATACAAGTATAATAGCTTGAGAAGGAAACTTTCACCCACTTTAAACAAACAAAAATAAAATGAACCCACTGACCTAATGTTTTACAAGAACCAGAGAGAAAAATCGGGGCAGGGGGAGGGGGAGTTACTTCCAAGACACATTTCCCTGAAAACATGTTTTTTTATTTAAGAAGCAGAGGTCAGATAAAAGCTTATATAAGCTGGGGTTTGTTACTTTTAGAAAAATAGTTTCATAAGGTTAAAAATGGTTTCCAAATTTAAGTTTTGTGTACCTCACTTTATTTGAACAATGGGAATTAAGAATCTATTCCAAAAGTAAATTCATTTTAATTCTCAGGTGAAATAATGTACAGAGAAGATTTTAAGTCTGGAGCACTGCGTCCAGGAATTGGGTTCAGATTCTTTTTCTTCCAGTACAACCTCAGTGTTAGGCAAAAGTCATTCCTATAAGTGACAGAGGCACGTCTAATATCTGTAATTAGTTATGACCTGCTGATATTCCTGGGATGATAACCTTTATGAGGGCAGGAAGGAGGTTATTGTCACTTCTGCTGCAAATCTGACCAGCAGATGTAGTTCCCCCTTCTCTCCTATCTCCTGCTCTCCCCTCTGCAAAAGTATTTAAATCCTCTATTTAATTTCAGTACTGCTATAAGAAGCCAAACCAAGTCATCCACACTGAAAATGTCTCCATATCACTGGTAGGGTTTTGTAGCTTTGAGCCTAAAGAAGAGTTTTGTTCCACCAAATGAAAGCGACCAAGTGGTTAATCCTTTCAAGTGCAGTTAGCGGTACTGACCTCACGGTTCTTTTAAATGAGGGTCATGGGGAGGTAAAGGCCAGTTCTGGGCCTTTTCTTTCATATCAGAATGCCCCTTCACTAACTATCTTTTCTGTTTCCAAAAACATCAGAGAGCAAGGGGGAAAACAGGCTTCCACTTCCATTAGCAGTAACTTAAACAGCCATAAGTTAAAGGGGGAGGAAAAGGAAGAGCATCTCTATCTATCTCCTTTCACAACAGAAGACATCTGGCCTCCTGTGGGGAGGCCCCAGATAACAAAGAACCTGTCATGACAAACCCCTGAGATGTGTTCAGAGAACCATTTTACCTGCAGTCTGGCTCATTCATTTCCTGCCACTGAAGCCATCTGCTTTTGCTTATTGTAGGTATTTTTGTTCTTTGTTTGGCCAGGAGCGTGAAGTGGCTTCACTTTAGCGTGCCTGTATGCTTGGTCAGAGGGAGTATTTAATCCTTTTCTCAAAATGAATAAGAGAGGAGCTGCAAAAAACAATTCCTTTCCTGGAAGGTAGCACAAATGTCATCCAAGCCTAGGTTGAATAAACGGTCACATCAGTGCATGGGGTAAAGATACAGTGAGATGGAAAAGAGGTGGCAACTTGGAAGGTTCTGTTGTAGATTCCAAAGCACTTGCAATCTCAAGTGATTGAAATCCTTTGCTACTGTTTCTTGCAATCTATTTGTTTCAGTTTGAGCCCATCTGGTTTTCCACATAGGCTTCTTCAGACCTAGTTGCAGAGCTACGTAGCAATCTCTCCTTGCTTTTCTCTTGCACTGAATTTCAGTATTGTGCCTGAGTGCTTTAAAAGTCAGTTTATGCTCATACATTATGACCATATAATATTTTTTAAATAAATAATGCATGAAAGTGTGTTCTCTCTATCACTGTATTTGAAAAAAATGAGGCAGGAGGAAAACTACTTATTAATTTCCTATCATTTACTACAGTGCTGTTAGTACACTCATGTCTCAGTATTCCAAATTGGTATTGCAGTTGTCTCAAAGTATTCCAAAAAGCCACATGTTAGCTGAATTCAAACTAGCTTTGCAACACAAAACTTAATGGTGACTGCAGCAATGTTCAAAAAGGAAAGCTTTCCCACTATGATGAAGTAATTGTGTGACACTGATATATCAATATGAGAATTAGGTCACTCATTAAGGTACTGAACAATTCAGCATATTCCAGAACTTCTGTCCCTTATCTCAAGACATCATTTCAGTAAAATTCCAGTGCTGTCATTAGTAAGGGTGTTGATTGTGACTGGTGGTTAGTAATGCCAACAATCAAAGTGCTTGTATACGAAGAATTGACAACATTCTTCCTGTTCACCTGGGAAAGGTAACACATTGCTGCCATTTCATGGATTCTGATATCAGATGTAGAACTGTGAACGTAGTGCATCAAAATTAAACTCTAAAAACACTCATAGTGGTGTGGTTTCTTCACCACTGCCTGCAAGAAAAAAAAATAGCAAGAGGTGGGAACTACTTCTGATAGAAAAAAAGACTATATATTTTCACCTCACTGAAAACAGAAGTTTTGGTCTAACATTAGTAATACTGGTGGTGTATATAATTTTCAAATCAACTATGATTTTGCTACTGACTTTTCAGACTAGTGGTGTTGCAGTAGGATGGTTAGAAACATACCACAGAAGAGCGAACAGAAGAGAATGCTCCACCACACTGGCATACCCAATTCCTCCTCAAGCTAACATCCCGTGCGTGTCCCTTACTTGTGAAGTCTCTGTCTGCCTCTGAATAACACATCTCTGCACGTGATGCTAGAGTTAGTAATGCTGAGAGTTATTACTTCAAAGGTTCTGATGGTAAAGTTTTCAAAGTACTTACAGAAGTACATGTACATGTGTCAGTGTATATATATATATATACCTCCTTCCTAGTAATAAATATATTGGGATAAGCCAAAGATTTTCCTCTATACTTAGGGATCATTAAACAACAACAAAAAACAGTGGCAGATTTTACAAAGTTAAACTGTTGTAGGTGCAGAGCAAATGTGTATTTGTTGATAGATACAGACATATAGCTGAGTCATACAGATGAGTGTTTCGAGTAGGAAGTAATTTGTCAAGTTTGGATGCCCTCTCACACCCTAACGACTTCTGAAGCTATTTGCTTTGGAGACTGATGCTAATGAATTCCACAGAACCAGATTCTCTGTAAGTCTGAAAAAAGTATTCTTGGTGTCTTTTCTACAGAAGAACAGTACTTTGGGTTCCAGCGAAAAATCTGCTCAAGCTGAAACATGTTGCTGCTAATGCTAACTAAAATACAGGACCTTGTATTTCAAGAATGTGTTTTATTTCTTTCAAATATTATTCTGAGGCTTCAGTTACACAACTAAATTGTGTACCAAACACAGCATGAATTCAAGCTGACTTGAACCTGTGTTTTCTAGGGCTTAGACTATGCAAGTGAAACATTCTCTCTAGCTTTCACTGTTCAGAGGCTTCTTTTGGGTCAATGCAATGCATGTAAAGCACCTTGGTGTATAACTTGAAGTAGTTGGATCACATTAATTCCTCTTTTAACCTCACACATGCCTAAGTGTTTAGAATACTGGCTTCAATCTTTATACCTATGTCAGTTAAGAGTACAAAAATACTTCATGACTGTGTTGGCAAAGAATATAACATAGAAATCTTTACATTGCCAGAAGCTTCCTCTTTTCCTTGAACATGGCTTGTTTTATCTGGGGAAGTGATTTAAAAATATCAATGTCTGAAACAGCTGCCAGGGAGTTTGTCAACAAAGCTCCTACCGCCAAAGCCCCAAATGCAGAATAATTTCTAACATAGGCAGAGCCTAACTCATTTTGCTCATCTTAAAAGGAGAATCCATCAAAAATTGTATTTGATGAAGAAAAAAAAATCTTGAATCTTTTGCAGTCTTTTCTAGAAACATTTTGTTTGGAAAAGACAGATTCAAGCAAGGGAACATTCAGTACTATTGTTCCAACATATGGATGGTCCTATGGAAGTGTCCAGGATTTCTTTTTCTATTCCCTTGCAATAGAAAGTTCTGCCCTCTCTGTATAGGTAGTGGCCATTTTCAGCTTTCTTGTTTACATTGGCACTTTTCTTGTGAGAAGTTAACATATAACTAACACTGTGCAGAACTCTTACCCTTGTCTAGTAGTACGTTACTTTGCTTTAGAGTTCCAGTATCAGCGTGCCGGTGATAACAGAATTGGGATCTTTCTGTGCTGCTGATTTTACTGTGTCATTTGCACCAGTGATCAGAGCCAAGTCTGTATCTGAGACAAAAAGGAAATATATTACAAAATGTGTTATTATGAAAGGAAAAGCCACTGCTTCAAGTTATCAAGACAACACTAAAGCACATTAATCAAGCATACAATAAACGATGACAGTTTGTTGTTTTATCTGAATGAAAAAATTAGGTCCATCTGTTGGTGTTCAAACCTAGAATCCAGTCTTGGCAGTTACATGTACTAATGAAAGCTATTTAAAAAGTTGTGTGCATTCACTTTGTAAGATATCACAAAAAGAAATACTCCTAAGATTTAAGAGGTAGTCTTATGCAAGTCTTACCTTGTGAGGTCACTAAATAGAGTGCATATGTAGAACCTGAGGATGACATCTATTATGTTATACTACATAGTTTATTTCAACACTACTCACTGACAGTCCAAATCTACAATCTCAGTTCTGTTCCTCAGTTCCACTGCTCTGTATGGAAGCAAGACTCCATGTACACACAAGTCATTGTAGATTCAGGAATTAACATTTTAGCAGTCCAAGAAATTCCATCAGTTCAGGTTAAGATCGTAGAAAGGAGCTCTAAAAAATCATGAATAATTCCTAAAACTTCTAGCCATAGTGCTCATGAATGGTGTATTTCTAGAGTAGCTCTACTCAAAGTAATAGGATTTAGTTTAGAGCAGTAACTAGATCCCCCCCATGCCGATTTAACCCTTCAAGGAAATGTCAGCGTGCCTATCAAATGCAGCATCTTCAAAAGCAGCAGCGATTCCTCTGCCAAATGTACTTGTGCATGTGCTTACAATGCTTTTTTACTTAAAAAATAAAACAACAAACCACAGTTGCTGAGTTTGCCCAGTAAAGCCAAGCTTAATGGTCTGTATATCAGTTTGGTCTCCTACAGTCCTGTTAAAATGAGCATCATGTTCCATTTTCCATTCCTCTTACCCTTTCTAATCAGAGGGCTAGCTGCGCCTCCCAGGAGCCTGGCAACCAAAGGTGGCAAGGATGTTCTGGCTGTGCCATTTTGACATCTTCTGCAACAGCCCTCCAGGTGACTGAGACACATGAGCCAAAGGAATTTAGTGTACTGTTACATGGAGAACAACCACCAGGTATAAGACACCCTTAGGTCTACTTAGAGCAGAAAGGGGAATAAAAGCAGTCCAGTACAGAAAATGACTGTTTCCCCAGTATTCCTAAAACACATACAAATACAATGTCAGGTCATTTCAAACATCAGATACAACAATGCAAGCAGACTAGCTTCATTACAGCAAAGCAGCTGCACCTACTGCAGATGTCTCTGAAGAGCAGGCACATCATCCTGCCTTTCCAGATTGAGTTTATGGGATGGACAGCGAGTCAGACAGTTTAAAATTGTCTGCTGAAAAAGACTGGACATGGAGTCTTCTCAGAGGCACTAAGTTCAAGGTCACATTGTACAAAACTTCCTTTAGGAGCTATCACCTGCATACTTGATTGGAACAAAATCATGTAGTTTGCATCCCGCGATGCAAAGCGAGGAATTCTTACATGAAAGAAACATGGCTGGTGCAAAGCCATGGAAAGATCTCAAAAGGTGCTGGTGAGATTACCAGATCCCCACCTGTCAGTGGCCACATAGTCTCTAGATTAATGGTTGGCAACCTCATGAGGAGAGGGAAAGCCTAGAGGCAGTATAGAGCCATTTTTTGCCTTTCCTCCTGATACTACAGATCATATACATCTCCAGAGAAATGATCACATCAGTTACGATCTTCCTTACTTAATGTAGTGTGAAATGTATTAGGAAAGATTTGCCATCCTCACAAATTTAGGATTTATACAGCATAAGAAAAATCCAAGAGACAACTGAGTGAAAAATGAAATGCACAAGTTAACTAACACCCTGATTTTTGGGTTTTGCATGTGTGCTTTTAACACTGCAGCATTCTATTTGGAATTCAATGGTTTATTGCAAATAAAGCCTCTGACCCTTTTAAAAATAATTTCTTTAATCTTCGGGGGATGAGTGTATAAACATCTTGACTAACAACAAATTTCTGGGAGTTCAAGTGTTTTCTCTTGGATTTTTTAATGTGACTATACAAAAACAACTGCACTTAACATCACTCCGTACAGCAGCCTGCTTTGCTGGGGGAGGCACTTTGGCAGGTCTTGTTCTTTTTTTCCACATCCCGCTCCTTTCAGAGGCCCCTCATCATGATGACCCATCCATTTGGCTAAGGGCTGCATGCAGCTGCATCTGAAAGAAGCCAACTGTATTCTTGGGTCAGATGGAGAAGTCTGCTCGGTTACGACTGCAGGCATACACAGCACTTCTAACACCCCTAACCTAGGGGAGAGATGACCTAGGCCTCACCTCAGGGTTCTGGAGAGGTGCAAGACAAATCAACCAGCTACACAGCAAGTGCTCAACAGCTTCAGGCAACAGAGTGGATAAAAATTATTTTAGGGTTTTTTTCCAAATATTTGGAGCCATAGTCTGTTCACATACATTCCTAAATTCCTATAACGTCTTGTGATTTGTCAGAATGAAAGAAGAATGATGAGCTGGCACATTTCAACTCAGTGGCTGTGCTGTCCTGTAGATGAGATGTGTGAAAACTCAATGTTTCCTGATGGCTGTTTTCTGTGTATAGTTATCCTCCAGAAATTACTCTCCCAAAATATCATGACACAGACTTTTCTGTTCTTGTTGAGAATTGAAAATGTATGTTGGCCAAAGCTTGCCATTCTTACACAAATCTCAGACTGATTAGCCGATTACCCAGCATAGATCTTGGCAGCACTGGGTTAGCCATTTTTAGGAAAAATAGATTAATTTATGAGAATTAACATAGAGGAGGCCTAGTGAAGTAAGTTCAGCAAACTAATCTCATTTCTTTGCTATAAGCTAGTACCATTCAAAGGGTAAAAAAAAAAAATTATTCCAAAGTTTTGCTCCCAAATTCTTTGTATTTCCACTATGCCCAGGCTCTATGCTAACAGGCCTTCATTATTTTTTTAGATGAGAACATCTGTGAGCAGAGTTCACCAATATAAAGCGAGACCTTTAATTGTTCATTAAGGTCTAATCATAAAGAGCAGATCTAAAAAATCATAACTGGAATATACATCAATAGTAATAATGCAAATTTTCAAGTCTCTTGCATGTTTGTACATCATTGAAATAACAGTTAATACTTAGCACTAGTCTGCAACAGACAAGAAAGCAAAATACGTGCCCTGGAACACTTCAGATCAAGGATAAAAGTTAGCATCAAAGACAGAGTAGCCTTGTGAAGGTGAAGCTGAGCACCGCTTTGGTATTGTGCACTCGAATAGTCTGCAGGTAAAGTCAGGCAAAGGGTTCCAGAAAAGACTTCAAGATAATGAAAAACAGCACTTGGGAATCTCAGGACACTCCAGCTTCCAAGGAAGCACAGAACACAGATAGGAGCTGTATTTATGGGTAAAACCCAGGGAGAAATGACTGCTAACATCAGATGAGACACAGGTGGCATAAGGAAAGAGATTATTTTAATATTTGGATAATAAGCATGAATTGCATTGATTCAAAGGAAGTGAAAACAAGAGTTTGACACGATTAAAGTGACAGTGAACAGTGTAATATGCAGAATGTTTTTCAATATCTGAGGCAGCTTGAAAAGTCTTACTGAATAATTGAACAACTATCTGAACTCTCACCTAATGATAAGGAATGAATTAATAATGGGGTAATGATAGAATTTGACTCCTTTGTGATTTCAATAGCTTGATCTAATCCAGCTTCAGTGCAAGTTCCAACAATTTCCATAGGCTTCCTTCCTGCTATAGATGCTTTGCCATATCCACCCAAAAAAGACTTGGCAAAGATCTGGTCAAGGACTAAATGTGAACATATTAAATGAGCATATTGGTCAAAACAACAGTTCCAAGTCCATTAAAAGAATCCCAAAATAAATATTGCATTTGCTGTAAATTCCCATGCACTTTGTTTGGGAAGGCAGACTGCATTATTCTTCAGCTCATTAAAGTTTATTTTAACAAGCTGTGAAGCTGATACAGCAATGGTTCAACAGTTCAGTATTGCATTGCTTTTTTTTTTTTAAGCTTCAGCATCCCACTTGGCAACACCCCACACACACACACACATTTCAAACAGATTTTCAGATATGCCTTTGTGAAAAATCTTGTTTTTCAGCCATTTTTAAACAATTTTTCTTCTCCTCCCTAAACTACCTTAACTTTTTTTCCTGGGAAAACAAAGATATTCTTTGTCTAAATAATATCTCCCATCTTGCTGGTTATGAAACAGCACATTTTCCCATTTCCTCAAAGTCAGTTGCTGGGTGAGATTCTTCAGTGAAGGTCATACAGCATTTCATAAAATATTAACTTACATTGCTCTTTTTTATGAGCAAATGACATTGCTGTTAGTGCTCTTCATAGTTGCATTTGAAGTTGAATTGCCAGGCTTAGCGTACTAGGAGCTGTTTACGTAAGAATGGGTAAAACTTGGGCAAAGCTAAAGTTCTCTTATGGTCTAAGACCACCAGTCTGATCTGCCTGAATCAATTCTCTCATGGCCAGTAGTTTAATCTTCATGCCAACATGCAAGTGCCAGTCAGTGTCCAGTCCACCATGCCAGGGACCAGCCAGAACTGAATTATTAGCACATTTACACTGCTTGGTGGAGTGCCACATGGAAGTACTTGAGCTACAGGTAAAGGAGCTAATAAAAAGCAAGCTAAAATGAGAAAAGGCTCTCCTAACACACAGACACTGCTTGCAATCCCTCAGTTGGCTGGACATCAGGCAGCCCAGACATATTCAGATTTCTTTGCTGTCCTTGGTATCAATTGCCAAATCCTAATTCTACAAAACTCACCAGACATCTCTCCAGTTGTCATAACTTTTTGTTGTTCACTACCATTATGAACAAAATTCTGTCGGGGATCCAGTCCAGTCATCCCATCGCCTGCAACATATTATTTCTAAAAGTTTCCAAAGTAGATGCCCTAGTCTTATTCCACACAGAAGAGGGGACAAACTAGTGGTATTTCCTTACCACACACAGAGCACTTCAAAAGATAGCACAATCCAGAGGAACCAATCGAGGCACCCACAACTATCAAGACTGTTGTCAAGGAGAAATGCTTCTGCACACAAGAGGCTCATCCAGAGTCACTGGTATTTTAGGAACAGGCATATCCACCTGTAGCTGTCAGCACCAGTCCCTGCAATTTACCAACCACCACATAAGGGAAAGAAAAGTTAGTTCACATTTGAAGAAATTATTTAATTCCTAAAACATTACATAAGTGAAACAAACAAACAAAAAAGGGAAAAAGTAAAAGGTTCATTCAAGCACTCATTGAGCAGAAGATTGTTACTTCTGATCACTACTGGGTTTGGTTATGTAAGCAGATATGCCTTTAAAGTTTTTGCTGAATTATATGGACATAATAGGAGCTGAAATAATTTGTTATTTTGCAGGATAAGACCCTTACTCTCTTACTTCTTTCCAAAACGTGTCCACAGTTACAGCAATGGCTAGGATTACACATACATCAGACTAGATAAACATCCACAGCTTATTTAACAGCACTGCTGATAGCTAAAAAGTTTTGGATCTCTGCTGTGTGGTTTGGGGGATTCTGCAAGGTCTTGCAGACTTATTACAGAATTTCTATAGGGGTAGATAAATATTCTGCAGCATGATTTGTTGATTCCTTGTAATGTATCCAAATTTTTCAGCTGACGTTCAAGACTGCATTGTGGCTAGCATTCAGCAATGCTTGGATGTGTGTGTAAAGACCTTACATTTATTGGCAATTAATAGGTTCAAGAATTGCTCTCTTGATACTATTACTATAACTTCAAAGAGTTCTACAACAACCAGGACTGCAGACTAATCCAGGGGGGTAGCTTGGGTCATCAGATAAAAAACCCTGTCATACTAGCCATAGATGCTGTCAGTGAGCAAGCATTCAACTAGTGCTGCCCAAGTAGAAACTGTGCCATGTTGAGCAACTCTGCAAGCAAGTGGATTGCTCTAACACTGTATTGACTTCAACACTAAAAATATTTATAATGCTAAAGCATTAGAAACTTCAGACAGGCTACAGATACAGAATAAAAATACCAAAGACACTGCTCTCATAAACTTGTTAGTTTAACAGAAAGATCCAACTATTGCAACTAACAGACAAAAGCTGAACATTTTTTGGAAGGAATTCTCTAGAAATGAGGGTGCTCCAGCTCATGTGACACTCCACAACTCTTTATTTCAGCCATTTTCATTCTGGGAAAACAAAAGCAGTTTGAGATATGATGCCTTTGTGGTAGCAAATAGGACACTGGCTATTCAGAACACAAAGCTTCAACACCTATATATCCTCACAGTAAGAAATAACTGATACGTAAGGACCAAAAGATCTCTTACTGCAATTCCTCTCACCACTAGTTGTTCACATCACAACATTAGGAGTGATGCTTTATGGAACCTAAGTCACTTTCTTAGCTAAACACTCTAGAAATCTGAAAACATCAACATCTCTCCTAATCAACACGAGAGCCAAAGTCACCAACCTCTCTTCCTTGTGTTCCAGTCCTACTGAATTTGCCAGGCTGTTGTATAAAGCTACCTACCCCTCCCCTCATAAAGGAGCTAAGAGAATTAGGCCAGAATTATACCTAGAACTCAGCTGTATATTGAAGAAAACAGTAAAGGTCCTTTAATTAACTTCATCCTAAATGTCATACAACAGACTGAAGAGAAGTACCCGGCAGTTTTCCATAAGTGGCTCGTGAAGCATATCCCAATATAGTGCCCACTTACACCATGATTTTGGGAACCTGGGCAGAAGGGTGGACCATCAAGGTGTGGATATATTCAATCATGTACTTGGCAATACATTTTAAGAGCTGCTGTTGTCCAGTCAACCAGATTGTGAAATGCTGCTAAAAGCTGAGGAAGGTCAGAGATTTAATTCCTTTTGCAATGGTAAGACATACAAAATTAAATTATTTAGATCCAAAATAAAATATTACATTGTGTTTCATACTCAAAGCATAAACAGACTATTGAGCAAGAAAGGACTGTTTACTTTTTAAATGTTGTCTTCCTTTTCATACAATGAAATAGAAATATAATAATCATAGGAAATTTTAACCTAATGTAAGTCTTTTCCAAAAATAGATTGCTAGAACATTTTGGGATGACAGCTTCTAAGAAACAGAGCCAGAATAGTTCTTTTGAAGCCACAATTCCCTATGTATGGAAGACAGTTGTGTGAATGAACCCGCCAGAGTTTCCAAACACATGTTGCCTAGACAGAATCAAGGCAGGCCAAACGCCTCTGGACACATTAGAAGACTGCCACAATCTAAGTGATAAGCTGGCAAAGTAGCAGCACTCTTCCCTCTCACCAAGTTTCAGTCTTGACTTTTGAGAATTTCTATTGGCCTTCATAGTATCAGATACAAAAGTCTCCATACAGAATCATCCTTAAACCTTTTTTCCCCCAAATATTTATCTTCCTCAAAATTAATAAATTCTAATTCAGAGCAGTTGAGGCGGTTGGTAGGTTCATAACAAGAAAATTGTTTCAGTTGAGAATTTAAGTGGGAAGTTCCAGAACTGTCCAAGTATTTCAGTGCTTTTTGAAACATCAGTTTTTTCATTTCAGAACATTCTACTTCAAACCTTTTTCATCTCCATAAGATCTCTCTTTCCAACTTACATTCCTCCCACCCTAGTTAAATTGCCATCTTTAGGAAGGTAAACACTTTCATAATGAGTCTATACACTTTCTAAATAATTTTCCTATCTTCTGAAAGGATAATTAATTAATAGCACCCAAGGATGGTATGAATTGAGCACATACACTGTGTAAGATGTGCACATACCCATTGTGCCACCCAAAGCAGTGGCTACAGACATCTGTGCATGCAGTTCTGGTGCA
This sequence comes from Heliornis fulica, assembly GCA_013399135.1. Lineage (NCBI taxonomy): Eukaryota > Metazoa > Chordata > Aves > Gruiformes > Heliornithidae > Heliornis > Heliornis fulica. The sequence goes on along the minus strand of VXBZ01000388.1, from coordinate 970,883 downwards.
GATTTCAGTGCTAATACTGCTGCTTGCTCCAAAGTCTCCAACATCCCAATCATACAAAAGCATTCCCAAATCCAGAAGTATTCTGACTAGACAGCCCTGCCAGCACTCCCACACTGCATACAACTGAGCTGAAATACATCATCTGACAAACAAACAAACAAAACCAGCCACGTAGCATTGCTGTACTTCAAGCTTTATTCTTTGTAAAGGGATATAAAGACACTGAAAGATTTTAAAATCTCCAGGAGAAATGAGAACAATCTCTCCCTTTTTTTAACTAATGCAAGTGAAGATCCATTTATGATTATAAGACTTCTGCACATTCCTCCCTTCACATTTTCTGGTTTCTGTGTTTCTTCATGACACCCATCTACCAAGCAGCCATGAAGCAAATTAGCATCCCAGCAACTCAGTCCCAGGATCCACTGACATAATTGAGTACATGATTTCAATTATCGTTGACACTGATGTATTGTTTTCTAATATTAGTCTACAATGCCTCAATTACTGCCTTATTCTTTATTGTTTTCAGCTTTATTTCTTTGTCCCAAGAGAAAATTACTTATCACATTAGTTCAAACTGAATGATATTACACCTTTGCTAGTTTCACCCTGCACTGGGTAAATTTAAAACTGGTTCAGCCTTAATATTCTTTATGGATACAAGTAGCATATTTTATCAAGCTAAATATGAAGTTCTGATTCTGCCATTTTTATTTCAGATTTTTCAATATAAAAAATGTTCTGAAATTCCTTCCTAACCTTATTTAGTAAGCATGTAGTCTTCTGTTTTATATTTGAAAAGCACATATTGGCTTAATTTAAATAATAAATTGTCTTTCAACTTGCATCACTGAATTGAAAGTATGAAATAGTAGTCGGAAAAAAAATCCCCAATGCCCAAACCTGGTCTAGTGAGGGTGTCCCTGCCCATGGAGGGGGTTGGAACTAGATGATCTCTGAGGTCCCTTCCAAGCATTGTATCAGAGAGAAATGTTTTACTTTATTCTTTTAATATACATATGAGCTATTCTAGTGTGATAATATAATAGAATTTCAAAGAATGGGGTTCCAACGTAAAGCTATCTGAAACAGCCATTCGGAAAATAAGTTTTATTAGTCTGTATATTTGCTGCCATGTGACCTTTTGATAAATTCCAGTACATCCATCAGATTTTTCTCCACTGATGGCATTAATTAAAAAAAAAGTAAAAACCCCGAACTTAAAATAAGAATTAATGAAATCCAACACCTCATTTCTTCCAGATCTAATGCCGAATGCTTTTCTAGGATGTAGGAAGCCTTAAGGGCAGGCAAGAGAACCAGTTCAGGTCTGATTACTATCAGATTGTTTCCCTACAACATACTTCCTTCCTCTGTCTTTACTAAAAAGTAATTGACAGGTAGATTCTACCTCTAATAAGAAATAGTTCAGATTTAATAAGTTTTGAAAAATGCATGCATCTGGAGGTACATTAAAAATAGCAAATAAAAAGTAAATGTGGTCTCTCTCCTGACATCTTGCACTCTAAACTAGGTACAGATTGAATCTTCTGTGAACAAAGCTTTGATGAGTGTTTCTGCTTTGTCACTTACTGAATATGATGGAACTGGAAACTGAAAGCTGTTTTCTCTTGAATGAAGCATAGCACAATCAAAGGAATATGCTCAAATAAGGAAAGTAGAAAAGAAAAAGGCTATAAAATTATTTTCCTGGCCCTAGGGATAACAGATTCCATGATCTAATGAAGGATGGCAAATACTTGCCCATATAAGTGAATAATTTTCCTGGTGGCCCTGATTCTGTACATGCTCCTCATTCTTTGCTGATTCTAATATTAATATTTCAGGCAGAATAAGGGTCTTGCCTTGCTCATATGACTAACTGTGCTAGCCAAGACCACCCTCCTATTTTTTTTTTATTACTTAACTGTTGAACAGAAGAAAACTTACCATTGAGTAGCCTGTTCACTGTTTTTCCAATGGCAGAGAGGTACCATACCTCTTATAACTGTTGCTGTAGGGATGAGGCAGAGGCATCACATTCTAGAGTAGGTTATTTGAACTCATCCAGCAGTGTCTGTAATGAAGCCACCTGTTCAGAAACACAAATTTTACCTGTAAGAATTAACAAGTTAAAAGTACTATGAGTATATTTTCTTTCTCTGCACATCCCTTTATGTCAAGACTGTCACCCTGTACGCTGCAGATGATTCCAGTCACAAGTTCAGTTCCCATATACTGTTGGAGTTTAACTCATTTTTCCTTTTTATGGAAAAATGAGATAAATAAAATTAACTATTGCTCCTCTTTTTAAACAGACCCCCTATTCTCTCTCAAAGTCTTCTTTATCTGTCTTATTTCCTAAACATCTAGCATGGCTATGGTACTATGTATGTTCATTTATGTAGATTTTATGCTTAGAAGGTACTTAAAAAACCAGTATAAACAGTCAGCAAAGTTAATTTTATAAAATTCTGCCTTTGGTTTTCCTTGAGAGTTACAGAACTTTATTCTAGATGTTATCCAATCTATACACTTTTCCTGGTCTTGTATTTTAAGAACTACCCTACAACTTGGATTTAGCATGAGAATAATGGTGATAACACACTGATGTTTTAGATGTTGCTAGGTAGTTAGAATCATAGAATCTTAGAATTGTTGGAAAAGACCTTTGATATCACAAAGTCCAACCATTAACCAAGTATAGCCAAGTCCACTAAGCCATATCCCTAAGCACAACATCTACACATCTTTTAATTACTTTCAGGGATGGAGACTCAACCACTTCCCTGCACATCCTGTTCCAGTGCTTGATAAGCCTATTTTTGTTATGGTCTTGCTTCTGAACATGAAGTTGCTGAAACAGATATTTTTGTAATATCAAGTTTTCTACAACTGAGTACTCAATCTTGGGGACCAGAAGTCCCTAAATTTTTCACCTCTTTGGCATGACTGGTGAACATGAAGAGGTTTCAGGGGCCCAGCATTTTAATAATTTTAAAAATGAGACCCAGAACCTGATATTAGACATACTGAGCACAAGAGATAGGTTTGCTATATGGAAAAAATTAGTTATTCCAGAAAATGGGGGGTTTTTTTAGGGCAAAGGTCTGCAATAATGCTAACTCACTACTTCTACCAAAGTAATTACTCAAAACTGTACATAAATGATTGAACTAAAAGAACAGGTTCTAAAGTTCTATAAAAAAAAAAAAATATTCTAAAGCCAAACTGAGTTCCACTTGCATTCATCTTTACTTAGAATAGAATCCAGTTTTAAAAATACTTTTTCTGTCATAATGGAAAATTAAAGCTGAAAACTTTAGGAAAAGTCAGCTTTGCAAAATGCCATACTCCAAGAAATTGACAGTTGACTCAAATGACACTGTTCAGATCGTAAATTCTTACATGCAGCCTTTTTCTCCTATATCATGCTAAGCGTACATAGTATCTCAATTGGGCATAGTAACCTAGCTACTTTTGTACCAGTGAGCTTTGGAAAATTTAACTTAGTTGATGAAATAACTAAGAAAAACTCCTTTTTTTTGACATCTTCCTTTTGGGACAAGACCATGCAGGAAGAAGCTGGTCCTATGGAAAGGCAAAGAATATAGACATACATACCTGAAGTGATAAAGCTTCCTCATCACATCTTCTCACTACTCCCATTACTTCTGTTAAACATTTCATTCTCTGGTCATCTTATCACTCATAGGAATATGTATATTTACTGTAAAGGCAATGGGTATAAACATAGAGCCAATGCTTATATCCACATTCCTGTATTTACAAGCAAGAATTATTATAAGATCCTATGGCTGCAGTAACATTTCTGTGCATGAGTATGCATTGTGGGTCTAAGTAAAGATGAAACCAGCACTGTTTAGTGCCTGAAGTAAATGTTTTGATCCAGGAACTCATAATTCTAATCTAATTTGTAATTCACTTTGGGTAAGTCATTAACCTTGTTTTGACTTCCTGTAGGCCTCTCCTAATGAAACTGAACTCAAATCTCTCAGAAGGAAACATGCAAGGGGAGAAAGCAGCAGACAGTACACTTCACAATAATAAATACGATTTCTGGTATAAGAGGCAAATGGAGGCCAGGTGTGACTCCCTGGGTAGTGTGATAACCACTATTCCAAGCAACAAATCTGGTCACCATTTGAGTAAAAGAAGGATTAGGAGAAACAAGTGTCAGTCCTAAACTACCTGCCAAACTTATAAAGAAAAAGTACTCTCCCAGAAGAATAAAACCCCACACAATTTCTTTATTAATCATAAAATAAAAACAGGTGTAGAATCCCAAACCTACTTCCACTGAGGTTGTGTCACAGACACCCATGGCAGCAGAAGGCATTTCCTGCACATTCTTGTACACCCATAACTCTTATACATTGTTTTTGCCAGAAAATTAATTTTGGAATAATAGAATCTTTGTCAACCTGAGGATGAAGTGGGGACTCCAGGATCCAGCAGATGCATACATGACTGCCAAACTAAGTTTCTTAAATAAAAAAATATTCTACTTGGGCAAATATGGAGAAATAGTTCTTCGAAAAAAACCCCAAAATTAAATATGTCATAAATTCCCCAGTGACTTCTCACAACCTTTACTGCTTTAGCAGGAATACAGACCACAGTGTAGCATCTGAACATTGTTAAAAGGATGCAGACCACACAAAGCGTTCCACAATACTTCCTTGGGAGAAAATGTTACTGCTCCCAGCACCAGTCTCTTTGACCATATGTGTTGGTGGTTTAAGGAAATGTTTTTCCCGCTTTAGGAAAAGACAAGATCATTTCATTAATCCAATATAATACAATATTTTACTTGGAGACATATTTTGTCATCACTTGCACAATGTTTTGTTAAATAAACCCAAGTAAGCTCTGAGCAAATCAACATCCAGTATGAATTTCTCCAGTCAAGACAAAGGCCAATGGAGAAAGATATCGCCATCTCACTTCTGGAGGCCACAGGAGTTTAAGGCTCACTAAGTGAAACAGACTTCCTTCTCTTTTTCCTTCCTTTAAAATCAATATTCTGTACCACCAGAAGTCACTTTGCTTGAACTAATAGATATTTCTACTGTTGTGCATTTAACTTACAGGAGCTCTGAATGTGGTGAACCCTTGAGAAGGTGTACTATATGTATCCTTTTCTGTTATCATTTGTGTTCCTTCCTCATCCTATCATTTTTAAAGGCAGTTAAGGCAAAGAGCATAACAGTCTTGTTTATGAGGAAAATACTATTCAACATAATCAAAACCTTACTATATGATTAATTTTCCATTTCATACATATATTTCGACACAGATAATGACATCTGGAGCTATGCAGTATATACAGGCCCTGATCCAAAAGCTTTTGAGAACAATCTATGTTAATTTCAATTGGCCCTGGATTGGGTCCCTAACCTATAACATATTTGCTCGTCATTTCATACATAATTAATATCAGAAGTAGTTTCTGGGTAACAAAAGGTATACAGTGATTCACCAAGGTTCCTGAAAAGCTGAATTTTTAGCCTTTCGTTCAATTAGAAAGCAACATGATATCTTAGTAACTCTGACTTACCACTGCCTGCTGCTTTTCAATGTTAATCCATACTACCTTTCAGAACTTTATTTTTACATGATTATTCCTAACATAGCTCAGTATTTAAATGCCAAACTGGCAACAAGAAATAGAGACAAATTCATTCTCTTGTACCTTCTATACAAATTTCAGCTGTGGCCATTGTTCTCCTATACTGTAAGAGTATGCTTTTTCCTATTCTTGTGCTTGCTTGTTTGTTCAGTTTTGTTTTGGGTTTTTTTTTGTTTTTTTTTGTTTGTTTGTTTGTTTGGTTTTTTGGTTTTTTTTTGAGGTGGGGAGGGGAATTTGGGGAAGATTACCAAAATAATATTTTACAGCTTTCTGTTGTAGAATAAAACAATGGATGGATTCCTATTGTATCTTGCCTTCCATTGTATTATGGACTGACCCTTCAGGCAAAATTCTGTCATAGCTACTCATATGCCCTTCTGAAGTTAGTAGGATGATTGACATGAATAAACAGAATGGGATTTGCCCTTCACCTTATATTGATTACAATAGCCTTTAGTCTGTACAATAGCACTGACCACTGTACTCAGTCAGTTGGATAAAACATCTCTGTATTCTTATCTGTAATACACTTAACACTGAAACAGAGGACACACACAAAGAAAACAGCCAGAAAACAAGAATTAAACAAGAAAACCTACCTAAATCCCATGCTGCATACCTTAAAAGCTGAGAGGAATATGATTCTCTTTGCAAAACTTTTAGCCAAACAATAATTCCAGTCTGCCAATATTTAAATGTTTAGCATGACTGTACTTTGGTTTAATGCTACCTTCAGGCAAATATGGATTCCTGTCAATCTTCAACTCCCCATGAACCAGAAATTAAGCTGCTTTCTTTACTACATCCAAAATAGACTGATTCTCCAGAAATATCATGCATACAGAAAATTGTAGCAAACATACAACTCGTCAGTTTTCACAGATCTTAAGGCTGCCTCCTGATTTAACTGTATGTCTAGTCCTTTTCTCCTCTCAGAATAAAGGGACAAAGATATGGCAGGTATGAGGGCTGCTGCTATTACAATAGAGGCTACACTGGATATAGCCTAATGATGTTTCAATAAGAAACCATAGAATCTTTATAAGCAACAATGCTCTACCTCTCCTGACCTTGGCATAAAGATGTACTAAGTGTGATCAAACTATTTGGTCTTTGAAGTACTTACCCTACTTGAAGTCCTTTTCAGCATCACACACAGCTCACCTATTCCTACCTGTCAGCACATTTGTTCAATATATACTGATTTGAGTCCATAAATTATCTAGCACTTGAAGTCATGTTGCTTAAAACACAGTTCAGTAGCTTAGGAAATGTGTTTTATAATAACATGTTGCTGACAATCAGCCCAAGTTTTAAGTACAACAGTAATTACACAGCATCAGACTTTTTAAAAAAATCTCTTCCGCTCCACATTTTAGTGCTTAAAACATACAAGTAGTTCCTTTTGCCACATTATCATGTAGATGATGAGAATATTTCCTTGGAATGAGTAAGCTCACTAACAAAATCACCACTTCCATAAAACTTGTTTTATACATTTTTATCAAAAATTCCTAAGTGCTGCTGAAACTAACCTTCAATACAAAAATTCCTCTAATGACATGATCAACATCCCCATAATCTAAATTGTCCTTTTGTTCAAAATGAAAATATTCTTTCTCAGGAGAAACAGCTTTAATAATTTCAAGATGCTATTGGAATAAAGGCTACTGGCTTGAGTAGCCATTCTACTTGGCAAGTCCTTGTAACCAGCATTCACCACACCCTGATGGGAAAGAAAAATAAACAGTTGTCAAAGCTTTCATGTATTGGAACCTTTTCACATGTTCTCCACAATCTGATGCCTGTTTTATTCATGTTAGTAAATTAAATTTGCATATTACTGGAGACACAAGTTACTAAAGCTTTCTTTTACAAGTTAAGGATTCTGTTTAAAACCAATAGCTTGCTCTGATGCATGACCAAAGAAAGTCAGCAATTTTGTCAGGAAGCCAGAGAGTAAATGAGCTGGGAGGCCAGTCAGGGAACTGCTTACAAAACCATATGGTGCTTATTTTTGAGAATAAGAAATCAACTACTTCAAATTTGAAAACACCTCATGATTATCTGATAAGAATCACATTGCACAATGTGTTTCACAGATTAATTGCACTCCAGACAATCCTAAGGAAGACGACAGAGATACCTTCAAAACTTAAGTACATCTGAACTAAGATCATGCTTCTTTATATTATGAATGTAAAACATAAAAACCCACAAAAGAATTACCATGTCATGCTCTGAAAACAACTTATATTGAAATCTGGTCTTGAACACTGTACCCCAAGTGATTGTTTCTTTTAGTGCATCATTCCAGGATAGCCATCTGGACATTGCAGTTACCAGTTCATACCATATGCAGCCACACATGTTCACTTCAATACACATCCTTAAGTAAGTCATGACATGATAGTCAAGTATGACAGCCACAGAGGACAGCAGTATAAGGTAAAATTAAAATACTTTTAGCTTGATGGTTGTTTTACCTAGCTTTCCAGAACAGGCCACAGTACATATCTCCTACCTGGAAGACAGTGAAGGCTGTAAGTATTCTGTTTTTGCTTTATTGTCCACTTCCCACGTTGGTTCCTGATGAGAGACTTTTCCTTCACAAATAAATTCCCACATACTGAATTCACAGCATTTTTAATTGCTTCAGACAATAGTTGTTTACAAAGGAAAACAAATTACATCCTACTAGAAAGAGGAGGGAAATGCAGTATTACAGCTATTACTGAATAGAGTAGGTTAGGAGTAGCAGGTGCATAGATACTTTTCTCTTATAAAATATTATTTGAAGTGTTTCCATCCTACAGGATTCTCACAACTTATCTAAGTTTTTCACTTCATAAACTGAGGATTTAAATTAATATATGGGACAAACCTTTGACCCCCACAGCATACATGCAGAAAGTCTGTGTGCCTAAAGCCCACCACTACCAAACAAGCCTACAGCCAAGGTAGAACATGTGCAGAGGAGAGGCAACAAATATCCAAACTTGATTACGTGTGACATTACATCAGCTCAAGCACATATGACCCAGGACAAAATAACTTGGAAATGGTGCAATAAAAGGGATATTTAAATTTGTATGGTCTACATAGAATCTAATGTTTCACTTCAATTTTTCAAAATTAGCAGAAATGTTTCTTTTCCCAGAAAAAATAAAAGCACAACTGGACTTATCTTGTTAAAAAGATAGCAGCAAATCTCTTCTCAGCCCTACTAAATGTAGAGTTGGGAACTCTACAAATCTAAGTTTGGACAATCAATTTAAGGCAAAGCTGGAGATGCAAAAATGTCAAGAATCTGAGCTAGGCCCCCCCAGGACATCATCACTGTAGGCTGGCAAGTCTATAAACCCTCAGTAGCATAAGCTTTATGATGCTTATGATTTTCTTGAAGTTTTGACTGTTAGAATCAGATAATTACAGAAAAATTATCTTCCATATTAAAAGAAAAATATCCTTATAACCAAAGAAAAGAGTTGTAAATGGGACCCTTGAGCAGATAACAGAAGAAAAAGTTTAAGATTGATTACATCTTCACACATTTTAAAATTGTATCCCCTTTTCTTAGGTATATCATGACTTAGGACTGCACTGGTCTGGAAAAAAAAAACACCCATGAAAAACCCACACACACAACTGGTAAAACTTGAACTGTTTAGACAGTAGTCTAATATATACTGCAGCAGCAGACAAATCATTGCACCTTCATATCAACTTACTAATAAACACTCCATGACATTTCCAGATCACACCTTAACTTAATTTTCATCTAACACCAGCAATTTTCTGAATGATGGTCTGTTAAATTCTAGCATTCATACTGTAAAATAGCAACATAGAACCTTTTGTTAACATTTAAATTAATCAAGTCTCTAAATTTATTTTCCTCTTTTTCTGTATTTAGAATTGGAAACTCAAAATTCTTATTAATAAAGCTCTAGGAATTAGTTTAAGGGCATTTACGGATAACACTGTAAAAAAATATGTTACTATGTTTATAAAAGCCACAACACAAAAATATTCAAAGATGGAATGGTGTCTGGATAATATTCCAATTTGTGGTTTCATTACTTATGAAAGAGTCTGCTTTATTACCCCACAACAGATTGGTAAGAATTCGGTGACAGACTTACAGTGGCTTCAAGGAAAGACAGTTTTTATTACTGTAACATCCTTTACTACTTCATTTGCTAGAGCAACACTGATATTATTCATATTTTCCCTACACATCAGTTATTTTTAAATGCTAATGTATAATCTGCATGCCATAAAAAAAAAAAGCTCTGCAGCTCCATAATTCCTTATGATTCTTTCATCGACTCAATCACATTCTTAGAGATCAGAATTGGAGCTTTCTTCCCCAGTTTCGTATTTAGGAAAGGAAACCAAACAAGTTAATAATTCTTACTAGAAATAAAGAGAGTAAATGGGAAGATGTGCAAGAAGCAAATATAAATTATTTGTCATGTTGATTCTGAATTGAAAATTACTATGAAATCAGCAAAAAAAAAATACTCCAAACCATTTTAAAAAAAAACAAACCCTGATCCTGAAGGCTTTACTGTAGTGAAGGCTTTGCATTAGTAGTTTTTACTAGATATCTAGATAGAGGTGTATTTCACTAAACATATTACACTAAGGACATATGTTTAGGCTCTGCAATTGCTATAAACAGTGTCTTACCTGGAATAAGAGCTGTAGTAGTATCAATATCCACTTCTTTACGCTGTTCGGAAAACACCAGGCTTGCCTCAGTATATATACTTGGAATGTTTCCATAGGCTCCAACACTTTTTCCTGTTTAAGCAATTTTTCCTTCAAGAGATTCTGATCCAAGAAATTTAAGCTGTTCCAGTGCTGGAGGCCCAAGCAATGGTAGTGCAGGAGATGACAGATAAAAGATTATCTTTTTTTTTCTATTTAATTAAAAAAGAACAAACAAAACCCTACTGATGTCTTATCTTTTCACACAGCAATGATAGCAGACCCTATCATCATAGCTCGATTTTTTTTTAAGTAAAAGGGACCAGCCTGTAATACACACCAGGCAAATCAAGCTGTGCCAGCCTATCAGTTTTACCTCATCTGCTTCCAAACCTTGTTTTGAACAGAAAGTTGAACAATAAAACTGATCCCTAAAATGCAAAAATACTTACCTGGGTGCTTATTTTACTAAAGAAAAACTGAAGTTAGATTGCCTAAACTGAAAAAGGCTAGTTTTCCTGCCAGGTAGTCACTGCTCAAACAGGCTGTGCCTACACATGCAATTTAATAACTTGATTGGAAAAATCCTACCTTCCTTCTTAAGTAATGAGACTTGCATAAATCACTGGTGATATGTTACCCCTACATAAACCACTGGTGGTATGTTCAGTAGCAATTAAATGGCACATTTTCTATGTTGTGTCTATACTGGTTTCAACTAAGAGAGTTAACTTTCTCTAGTAGCTGACACGGTGCTGTGTTTTGGATTTAGCATGAGAATAATGTTGATAACACTGAAATTTTAGATGTTGCTAGTGTAGAGGCTACAACTGAGTCCCACAACCCTGCCAGGCACACAAAAAGCTGGTGGAGCACAGCCAGGACATCTGGCCCAGACTGGCCAAAGGGATATCCCCTGCCATATATTGGTCATTGAAGGCTTCCTGCTTTATAATTACAAACCACTGATAGACCTATTTGACATCCGCTACTACCTGAGAGTGCCATACCATGAATGCAGAAGGAGAAGTACCTGTAACTACACTGTACTGACCCACCAGGTCTCTTCAATGGACATGTCTGACCCATGTACTTAAAGCACAAGAAAGAAATGGAGGACAGTGGCATTGCTGTTCATTTAGATGGACTATATCCATGCTCTGGATATAACTGGGGAAGCTAGCTGGGAGGAGTATCTGCTGCTCAGAAAAGAGTTAGGCATCTGGTTGTGGGGGTTTTTTTCTTCTATGTGTGGTCAGCAGTTGCATTTTGCATCACTTATTATTACTACTATTTTTCTCTTCCTTTGTTTGGGAGCAAGTCTCATTGCTTTGGCAGCTCCTGCTGCAGCCAGCCCAGCAACGCCACCACCAATTATCAGTATATAGAGAGATCAAACAGATAGTAAAGTGATTTCTATGTTCACTTATTCCATCACATGCTGTGTCTGCAGTACGCCTTATCTTCAAAAGCACTTGGACTTTAAAGGGTATAAGATACTAAAAACTAAGTACTTGAGAGAAAAATCACAACCTTATCTCAACAATGCAGAGTTAAATAGCTGGTTTAGGCAATAAGAACAGGTAGTCAAAGCTACCATATGCAGAAAATAAGAAAAATAAATTTGAGATAAAATAATTTAAAACATGACTAGTGCCACCTTCTCTGTTCTACAGGACCTCAACTCAAACTTTGTTATTAAATAACACTAACCTTATTTTTCCAGTTATACAAGTGGGTTTTTTTAATATAGCTCTTCTCAGATACAAATTCTGGAAGCTATGCTGAAGTGTGTATCATCAGAAGGCACAGTTCAGTCTCAAAATAAAAAAATAGACTGGTTTAAGATCCTGAAAAAAATAAGTGAACATCATTCTGAGGTATGATGTAATTTACAGTATTTTTACACTTAAAATAATAGCAATCAATTAACATTTGCCAAAAATTAGGAAATAGGCCAAAGCAAACCCAAGACATACAATTCTATGATCCTGTGACATGTAATGAATTCGCCTACAAACTATTGCCTTTGGCTGCATTAAAGCAGATGAGAACAGACAGGAGTCCTTGACATTAGTGTCCTGCCAAGCAGAAGTAGATCTAGTACACCAATCCTTTTGGAACCATCCTGTGATTCTGTGGATCACCTGACATGCCTATATACTTGTCTGGCATCCCACTTAGAACACAGACAGTGCACAGGGCTGCTCAAAGCTATTCCACAAATTTACAGCATAGATTCCCTTGCTAAAGTAACAATTTGATAATTGCATAAACTTTATATCAACTGCTAAATAGGGCAAACCCTTGTTACCTTCAAAAGCAAGGGTTTGAAACATTAAGCCATGTTTACAGTCACATGCTGCCCAAGTGCTCTCGTACAATTTCTCTCCCAATAGGTTATTGCTCAAAGACCTTTTGAAATCATTGTTCTTTGTTCAGAGAATAGAAAATAATTCAGAAAACACTCACTAAAAATAATGTCTTACGTCAACACTTTGTTAGCAGTATCTAATACTTGGGGAGCTTTTGGTGAGTGGGGTTTTGAGGCAGGGCATGGGGGGGTGGTTCTTCCAATTTATTTGAGAATTGAAGCAAGAATCACTCATCTTCAGAAGTGCTGCACACATCCTGTCATTTGAAGGGAAGGATGCTGTTATTTCAGGCTTTTGTTAAAGAAAGATTTTCAGACCAGTTAACTACGGGTTTCTTACTGCTCTACAGTACTTGACCAAAAGGCCAAGCAACTTTAAGATTTCCTTTAGAAAAGTTTTATTTCCTAAAACCTTTTTCTCCTTATTGCAAAATTTAATTTAAAACTAAGCTGGACATGGAGAACAATCTGCTTTATCCTAAAAAGGGAACAGATTCAAAGCAGCTTAACATCATTTATCTAAATGCTGAAGCAGAGTATATCCAGTGCAGCTTTCCTGATTCCCTGAATAAGGATGGCAGAGAAATTGGTCCTTTGACAGTACTGCAGAGTAGGACAAGCAGTCTTACATACAACTGCCTGTCATACAGTCTGTCATACAACTCACAAATTAGCATTTTCTAGCTGTGTCATAATTTTTCTTACTGAAACTAATGACAAATTTTCTACTGGCTTCACTGAAGTGAAATTACACCCAGTGGAAGGAAATAAGACTAGCAAAAATGAGCGTTGCTAATACTCAAGCTGAGCCAGTGCAAGACAGTCATTGCATACACATGCTTTCTATATTAGTTGAAAAACCATTTTTCTTCTGTGGGTATCATCTGCTTCATTTTCATTGCCATACAATCCTGAGAGAGTAATTTATTTTTGTCTACAGGCAAATAAAAGGAGAAATGTTAAGTGCTTTAAGAGAATTTGGTATAAAAACCCCCAACATTTAGGGCCCTCTGTCAGAACATTGGAGGGAAATCAGAGAATTTGACACTAGGTTAATTAGATTTAAATAGCTTCAGTAAGAGAGAGTGCACAACAGGAAAATACCATTCATCTTTGTAGCCAGATTGCTTAAGTTTACCAAAGCTGTCATCGAGACCTTTTAGAGAGTAGTTTCATGATTTTGTTTATGGTTTGGTAAAGAGAAACAATATTGACTGCTGCTATTATCATGGTTTGCAATTCCCCCCCTCCCCCTTAACTTCACTGTGGCTGACTACTTTAGAAGTTATTTGTTTAGCTCCATCTTCTTCTTCAACAAGAGGAAAAAAAAAACAACGTCCTTTTACTAAGATGGAACTGAAGGGCACAATCTAAATCATGAGGTCCAGTCTTCTGCAATTGCAGACACCACACAATCCCTATCATAAATATAATTTGGATTTTTAAATACATAAGAAATGTTTCCTATTAAAGGTAGTTTGAAGTGTGAGGTCATAATCATATTTTCCATAGAGATAAAAATGAAGGAGCAAATCTACCAAACCAGCCTTATACTGTGGATGAAGGCTTTTCTTCATATCCAATACAATTAAAATTGAATTTTAGTTCAAGCTGGAAAGAAAATAAGATTATTCCCCTCCCTACCCCCACCCAGCACAGGACAGGGTCTTGGTCTGCTTCCCTAGAGATTTGGGAAGGTTACATATGTATTTATCATCACAAGAAAGCCTGAAATTTAGGTCAGTGGTTGCATAGAGATGCATCAGACATCTATTAAATCCCCAGAAGTTTTCTCTTGTTCTTCAGCCCAGGTGCAATACAGTTAAAGGATTGTTCTAGCACTAAAACTGATACAACTAAACTAACATCTCTTTCCTCTGAGTAAAACATAATTGCTAATCCCTGTTTGCCATCAGCTGACTCCTAGCATGTCTTCATCAACACACCTTACTACTCACCAATTTACCTCCCCTTGCTTTTTCATTCTGAAACATGGACAGAAAGTGAGAAGACTTTCTGGCTTGTATCATATGTTTAATCTGACTATAAATGTCTGGTTTGAAAACAGCAGCGAATGAAAATACCACATCAAGGTTCTTCGAATACCAGCATGTGAGTTTTTAATTCTCTAGTTTCCTTCTTTATTAATCATTTCTGAATTCTGTTCTGTATGTTCTTTGCAATTTAGAGTATAACAGAACCAGAAGCTTAGTCTTTTACTACACTATAATGTTTGGTAATGGGTAGTTTACTCATCTCCAACTATTTCAGTTTCAATAGCCAGACACTAATTCAGATCATACTGGAATTAACTTACTTCTGCAGTTTTCTTTGCTAGCCTCTATTTTGTTTTCGTCAAAGACATAAAAGACTGTAGCAATTTATGTTTTGCAAGTAACTATAACAAAAATGGTTTAGTCCAAGGTTTGTGGAAAGACTAAACCAGTAGCAGAATTCCCCCCACACCTGTGTTTTTATTTAAAAAAAAAAAAAAAAAGAAAAGATAAAGGTTCTCACTTATTTAACTTTTACTTTCATCACACTGACAAGCGAGTCACACTCACTGCCACAATGGAAGACAAGTTTGAACACTGGTATTTTATCAGATATTTAATAGGTGTATTCAAATGTCCGTAGACTGCACAGATTGGAAGTTATGAAAATACTAATACTAGAAGGTGGGCCTCTCTATTGGGTCAGTCTTATTGCAGTAAAAATTACTGATATATTATTTTCTAGGATTTTCTGAAAGCATCAAGGACCAAATCAGGTAGAACACATAATAATGCAACCTCCTTCCTTCCACCTACAAGCAGACATGGGGTCACAGAGAACAACTACAACTACTTTGCATCACTGTCACCAGCCTGCCAACCAGAGTCAGGGCTGGTACTTGCACAAAGGTGTCACTGTCTCCACCCATCTAGAGCTAGTTCCATCAGAACAGAGTGAGGTTTCTCATTAGGGTAACGCAAGAAACCTTGACATCGGAAAATGGACCCAAACATCCTTCTTGCTAGGAAAGACCTTTTTTATATAGAGAGCAGAAAATAAACACTAAATTACTTTGCTAAAGCATGTTAAGCCTGATGTGGAAAATGGGTCTACATTTACCCTGTATGTTCACAGTGGAATGCTATGATATCATGATCTGCAGTGATCTGAAAAAATGTTTTCAAGTAAACGATCGGTGGCAAGGGAGCAAGCAGCAGCAAAAATGCCTTGTTCAATAAGCACTTATGTTTGATATCATTACCAAATTGATTCTGCTTGAGATAGATTGGTTCAAATTTTAAACCATTTCAGTATGTAGCCTATGTACATAAGTAATTGGTTCAGTATTTAAATTAGTTGTTTGTGTTTGGCCTTTTTAAAATGAGTTCCTTATAGAACTCTAAATGCCTTTGAAATCAGTTCCAAGTCTGAATTGTTTCAGAATGTGTTGCATACTGAATAATGATTGGTCTTGACGGTTTTGCCAGTAATGGAGTGTGATGCTATGTGGGGAGCCCGAGTTCAAAACTAGCAGGAAGAATTTTGCACCTTTATTTGTCAGAGACTGCAAGTTTAGGACAGGTAGCAGACTCTTAACCATTTCATACTGTCCTTAGGACAAGGCCTCAAAATAAACACAGCAACTTCAAAGACAGCATTATAGGTCCTGCTCCAAAATGAAGACAATCCTTTTTACATGTTATAATCAGTTCACACTTTGCAAACAATCCTGTATTATACTCCTGATTATGTGAGATAGTATAAAAGGAAAAAAAAAAGTGGTAAGCTAGTTAAAGTTATGCCAAATACACATTTGGCATGCNGGGGTGTTATACCTGTAGTGGTTATATTTTTAGAAAGAGCATGCACAGTGCTACTTGCAAAGAGATTGATGCTTAAGCAGCAGAAAAAAATAAAACATGATACACAAGCCCTAAAAAAAAAATTTAAATCTCTTGGTAAAGCAGTCAAAACAGTTTCTTTAGGACTGATTGTGTAAAGCAGAAGCCAGAAACAGCAGAGTATTCTCAGACTTCCACCAGTTGGGTAGGTAACTTAGATAGCTACACAAGCTCAGAGATCACTAACAGGAAGGTCTGGGACATGTATAAAACAAGATCCCTAATGCAAAAGAAATTTAATTATAGTCTACAGCACTGATATACAAACTACGCATTTATTGACTGCAAATATATGAAGATACATCTGTATGGTTTAATAATTTAGGTAATGCAACTAAATTGGTAAAACTATAAAAAACTTCGGGTCTTCAGAATATATATGGTTACAATATTCCCATCACATTACAAATTAGCCTTTCAAATTATATCAGAACCAAATTGTTTTTCACATTAATCACTTGTTTAGCTTGTCAGTTTTATGCTCTACTTACACTTCTAATCCATTTTTTACCAAGGACTGGACATCAGTAGGAGAGTCTGCAACCTGCTTCTCACTTTTACATTTCTTTAACTCCCACAAGCAGGTACTTAGAGAATACCTGTAAAATAAAATATGCAACTAAATACAAAGACTTCCCCCCTCTACTTCATATCAGCTTAGTTTTTATTTAGTTCCAAAGGCATAGATTACATTTCAACATCAATGTCAGTACACATGGCTTATCTAATTCCCTTATGACGTTTGAAAATTCCATCCATATATCAAATCCAGTAAATTTTTATGCACATAAGTCATCCTTCAAGAGCTACAATCACTGTCTGACCTTAGTGGGATGGTTAGCGTGAGAGAAGGTGGCAGGATTGGGCCCCAAGCTTTCATAAATAACACAACAACTCCAGATGAACATTCCTCTGTTAGTTTTTATAGTGAGTCTTCCACAGCCAGCCCACATGGTCTCTCACACACACTCATAGATGCCAAAACAATAACAAATTAAAGTTTGGTTTATAGAAGAGCCTTGGCTCAGATGCTGCTTATACAAGTTCGCATGCTGTTTACCCTGAAAAAGGTGTGGAACTGACCACAATGAGGTGACAACCTCAATTCCACTCACACATGAGGTGGGAAAACCAAAAACAAAACTGCGGGATTAGGAAAGGACACTGTTTTTCCTGGCTTGTGTGTGAAGAAACTGTGTTTTGTTAATAAAGAAATGAAGTCATATTGTGAAGCAGACTAAGGAACATCTCTCTTCCCTCTTAGCACATATGCACGCAAACATTTATATATATAAAAATATTCTTAGATATATGCCTGATTGCATACACATATCCACACTAAATATCATGATTCACAGAAGGATGAAGTCCTAGATGATTATTCTCCTAGATCACCATCCCTTGCAGGCAGTGGAACATTTTCACTGGTTTCAGGGAAGCTGGATTTCCAAGCATTTCACTATTCCCCCTGTGCTGAGCACTGGTTCAAGGACTACACATCACCCAAAACAGTTCAAGCGATAGAAGGGCTACATAGTGCTTTTCTGAACCATTTATATTTACACCTTTATGGCTTGATCCTTAAGAATATTGTCAAAGTACAAAATTCTGTTGAAGTACAGAGAACCAGGGAAATCCCTTGGAAGATGAATCAGTTTCATTCAAGTATCATTCTCATCCAATTCAGCGAGAATATTCTCACAAACTTTGGGTAGACCTGATAGCTTCAAAATAGACCAATTTAACAGAGAGAATCGAGTGTTTTGCCACATCCATACCCACATCATTTCACAAGTTTTTTCAACAAATAATGTTGCTCTTTAATATGATCCACAGTTAAGGATGATTGCATACATCTCATTAAAACTTGGTTGTCCCCATAATTGCCTGGGGATACCCGAAGCTATATATTAATTAGCACAGATGCAAAGGCGAAGGCATGCTTGCTTTAAACGTACACTGTCAGTTCAATGCCAGAAAGCATTCTACAAGAGATTACACAGACCAGGCAGATACATGTGGTAGGGAAATTTCTATTAGAAACACTCTAAACAAAGCCATTTAGTACAGAGCACATCTTGCTTAAAAGATATACACATGGCATTAGAGCAAAGCCACTTTAATCGAAACCAAGGAAATAACTCCCAGTACTTGTAATTCTGCAAAGAAAAGTGTCATAATGAGTTCAGTGAGAAAATGTCAGTTCCATCCTGCACATGTGTGCGTATTTTCAGTCCTTTAAGATAGAATTAAAATACTTTTTTTTTCAAGCTAGAAGGAAAACCTTTATAGGTGAAGTGTGACAGAAAGCGGAAGCTTTTTGCTATAAAGCTGGGAAGACACACAACAAATCATTAAAGAAAATATGCTTCAAATACACTCCTCAAATTAATTGCTCTTTCCTGTCCTTTAGGAGGAACACAGTAATTCATCACTATACCAATTACTACATGCAATCCACTTGCAGTATCTCAGTTGCTCGGTTAATGTGTAGAAGGTAAAGTAAAGCAAAATCTCTCTCTAATCCCTGCCCATTTATTTTAGGAAGGAAGGAAATAAGCACAGAATACCTTTGATACAAGATCTAAGTGATCCAAAGAAGCAGCAAAAATGGTTTCTGGAAATGCTTAACCTATATCCTGTTCTACCCCATATGGCTAATAGAATTATACAAATATATAAAAAAAAATCAGCCCAGAGTAATTTTTGTAGCTTAGATTTTCCCAAGGTCAAACAGAAAAACACTGTTCCTATTTTAATTTATAAGAAGATCTATTACAATGTGCAATCTAGACCACACTGATAAGAAGCATTCTAAACCTGCTATTTTTAATGCAACTCTTCCCACAGCTACTTCAGGGGAAAAAAAAAGTCATCTTTTTATCATCCCTATATACGCAAAAGCAGTAAAAGTTCTGGAAGCCCTAGAATCTACAAGATCCAAACCTCCATAAGATTTTTCTGAAAATTGGCAGGGTTCAGCTTGATAGCAAGCCTGTGAAGCAGATATATTCAGGCTCATACTTCTTCTCTTCAGTAAACTGGTCATTGGAACATCTATCTTTTCAGCCTAAACCTTTATACATTTCACAATTCACTACTGTAACTGTCCCCCAAATGGAAAAATGTTTCTTCATGAACCCACAAAAAAAGCCAAACAACACAGTTCTAAAGACAAACTGTTATCAAGCTACAATAGGATTTGGAGCTGCCTATTATTCCCTTCCTTTGCACACTTTCCATTTCATTCACCAAGCCAGTGATTCATTTTAAGTATGTCATAAATCTGGAAGTGCATGTGCTCCCATGAATGTTTCACCTCCAAACCATCCCTGTCTCAGGCTTGACCTTCCTTTAAGCACATTTCACCAGATGGTCCAAGGTACTTTATGTATCAGTATGTACATACAATACAAAAGACTACAGACAGGCAGTCAGTATATGCGTTTATAGAAAATAACACATTTAAATGTGGAATATTTGCCTAAGAATAACTAAGATTAGCACGGGGCAATCACATCCTCCACTTTTACAGCAGAAACAGCTACAGGAATCTTTACCACTGCATTTCAAGAATTCAGATAATTTCCTTTACTTTATGGTTTTGCCTATGATGCCTATGACATAGGTTAATTACTTACATTTTTACATGCCATGAGCAAAACCACAGAAATATTTCAGAATTTAATGCTCCTGAGACCTTCTAGTAATATAAATAGTTGTGAATAACCATACATCATGCCCTAAAGCAAATTTACAGCCTCATTAAGACTACAAGCCAGCGTATAAGATTAGTTGCAATCATTCTTATTTCTGCAGGTCAGTCAATTCATTAGTTATGTATGTTTTCTGTACACACAAGTGTTACATCTTTCTATTAGGAAAGACAGATAATTGTAAATTACTGAAAGTAATTTGCACAATAATTTTCTTTAGCTGTGTTATAGCATATCTCCCATGTAATTCAACGTGCTGTTCAATCTAACATTTGTTTTTAGTAGGTTTTGCTTTTCTACATCTACATTCATTCTCCTAGGAATAAGGTCACTAGTTTTATCATTTCATTCCACACAAATAGTAGATCATGTGTTTATTCTAATCAATTATAGTTCTTCATTTATGACATAACTCATCTCTCCGACTCAAAAATTTAAGATCCCTTTGTAACAAGCATTCAGTGCATCTAAGTCAAGTGTCCTTCAGAAAATTAAAATTTTCCAGAGTTCTTATATAGTTGGCAGCAGCCTGAACTATATCCTTATGTAATTTTATATCCTAAAGGAACTTCAACAGCTTAGTATAGGAAAAAAAATATGATATACACATACTCCAGGAGGCCCAAGCTCATTAGGTAAAGCAATATTGTTTTGCAATATGCCTTGAGATCTATTAAAAATAGTTATTATTCAACATTATCCACCTATTGTGGTTATTTGTCTGTAACTGTAGACAGAATATACTAACAGTTTGAGCAATTCAGGAAAAGATAGCTCTTCATTGAGATGCTCATAATCAAAAAACCCAGGAAAGCCAATGAAAATTTCTCAAGAAAAAAATTAGGCATTTAAAAAACATTTTCATTGTAACTGAACAGTGGTAGCCAACAACTTACAAGACAGTCTTTGAGGGTTTGCCATTGCTTTCAGTAGGAAGGCAAATATATTTGAGGGGTGTATACATATGGCGAGGCACAAAAACATTTGTAAATCATTTACACAGAGTATTCAGCAAGGGAAAGCATCATCTTAACAAACATGACAAGCTATAAAGTCCATTTAAAAACACAAGAGGCTTTCATTATATGAAAAGCTTTTCATAGTCTATAGACAAGTATTAGCATATCTCTTGCTGTTAGGTTTGGGGGGGTGGTTTGGGTGGGGAGAGTTATCAGTATTTGTATGGTGAGGCATTTAAATACCTCATTTAGGAACAGAAAATCATGAGAGACAACATGAAAAATGTTTCGATTTCTAGTTTCAGCTACTCACACAACTTCAAAGTGGCTAGATCAGCTAGTAGTGAGTATCTGTGGCAATGACCTGCACTGCAGCCATATTTGTATATTTACTCTGTCTTTCAAAAGTCTACATGATTTCAGTAAAATTAATACTGTCATGCTGCATTTTCTTCTACATTAGTTACATTAATACAGCTAAACTCTGTCTACAGTAGACTGAATAGAAACGTTGCACACGTGTACACAACAGCACACAACCTCAATACCACAATTTTGTAAAGGTCCAGCTCATTTAACTTTAACAACAGGAACTATACTTGAGCAACATTCCCCACATGATTCATTACACTTTTGAATTAAAGCCTCCCTGCCATAGGATTTTCTAGTTTTTACATTTTATTTATTTCTTCAGCATTCTCTAAGCATTTTGAATGAAATACGCAGTTCAAACATTCCTTTAGTGCAATATGATTCCCACATATTTTATTGATTTCTCTTCATGTTTTCTGAAATTTAATTGAAATGTTTGAAGAATTTCCCTAAGGGGACAAAGGCATATTAATTATTGTTTGGTTTATTCTTACAAGAACAGTAGTTTAGATTATTTTACTATGTTCCAGACAATGATTGCCTAAGCAGATAATGTAAGCAAAGTAAAGTAAACAGGAAACAGTTTAATTACAAAAAAAAAAAACACATTGCTTGAAACTTTGTATTGATGCATTTGTAGTTGAGAAATACCCAATAGCTCACAGTGCAGGGAAGAGTATCCCAATATCAAAATGATAATGAAGCAATGCAGACGAAAAAGCTTTAGCCTAGGAATAACTAATGCAATTGAAGAAAGTGTACAAAAAGGTGGTGCAATATCACTGTATGGGACTCCTAATCTTCACTGTCTTATGCACAAGATTGTTTCCCAGATATAAGTACTACAGTGGATAGACAGTCATTTTAAGTTCCATCAGTCATTTTAAGTTCCTTAGGAGGTAGAGCAACATTTGGGAAACAGAGAGACAGACATGCTTTTATCCTGCCATTATTGACATCACTGCAATAAAACAGTGTCAGAATCGTTACTTCAGCCCAACATACTTTAAGATCTTCTGGAACCACATACATGAGCCTTAAAAGCAGTCTGCATCACCATTAGTGTACAAAGTAGGCTGTAGTCACTTCAGAATTCAGGCCCCTGTGCTCATAGAATTAGATACAAGTAAATCTATGCGAATGCAAGTGGATTTGGAGGAGAGACTGTGGGGTTTATCCTTTCCTTAAAAAAAAAACCCAAAAAAAACCCCAACAAAACCCAAGAACAGTATATCTCTTAGGATTAATATTTACAGCTACTGAAAGACTCTACGTGAAACCAAGAAGGCGGCAAGAAGATGGGACTGCTGAAGACAGGCTGAGAAGGAGTAGCCTTTTGCTTTTATGTACAACTGCATGAGTAACAACACATCTCAATTCACAAACCTGTTTATGCAACAAAGATGTCAATTCAATCAGACCTGATGAGATGCATCTCAGGGTCCTGATGTAGTTGCCATGCCATTCTACATGTTTGAGGAGGCAACCAGGCAAAGACCCCAGTGACTGGAAAATGGAAAAATGGGAACACCACATCCATTTTTAAGAAGAATAATGAGGACCCTGGGAACTATCAACCAGCCCCACCTCAGAGTCCAATAAGGTCACAGAACGTATCCTCCTGGTAGTTACATCAAAGAATATGGAACACAGGGAGGAGATGAGACAGACAACAAGGTTTCATCAAGGGCAAATCACAAGACAACAGGATAAAGTACGTGCTCAGCAGGTCAACACATGGCACCAAGTTGAAAGATGCAGTTGATATGCTTGAGAAAAGGTATGCCATCTAGAGGGACCTTGACAGGCTTGAGGAGTGGGCCCATGTCAATCTCACTAAATTCAACAAGGTCAAAAACAAGGTCCTGAACCAGGTCAGTGCAAACCCCAATACAGATACAGCGTGGGGGATGGATTAATTCACAAAACCCCTGTGGAAAGGACTTGAGGATACTGATGGATGAAAAATTTGGTATATGCTATCCATGTGCACTTGCAGCCTGGAAAGAGAATTGTAACCTCAGCTGCATCAAAAGAAGTGTCACCAGCAGGTAAAGGGAAGTGATTCTCACATTTCTATTCCACTCTTGTGGTACCCCATGTGGAGTACTATATTCAGCTATGGCATCCCCAGCACAAGACAAATATGGACCTGTTAGAACAGGTACAGGAGAGGGCTCCAAACCAGAGGGCAGGAACATATCTCCTATGAAGACAGAGTTAGGGTCTAGGCTGGAGCAGAGAAAGCTCTCAGGAGACCTTTTCAATACTTAAAGAGGCTTCTAAGACAGACAGACTTTTCCCAGGGTCTGTAGTGACAGGATAAGTGGCAACAGTTTTCGACTCAAAGGGAGCAGATTTAGTTTGGATATAAGGAAGAAAATTTTTGATGATGATGATGGTGAGCCACTGTAACAGGTTGCCAGAAGAAGCTGCAGATGCACCAGCATTAGAAGTGTTCAGATTGGAAAAGGCTTTGATTAACCTGATCTAGCCCACGTCAGGGTGTTGGACTAGATGATCTTTAAAGATCCCTTCCAATACAAACCATTCTGTGGTTCATTAGCCAAGAGTCTGCAAACAAGCTCTGTTCGTCAAGACATATATATGTGTTGATGTTTAGCAGGGAGATTCATGACTTATTCTTGTCCTCATTAAAATTTGAAATACAATAAGAAAATTCAACTGGGCTTTAAGGAAACAAGCTCTTATTAAAGCTTACAGAATAACACACAGTGTATTCGTCTTTGTCACAAAACACCAGCTCCACTGTGACAGCAAGTTCCTACACTGATGTTTGCTGTTTATATTTTCCTGGCTCTTTACATAATTTCTTCTGAAACTTCATCTTTCTGCTCCTTCAGGTACTTTCCTTAGCAACTACCACCACTATATTAAGTGATAGTGGAAAAAATTTAGCACATTTCCTACATTCTTATTAATTTTTCCTTTGATGTCAATTTTGCAATTTATTTCAAGTGTTCAGTTGAACCCCGTGCCATCTGAATGAGATTCAGAGCTCACAACCTACAGAAATCATAATAGTAGCCTCTATCAAAATTAAAACTAAATTATTTCTTTTCTTTGATTGAGCTACCCAATACTAAAAGCCTTTAACTCATCCTCTGAGTGCACAATTCAATTGTAGATTTAAATTACATAACTCATTTTTCTGAAGTGTGATGATATGTTATCAGTCAAGTTCTCTCTTAACTGGTCTAGTGAAACAAACGTCAGCTTTTATCTAAACTCTGCCCACATTTTTCTTCAAAACAGATGCACAAATAGCCTGAGTTTTCAGCACATTTGTGAATTTGCTTTGTAGCACAGCCAAACACTAGCACATTTTTATATAGGCAGCATCCTTCAAATAAAGAGAAAAGGCTTTTACAGACTGATTACAAAGCCTATAAGACTTATTTCTTCCTTCAGTGCAAAGCATTTAGATTTTAGGCAATAGATAAGACAACCTAGGCAAACAAACTTCATCCACTATCATGAACTACTTACCCTGAGACTTGGCTGGGTCCTTTTACTGGAAGAATTATTTTTACACTGTTATTGTAAGTTACTTGAATGTTATAGACAAATTTAAGAAAAGAAAAGCTTTTCTGCATTGGTATATGCTTACAGGTGTAGATTGGATGACCTCTCTCTAACACACCCCAGCCTTGAAAACTATTTTAAAAGTCCAAATGAGAACTGATGTACAATAAATCAATTCAGCAGGCATATTACATTGTTATTTGTGTCAGAAAAGCACTTTAGATCATCTGTTATAATAGGTGATTATGGAATTGCATTAAGAGATTATTTTCTATGGTTTGTGAAGAAAAAAATCCTTTTAGAATGCAAACTCAAATCCTGAGAGTTTGTTTACCCAAAAATCCACTTCTCAGCTACGCTATTTGATTTAACAAAAGATATCACTGGTCCTGTAAGTTGTGTCTTTGAAAAGGCGGTACCTTTTGAAAACAGTTGACCATAATTTAGTCATGATTTTGCATTCTTAGAAAATGCATACATGAATTGAAGATTCCATGTTTCAACATTTTAATTAGCCCTAACAATGAGTTTAAATGCAAACAAACAATGATCAGTCTTTTTCAGACTAATGCTAAGCTCAGTGCTTTAAAAAATCACAGAGTGTGAAGTTATTACTCTGACTTCAGAAAATAAATATTTGGAACTTCACTTTTTTTTTCCTCAAAGTTTCTGATTTCTGTCACTACTAAAACTACTCACAATGTCTGTTTTCCCCTTAATTATTAATCCACTGGTGTTCTGTATGGTCCTCAATAACCTTCATGACAAATGAGTTACTGAGGTATATAATTCTTACATGATATGTTACCCACAGGCTTTTATAACAAAAAGCATGAACAGATTTTATTCAAGTTGATGTTATTACACATCAACTTATTACATATATTACATATATGTGTCTTTAAACGTGAGCAAGCTAGTTACTTAACTACTATGTCTTTTTGCACTTGAATGTGTTTAGTCCTAGCAGATGAAATTGCCTTTCACCTTCTATGTCATACACGTGTTTTTGCAAAAAAAAAAAAATCCACTAGCTTCTGTACTATATCCACCCATCACATACTCAGGAGGAACCAGAGTGACAAAGCTAAGTGTCAGCAAAAACTCTGTCCATAAATCCCCAGCTCCTCAATAATTCATTGGATAAGCCATGGATACTACAGTCAAAATCACCAAAAAAATAAGAATCTTAAAGTAGCCTCATCAAAGGTTTGTCTTCTGATGTTGGGACCGCTTTAGCACTTCTCACAACATTATTTTCAAACTACTATTTGCATTTTAAACATCATAAAAGGAAGCATATCTGGTCAAATAACCCCATATCTAATGTGGGCAATGAAGTATAGACAATTTTGAAGAGGGTAATAAATTGTAGACTATAAACAGCCTAAAAGAATGACCACTTATACCCAAAATAATAGTGTTAACAAAACCATTTTAAAGATTTTCCAAGAAACTATCAATGGAAAGAAAAGACAACATCCTCTAACAGAATACATGAATTTCAGTAAGAGACACAGTAATACAAACATAATGATTAAGTGGTTTATCACCCTATAGAACTGGTAAAAAATTTGAAT
Organism: Heliornis fulica; assembly: GCA_013399135.1. Taxonomy (NCBI): domain Eukaryota; kingdom Metazoa; phylum Chordata; class Aves; order Gruiformes; family Heliornithidae; genus Heliornis; species Heliornis fulica. The sequence goes on along the minus strand of VXBZ01000388.1, from coordinate 944,068 downwards.
AATTAGTACAAGTAAAATATTCATTAAGCCTTTCTCTATACACAGAGCACTTCTACAGTGTAGATCTAAATCCATATCTATAGCCTACAATCAGAGCCCTTTCATTTTCAAGGGCCTTTTTATAAATCACATTAAGCATGTTCATTGTGAAGAATATGGAAAATTAATTAAAGAGGCAGGTAGTAAAAAAAGTCTGAAAATATCTTCAAAATTTGCATCAGCCCACAACCCTGGAAAAAAGCCAAGCAACAACTCATATACATAAAAAAAAAAAATCAAGTGAGGTTGAGGTTTTCTTAATCCTTCTGAGAAAAAACAAACATAAGCCTCATAGAATAGGAAATTGTGTGCTATACTTACTAAGGTGAACCAAATCAGCAAAAATACTATTGGAAGTATACCAGTTTGAGTGTCTAAAAGCTTTGCAATACTGTGCAATTCTATAAATGTTAATCAAATGCTTAATTGCTGCAATTACTGAAAAACATCCCTTTCTACAAACATAGAGGGCTTATTTCCCAAGGCTCAGAACACTAACATGTTTTCAGTTATTCAAGCATTCACAGAAATTCTCTTTATTCTGGAACCATGCCAGTAGCATTAGGAGTGGCTTCCTCACTGAAAGTTACCTCTGTATAACTTTTGGAACATGATTTGCAATTGGAGCTCTGAATTTTTCAAGTCTTCTGTCTGGTTACAGGACTTACACTACAGTTCAAGTTACTCAAGGAATAATTAGTTCCTTTTTTTCATGTTGTCTTCCTACTAGATGAAACCACCTTGATGACCAAGTCAACTGTTGCAGTTTAACCCCAGCCAGTAACTGAGCACCATGTGGCCATTCACCCACCACCCCTCTGCTGCCATAGGATGGGGAGGAGAATAGAGAAAAAAACCAACCTCATGAGGTAAGATAAAGGCAGTTTAACAGGAAACCAGAGGAAAAGAATAATAGTAGTGACACTAATGATAATTAAATAAGTCATGCACAAATGTAATTGCTGACCACAGGCAGAAGCATAAAATACCAACCTGATGGCCAGACTGTTTACAAACAGCAATTGCTCCTTCAGTCATAGCTCCCCCAGTCATACCCAGGGCATGGTGTTACACAGCAGGGAATATGCCTTTGGCCAGTCTTAGTCAGCTGTCCTGGCTATGCTCTCCCAGCATCTGGCAGGGTTGTGGGAAGTTGGAAAGGCCTTGACTCAGCATAGAGGCTACAACTACCTAACAACTTCTAAAACTTCAGCTTTAGCAACACTATTCTCATACTAAATCCAAAACACAGCACTGTACCAGCTACTAGAAAAAGAATTAACTGTATTCCAGCTGAAACCAGGACAACTACCTACTCAGTTCCTAAGTATTTTCAGTATCTCACACAAGGATATTCCAATCACTATTTGGGCTATCAAACACTAAACAAATAAACTAGGACTTTTCAGCTGGAAAACATGAGTAAGGTGTAGGAAAGAAGCCTATAAAGTCATGATGAATTCAGTGGCAAGTACCAAGGGGCATTAAAGGAAAGCAGTAGACAGCAGGTGCAATAGGGACAAGAATCTTAAATTGAGGAGCTTACTGTATATTATAAATATTCAAAGATAAAACTGTTGACACAAACCAAGACCTTTGGCTCAAAAAGACTTCCAGCTACATACTGTTGGAAGCTAGGAAAGCGACATGAGAAAGTATCGTTAAATGCTCGCCCCAGTTTTATATTCTTCCATGGTTGCTTGCTGATGGATACTAGAGAAAAGGGTTCTGACAAGACAAGGTCATTGGTTTGAATAGTATGGCCATTTTTAAGGTCTAGCAAAAGCCCCTAGAAAGAGGTTAAAGATTCTGAGATTCTGAACAACAAAGAATTTACAATCAAAAGGTCAAAACCTATTTGCTTAGAGTCTAGTGAATCTAGCATACAACATTTAAAAATAGGGTTTTATCTTAATCTATTAAATATTTATTGACTTTTTTTACATATATAATGTCAGCACTTGAAGAAATTTGAAAACAGGGAGATTAATTGCTTATTCTCATAAAATGTATTAAATGCTCAGGAGATAAAATTTAGGACTACAATTGAACATATCCAAACATACCCTCCCATAAAACTCTGTCCAAAATGTATTTATCAGAGGGAAGAGTCTCACATTAGCACTTGTTTCTGCGATTTAGTCCTTCCCATTCCAGGAGCTTAAGCATCTCCCTGTGCAGACTGATTTTTGTTATGACTTCTTAAAACTGATCAGTTTCTCCTTCCACATCCTCTATAATTCTCCCCCTTTCTGTCGCTTCTGGAAGACCATTTCTCAATTCTTCACACCTAAACAGATGAATAAATGCAACTTAACTTTATACTAGCTATAACCTTTTTCAGATTTAGATGGGAAGCGCAAAACTTGAAGTGAAACTTACAGAACGATCTATTTCATTAATATTTAGTGGAATCCTACTCTGCTGTTTTTTCTTGCTTCAACAATACTCCACTGGAATTTGAGGTTCTTAGAAATTTACAGGGCAAAGCTAGTAGAAGCGAGATGGAAAAATAAACAAGTAATTCAGACCATTATTCATCATAAAGTCATATCATTTTATGACTGCTTATCACTAAGAGTTATAAGTTTACTATATAGTAGGAAACTAACAAACATCTGAATGATAGAGCACTGGAACAGGCTGCCCAGAGAGGTTGTGGAGTCTCCTTCTCTGGAGACATTCAAGACCAATTTGGATGCGTTGCTTAGTGACTTAAACTAGATGATCCTGCTCAGGCAAGGCGGGGTTGGACTAGATGATCTTTTGAGGTCCCTTCCAACTCTTGACATTCTGTGATTCTCTGATTGTTGAAGCTACAATTCCCCACATATTCAAAAGGTGACTAAATTTAAGACAAAAAAAAAAATCAAGAAGTAGTAAATACATCTTGAAACACAGGGGTGGAAGAAGCTGGACAAGTAACTTTGTATGATTGCCATAGGACCCTGGATACAGCAGATTTTTAGTCTAAGTTTAAGTTCACCCTACACAAGATAATCTTACTTTATCATAGTTCATTTTGAATGCTAAGTAGTGGTATTAAGGTTGGCCTGAGTTATTTTTATTTTTCCATAAAAGTAATTCTTCAAATAAAATTCTAAATAATTATTAATAATGAATTCATTAATAGACCATAATGTTTATTGACAGTTTAAATTCTAAGTTACCCCTTATTTTTTATCATGCTGATGTCATTAGTTTCATCTCCTGCTGCAAATATGAGTGCCTTCCCATGTTCCCTAATCAGCTCTAAAACTAATGCTTTTTGTGAAGGAATGACTCAAGGCAAGTCATTTTTACACAGTCAAGTTCCAAGAATATGCTCCAAATCATCCTCAACAGCAAAAGCCTAAAACTTCTGGTAAGTCAGCTGGTTGTGTAACTCTAAGATGACGTTGGTCATTCCTTGCATTTAGTAAGATATCTTCTTTGCAGCAAAAAGCAAAAGAATTTTAAGCAACTGACGCATTTAGTAGAAAACCTCATTTCCACTCAGCATCATAAATCATCCTCTTGTGTATATAAACATATATATAGCATATAATCAACACACACAGTAAGATTACAAAATACATTTTCTCGCAGAAGTATTTTATTTCACTTTTACCTACTAAATGTGAAAAAGAAAAACAACTCCCTAAAATTGGCTACTTGAGAAAAACATTCCACTTTCCAGCTGGCACTGTGAGGATTAAAGAGTAAACAAAATGACTTACTAAATTGGTCTATCAACTCAATAGGCATTCAGGACAGGAATGTGCATTTCTCCAGTCAGTACTTGGAAGAACGTCCTATTGTTAGCTTTTGCAGTTATTATGTAATATTCAGCCATACCTACAGAGAGTTCTCCTGGATAGTTATTTACTACTGTAGCTAACCACACAGAGAATGTGTCCAGGAGCATAAGTTCTGTAGCATCTATATATATATATATATCATAGGATTTCATGTGTTGTGAAAATAGTTACATTAAGATACAATGTGAAGAGAACAATTAGTCTGAAATCTTAAAAGTAGGAATATCAATTTTTGAGTGCTGTAAATGAATTTGGTAGTGAAATATGAGGAAAAAATGTGTAGAAAAGGAAAGCATGTATTGCAAACTCAAGAAGTCAGAAAAACAGGTGGAAACAAACTACTCATTTATATTTTCTAATGCAGCTACATTCCCATGAGTGAAGCCCGAAGCTCTAAGTTAGTAAATAAAAACCTTTGATTTTTGTTCAAGATTTCAAACCCCATGCAGATAAAAGGAACACAAGCATGTTCTTATGACAGGAACCAGATTTGCTAATCAAAGAAAATTGTTTTGGCCTTCCCATAAAAAGCTGATATTTATAAAATCCACTGGAGGTAACTTAATGACATTAATTTGATAGTAATGATTTTAAGGTCAAGTTGTGCTCTTAAACAAAATGAGGGGGAAAAAATAATTGTACTACATCTGCCTACTTGCATTTCAGTTAATTGTCATTGGTCCTGTGCAGCTACTCCCACACAAGCACTTAATAGCAGCAATAGTATATTTTAATTAAGAAAGGGTAAGATTGTGTGAAACTTTTTTTTACTACAAGACTCTAGTAAAATTTTTAAAAGCTGTACAGAAAAGTGTATATATAAGGATCTAAGAAATTATTTTTTTTTATGATTAGAGCATTTTTTTTGGGTGGGGGGAAAGCTTTCCCAGATCATATCACATATACAATGGCAGTGGGAATGAAAGGACAGAACATGATAAACCAACTTACCAGGCCATAACCATCAACTACTAAGGTGTTAATCAGTGACAGACATATGCCAAAAAGAACCCTGGTTTGACTTTTTACATTTTCCACAGAGAATCTGAGAATCATAAAGTTCTTCATTTTGCCAAATAGGTATTCTCTTGGCGTCACCAGAGCCTGTCTACAGTTCAGGAGATAGCTTTACATTTCTTAAATTTATTATTAGAATTATTTTTGGCCTGGAATCTTATTTTCTAAATGTTTTGTCTAAGTTTAAATTTGTGGGTGAGATAATGGTGTTCAGTAGAAGTTTATTAAAACTGTATGTTAATCTCCTTGCCAGAATGTCTGTTGTATGAATATAGAATAACACTTTATAAGAATGAAAGGAGAAAAATAGAACTTGAAATCAGGACAGTAGTACAAGCACTGCATTACATGACCTTACCTGACATCCTTCTGACCCAAGTGGATTGCTTTTTCCCCACAGGAAGTTTTCTTTCTCTCAACAGCAAGGGAACCCTTATTGTTAAGTTAATCTATAAAATCATACAGATACAGCTCCAAATTAAAACGCTATTTAGAATCTCTCATTGGACTGGACATTATCATAGACTGAATATGCATAAGGAGGCTTTAAGTGTTTTCTAAATGTCTTATTCATACAACATAATGCTTATTTAATATTTTCTGATACAATCTGCCATGCTAGTTGACAGTTGGTAGATAATAGTAGTAGGGCATATCTCTTGAAAGGAGATCTTTATTAAATTTATAACAGTTATTTTCCTTTTTCCCCACTCTTAACTATACTAGAATAATTAATCTATTACAGATACCTAGAATTTCATTTGAGTTTTTAGAAGTTACTCAGGTTTCTTAAACTTTCATAATTTAGACTTAAAGGAAACTAGTCTCAGCATATACAAATTCTAAAAATGGCCATAACACAACGGAGACCCAAACTGCACTGATCATATCTTGGCACTTTATTCCAAAACTCGCCGTGTTTCTCGGCAGGCTGTTCGGTTCTTATTGAAATGAGCAGCTTGCGCAGAGGTCGGCAGTACCAACGGAAGTAGACGCCAACAGCGGCAGCGGCAGTGACAGTAGCAACGACAATCAAGAAGCCTTCAAGTATTCGTGGGCAGAGCTGAGCTTTCTTTTCCCACCGTGCCCTCCTTTCGCAGGGAACTGAAAAGCTTCCCTGAAAGGCGGCGTTCAGCGTGTACTGGTAAGGCAGGAGCGGTGAACTGGGCGGCAAGCCGGTGCCGCGCACTGGATGGAGCCCGGGAAGCGGCCGCGCCGCGGGGCAGCTGCGCGCCGGCCGGGGCCGACCGCTGTTCTCTGAGGCCACCTGGTGGCTGGAGCCCGGCCCGAGCGGAGCTCGGCCCCGCTCAACCCCCGAGGGCAGGCAGGGACGGGGCTGAAGGGACACGAACGGGGTGCGTGCCGTGAGACGCAGCTGGCACCGGGGTACACACCTAAAGGAGGAAACCCCTTTTGCAGACTGCCAGTCTTGAGTAAGAGAACGGCCATTTCGTGTACGTTCGCTAATAAGTTCGAGGTGGATCTTTCCAGGTGTAAAGCCGGTCCTTACACAGTCCTTACACGTCTGACACAGGAGAAATTCCTACAGGATCACAAAGACATTGCTAAAAGCTTCGCAGTGAACGAGGTGGGAAAAGGAATAGGTAAGAGCCAAATCAGAAGTCATGCGTCCACTCATTCACCAGAATGTCTCTCCATCGTCAACAACTTAAAATTTAAGTTTCAGCAATATAAAAATCATCTAAATACTCCAGAGAAATAGCTAGGATGAATTTTTATATTGCTGCTTAATATAAATCTTAAATATAGTGCAGAATAGCTTTTCTTACTTTTTTCCTTTCCATTTTTCTTTGTAAGTTATTCATTCCAAAGAAGAGTAAAGCACAAATCTGGCTCATTTATACTTGTACAGAGGTTTTCAGAGAAATTTTTCTACATACTATTTGCTACACTACCTCATTTTGCTTGGTAAAATACTATACATCTCTAACATTCAGGTCTCTATTACACTGAGAAACAGATTGATAATATATGTTGTACACCCATGAATTTACCTTACATTAACGTACTTCCAAGAGAAAAAAACAGTCATTATTCTTATTTGATACTGTTTCTATCTTCTGACAGCACGGTCTCTGAAGTCCAAATCCTTCATTATTTCTCTACAAAGCAAAGACAAAAGTTTACATAGTTCTAGTTAAACCTACAAACTAATAGACTCTTATCGAAAGGAATTTTTTTTCTTCTAAAAGAAAGGAATTTGTTTGGGACATTTGGTCTGGAAGGACAGAAAAAGCATCTTTGTGTACATCACTTTGTGATGTTGTTATGAAAGTCTCCTTTGTTTTACCTATCAGCATATGATGGGAATAACTGATACAGCAGTGAGATATATTAATGCCATTTCATGAAATGAAATCACATTTTAAGTTGAACAACTGGACTATTTAAAGGAGTTGCTGAATTACCTTAAGTAGAAGCACTTACACCAAGATGGTTGGATGTCCAATTTGTCCTGACAATATTTCATTATCATAGCACTGTATCAAATACTTGTACCATTTTTTATACTTACTTTAGGACTATAGATGCCTTTTCACCTGACATACATAATTGCTATTCATAGTACAGCACAACACCATTGAAATTAGGCTTCTATTATGATACTGACTGTACAGACACAGATTTAGAAAAGCTTAAGGTATTTTCAGTCTAAATAAGCAAATCAGAAAAGGCATGGGGGGGAATGATAATAAAAGGAATAACTATTAAAATCCATGTATCCTTACTGTTCTGTTTGAAGATGACATAAGCTCCAGTGTCTCTCACAAAACACACTGTCTTGTTACAGACTATTACTCATAATCACGCAATACAATTCTTTGGATTCACTCTTACAAGAAGTTGTATAATCCTCTAAGTTTAGAGATTTGGAGGTTGTCATTAAGGATCAATATTCAATTTAGAGTGCAAGTTTCAAAATCTTTGATCATAAACCAGAATCAACACAATATCCAGAGAATATAAAGCATAAAATTTGTAGCAATATTACAAATTAATGAAATGTATTGGCACATTTGATCTCACCTTATAATAGCATATATTCTCTAAAGATATATTACAATCATAAAGAACTTCCCAAAGCACAGATGAGCTGCCTCTGCAGGTATTAAATGTGCCCATCAGTAGAATCCTTTACACTGTTACCTTCTCCTAAGATACATAAAACATAGTATGACCAGTGTCCTGTATCAGAGCCTTCAGACTTATGTTATAATCAAGCTATACTACATTAGCAGTTAGAATAATGAATTTATTCAGAGAAATTCACTTCTGACCTTGGAAAGCGATACTAGAATATAAGTAAAAAAAAAAAAGGAACTTCAATATAGATAAAGCCATCAAAATAAGTCTCATGCACAAATCCATAAGTACTTGAACTATAAGAAAATACATTAAGTTTTGGGAAGAGATAGAACAGTCTGATTAAAACACATATTAAAGTTCCATAGCCAGTTGAATTATGCTTTCCTTGAAAAAAATCCTGTGATAATTTTAGTTAACACCTAGGAAAATAAGGATATAATTAAGTTGATATTGGTTGGTACACAGATACATATATTTTACTGCCAAATCATAACACTTATAAACATATTAAGCAACAGACATGATGATGATTTTCAGCCTTCATGCTGACATTCCAAAGAACTGTGCCCATTACAACTGCATTAGGGGGAGTCCTAAGAACCACCACTGGACCCAAAAAATCCAGATAAGTTTTTTTTTTAAATAGCAATATTACTATGTACGTGACTGCATTCAAAACTTTTACTGTATTCTTCCACCCACAAATGGCAAAAATTCAGCAAAATGTTATTTCTAACTTAAAATTATAGTGCCCTTGAAGCTGCTTGTGACATTTGTCTCTTACTTTATGTAAAAAAGCAAGAGTACATCCAGAAATATTTTTCACCTTGAACACATCAACAAAAAACCTGCTGTATGCTTCACCACTAACAATGCAGTTTGCTCATTCCCTACATTCTTATACATCACAATGGAAAAAAACAATGGAGAACATTGGTAGTCTATCCCTTTTCAATGTTTAAAGTAACAAAATTCTGTAACTGAGTAATCAAAATAGTAAGAGAAAGCCACACTTGTTTGGGGTGGGGGGAAGGCAGGTGTATAGGGGAGAGAAGAAGGAGATGAGAGGGAGACAAAGGGAATGAAGAGAGACTGGCTGGAGACACAGGTGCAAGGTGACAGAAAGAGGTCAAAGGAACAAGTCTTGCCAATTAAATACCATTGTCATTTAATTCAGTGTGTGCAGGCTGTACAATACACTGTGGTTTCAGACTTACCACAACATTATTCCCTTATTCAGATGGCAGCTATAGCCTGGCCACACATACAGACATACAGCCCCCTCTTAAACCTACAAAGTATGGAAACTGAAGGGTTTAGCATCTAAGGAACTGTAAAACAGATCAGATGCTTATGACTCCAGTTTGCTTTCATATAAAATATGCTGGCCTTCTGGAAAAGATTAAAAGAAAACCAGGAAAGCTTCATTAGAGAGGAAAACAATAGTTATGTTTGTAATGCAGAGTAAGTATATGTTGTGATGGTTTAATAATATCAGAGACATATTTTTAAAATCATAGAATGGTTTGCATTAACCAAGGACACTTAAAAAGAACACGAGTCTTTGAAGAAATATAATTTTTATCTAGCTTTCTTTTAAGTTCACATTGGAGGATACCCCAAAAACAAGCACAGAAAGCATACTTCATTAAATAACATGAAACTAGACAATTTGTATTCCCATTCATAGACCTGCACTGATTTCAAGCTAAGAATTCTGAGATATGGATTACTTGCACAAAGTAAATATTGTAAGTGTTTAAATATTAGCATAAAACCTCAGAACCCATATTATTTAAGTAGATTTTGTTCTCTAATCAGCTCTGGGAATACAAAATACTTAGAACATTCAGCTAACTTTACAGTAAGTAACATACTAGTCTCAACTCAGGAAGTCCTCCTGCACTCATTACATGCTTACACTGAGAATATTGAAAGCATGTAATTTTAAGCCTCAAATTTAAGTTGAACACCTGGACTATTTAAGGGAGTTTCTGAATTATCTTAAGTAGAAGTACTTACACCAAGATGGTTGGATGCCAAAGTTTTTAATATTCCATTGGCTGGATGAAGGTGTTCAAATACAATGATATCTGCTCCTTTACAATAAAGCTTTATCTGATCTGGATTTATAACTAAAAAAGAAGAGAAGAATTTAAAACAATGTGGGTTTTTTTAGGGTTTTTTGTGGGGGGTTTTAAAGGCTTGTTTGATCTCCAGATCCAATTACAATTTTATTGTACATACCAATAAAATAGCCATTAAACAGAGGTAGTCCAAATGTATTTTTAAAAGGAACAGAAGACATCATTATGAAAAACAACATTTCAGTATGAGACAGGATGTGTCTCATAAGAAACTCAGATAACATTATCTGAGCTCAGAAAAATTACTTCAATTCCCTGTTAGTCCATTTTCAATATTAAATGGTGCTTAATAATGACTATTCTTTAATAAAATGTTGTCATTTTAAATATTATTAATTTATATTTTCTACCCAAGGCTATCATATTTCAGCAATGAAAATTATCCAGAATATACAATATAATTTGCTTTTATAAGACCTGTTTCTTTGAGTAATTTTTCAGATTCAAGTAGTCAAACAAGTACTGCACCAAGATAAAAAGAAAACAAAAGTAAACATCACAACTATAAACACACCCTATTCATGGAACAGCTGGTAAATAAACAACTCTTACTACCTTTCTATGTATTTTCATGTTAATGGAGCACTTACTGTGACATTGCATTTTGGAGTTAGAACTCTTCTTTTGTCTGAGAAAATATAACCAACCATGCCCCAATCCTTCATTGAGTATCATAGCTAGAACTTCAGCACATACATCTTTTCTGTGGTAACACATTTGACATCTCCAATTTATGAAGCAGCTGCAATCAAGACAAAGAACTTCCACAGTGAGAATAAGACAAAAAGCATTTTGAAAAATAATGAAGCTTAAAACTGCATCTGTATTTGTGCTTAGAGCTTAAAATAAAAGTTGCAAATGTAACATGAACATCAACTGCAGTCCACAGAAATAGTATTCCTTCATTTTAAGTACAATAAACTGTTTTTCAACCTTTTTGAAAAAAATTAAGATAAATACTAAAAATGCAGATTCTGAAATCCAAGTTATTCCAGTATTGTGTTAGGAAGGGCAACAAGCTTCTGGAGCTATCTCTTCAAATATTCATTAAATTCTACCCACTGATTTATTAGAAGATTTATTTATCTGCCTTCAAAAATTCCTGCACACGCACTAAGTTTGGTACCTGCACTGTTAATACCAGTTATGCTCTGCTCAGAGGCACAGAACTGCTGACACACAGCTGTAACACACCTATATAAAGTGCATATATAAGGCTTTGCAAGACTGGTAACAAACCAAAACGGGTTTTGGAGCAGGAGCCTCCCCTCAACACATAAAAACAGCCATACTGAAACACCAGCGTTTCTCAACACACAACCTGTAAGCAGCAGATCTTCATTACTCAGAGCACATGTTAACTTCCCAAAAGATAACTGCTATGATTTTTTCTAACTGGTTTTCAGGAGTTTCACTAGCAACTTACTCTGAAAAAATAAAAACAGGAGAAAATTCTTAGGACTAGGTGTAGTTTTATTTTTACACTGTTTATCACTTGAATAACATTCCCCTAAGCAGAGAACAAGCAAACCTTTCCATATAGTCAGACTCAAGTTTGACTAAAGCTTTTATATATACAAATATAATTAGTAAATTTACTTTCAAAGTGGTGGTATTAACAGCCAGGTAATTCACAAAAACATTGTGAAAAACTCAGTAGTTCAAAAAAAAAGAGATGAAGCAAGTAAACAAGATTGCTGGTAGAAACCAGTAAGCTACATCAAAATTTTAGATTGACACATCAATGAATGAAGGAAGCAATACTGACATTAATCTTGCAAAGTAGTTATCTCACTGTCCTGTTACAGGATTGATGTGGCAGTCACCTCATTTCAGCTATTGGGAGCTCATAACAATAAGTTGAGTGTCTACAAATGAGGGGAGAGAAAAAGTATTCATAACTTTAAGCACCTGAATTTGTCAGGCAGATTCCCCAAGCTCCAATTACAGCAGTTATAAAGAAGTCCCCAGCAGACATGAATGCTTTGAATCACTTGTGAAAGGATCTTAAATTATTTAAATTATTCTCTCCACTGACTCGAAAAACCTGAGGAGACTTCCTAACTTAATTTCAGCTGATTACATCAGGTGCCAAATTTGATTCATGTGGCTTCCTCCTAGGCTCCTTGCACTGATTTGCTTAGAGAAGTAGGACAGCCTTACATACTACAAATAGAGAAATCTAAATCTACAAAAAAAAAAAAAAAAAAAACAAGAAAAAAACCCCAAAACCTAAGAAACAGAAAACTAGCCAACAAAATAGATATCTTTGCTTTTAAACAAAGATTATACTTAACAGGGAGTAAGTCTTATTGCATATTAGAGCTTAGCTTCCAGATTCTCCTGATAATTGTTTTTACCCTATAGAAAAGTAACACCTTTAAGCTATCGATAAACCAAATCTCCTCTTTGGATCAAACAGCACCGAGAACTAAATGTTGTTACCTGTCCTTTGAAATATTCAACTATCCACCATTTCCTTACAACTTTTCCACAATGAAATGTTCAGATTTTCAAGAAAATAGGAGGGGGAGGAGTAAAAAAATCCAATTTTTTAGTATTCTACTTGTGATTGAGCTCCTAATTCTATTATGCTAGAAAGCCAGGCAGCATTTTCAGTGGCATTATGATAGAATTTTTTATTTCTATAAATATTTTGGCAAAAGTCATCTTCTGGATAAATGCTGTATACCACAGACAGAAAACTGAAGTTCAAGTATAGTGCATGTTTAACCACAGTATACTGCTTATATTTATTTTAAAAGTGCATTGGAACATCAGTGATTCTTTTCAGCTGTCCCATTGCTCCCCACACTCCCACCCCCAATTTTTGTTTAATTTTTCTATGGTCCTAATTAGGCAATGCTCAAATTTGGAAAAACCAGGAAACACGGTACTGTGCAGCAGATGGCAAGATATTCTAAGGAGATGCTGTTGATGGAATCTTGGACATCATGTGATGCAAGACAAAAGCAAACACTTGTAGCAGCCAACTGGAATCAATTCTTCTACAGTGACAACAGAAATGGTAACCTACAGCTTGCAGGAACGGAAAGCTGCGAACAACAACATAGCCCACCCACATATACAGAGGTGATATAACATACCCCAGGTTTGGTCACCAGTTCCAAATTAACAAAACTTTTGTCCTTAATTCACATACTCTGAAGATTAAGAGTGAAGTACAACACAAAACACGAAAACTGAACTACACTGGTTATAATAAGATCGCTAAACTCTGTAGGTCTATGCAATGCGCAGTAGTTGCCTGTTACACAATCTAAAGTATTTTTCACACCAAAAAAAGTATCTATTTCATTTGATAGAAATAAGCTTTTATATTAAAATTGTAAGTAGAGATGTCATCTAAGATCTTCCGCTCTACTGCAGTATATCACACAAATATTTCTTTTGCTGCCAAATTTTTTTGCTTAAAGAAAAATCCTCTATAATGAGCTTTATATGTTATATGTATGCCATTGTACTTATTTTCTTCATTATTTTCAGTGGTTTAAAGCTGATAAAAAACTTTCTTCTATGATGATACTCAGAAAAATAAGTTTAATTCATTATTTAGACTAATTGGTTGATACAGTTGATGTATCCCACACAAATCTGAATATGAAGCACAAGCTTTTGGAGCTTAATTCTAGGCTTTATGTCACATCATCTAGTTTTAGACTTCTGCATTGGCTAGCTAAATTGGACTGTAACATCTCTATCTGTAAAATCTCTATCTCTCCACAATCATAGATTATTCATCTTCAGAATTACATTCAGAGATGGTGCTAAATATATGTGTACTGAATAGCCTATTGGAAGATCAGTTGAGGTTTTGACCACAAAAGTAGTCTATGAGAGAAACTGAAGTTGAGTACAATGTGCATACTGCTTTGATTGGTGTTTCCCTATTTGCCTGTGCTAGTCAACCTGTTAACATACTGCCATTATTTCTATAATATATTTCAATATACACAGTCAAAAGACAACCAGAAGTCTTTAAATATTTCATGAAGCTGGTTTTGGACAAGCAATGCAGCCAACTCTTCAGCACAACTAACTCTGGTAATCCATTTTGTCACAATGAAAAAAGGGAAGCTTAAACTGCCATTTTGTATACAGGAATAAGTCTCAGTTACTCAGTGGTTCTTTCTATATCAGAGTATCATGTTAACAATAATTTTAAGCATCTAAATACTAAAATATTCTAAGGTATGGCAGAATAAATAATATGGTCTGCTCACAGCTAACTCATGCTTTCTGCAAGCTAGAATTCCTGGATTTCAACTCTGTTCCTCTTCTTGCACAACTAACTTACCTTAGCTGTTTTTTAACTCTGTATTTCATCAAGTGGTTTGACTGATTTATAGTCCAAAAGACACTGCACATAAGTAGCTTTATTTGTCATACGAAAACAAACAATTAACAATAAACTCTTGCAGGTTAATAAATGCAACGTTAACACAAAGTATAGTTTGCACAGTCTCACCCATGTAACTTAGAGCATGTAACTTTGATGTTAATATGTCAGGGACAAGGATAGTGGGATTTTCAGATAATTCCTTGCTAAATCCACACAAGTTTAGCTACATTATAGTTTCACTTTTGAAAATAAGTATTTGTGTCTCAAGCCTTGGATTTCAGTTAATTTAAAACAGTTCTCAAAGATAAACATAAGTACATTTCAAGTCCTGTATGCTATCAGGAGAATTAAGTTTTAAAACATGAATATTTTCCTAAATATAGATATTTTATTTTTCTCCTTTTCCATTTCATGATAAGTTGTCAAAATGACCACATGGTATTGGAAGTTTTCTTGTAATACACTCCAAAACCTTTTGCTGGTATAGTATTTAGCATTAACAGTCATGGAAATATGTAAACTTGCCATAAGTTACATAAAACAGATCACAACAGCAGTCAAAAATCAGACTGCTAGGCAAGACTGTCTTAAATGCTAAGTGGCATATACTGTACTTTCATCCAGAAATAAGACCAAAGTATGTGCAGCTTCTGATATTTTTAGATTATCCCTACTTGGAAAAATAGTAATGCCTATAAAATTCAAATGAGAAACTAAAGAAATCAACCCCAGTTCAGTATAAATATTTGTTCCAGTGTTCAAAGTATTTGCAGGAGTTCAACAATTGTATAAATTATTTAGGAAAAACTATCCCTTTTGTTTTGTAGACCAAAGTATGAGGTTTATTCAATATATCAAGCTCATACTTTCATTGTTATTAAAAGCTTCTAAGATACCATTACAAAAATACCCTTTGTACTGTCCAGTATAGCCTCTGTCCTTAGCAAGTCCTGAAAAAAAGCTTAAAGCTTTGGGGACTAATAATTTAATATTCTTCCCACAAAGCTTTTGTTTGGGAAGTCATGCATGAGTTTAGAAATAAGTGCTATGCAATGTATAAACAGAGCCTTAAGAAACCCTTCTCTATGTTCCAAGAAAGGACATAGTATTCCCTAAAATTCATTCTAGTTAGCATCAAACCACTGACTAAAACACGGGAAGAAAATGTTTCATTCAAGCTAAAAGTATCCACATTGCAATGAAACCAAAGCAACCACAAAGTCCATATTTGCTACCATGTGTATATGACAACATGAAACATTTTAAACTCATACATGAGTCAACTTCTTATATTTATAGTGAACATGTAATGAATTACCATAATCCTTCAACTGAAGTTTCAAGTACAGGTATATTTCTGCTACTCAGACCCCTACTCAGCATCTTCCTTAATCTGTCCATTCAGAACTTCGCAATGATCTTTCTACCACAAGGAGAAGAACCAAGTGAGAATCGATAGGAAAGTCAAGCTGTGATTCCACCAGCATCTGTGTCTGCCCAGCCAAACACCACACTTGCCACTTCCTGCCTTTATCCTCAACAGCTTCTAAAATAGCTTTTCATTTGCCAGTAACTAATAACAAGTAGTATTTTAAGAGGCTCTCAGATCTTGTAAAAGTGAGGTTTATGAGTGGATCTTAAAACAAACTGTCAGAATACTACCCCAACCAGAATCAGTCAAAAATCAGTTCAGAAAAGGTGACAGAATTGTCATGTTGTTATAGTCAAGAAAAGAAGAAAAACAGAGATAACTAAAAACCTTGTTATCTCTTTAAAATTTATTTTGTGCAAGTTATAGAATTTTCAGCATAGCTCAAGAAAAAATAAACAAACAGGAAATTTAACTGGAATACGGGAAAGGGACTCAAAGGAAGCTACCAGCAAATGAAAACCATCATTTAGATTTCATTTTACATTCATAGTTAAAAGCAAACATGTTTTGAAGAAGGATTGTAGGAGGGTCTAGCAAACACTGTCTAAGGTCAATATAGTGGTGCAAAAGCTATAAATGGAACCATGAACATTTTGAAGTTAGAACTGAACAACAGGAATTGAATCCTGTCGTTCTCTGGCCTCAGAGTAGGAAATTTTCAGCCACTCAAATTTAGAAGACATTGATAGCCCACACAGCAAAGCACTGCAGAGCTTCGTAAATGAGCCTGAATATTAAACAGACATTCTCTACTCAGCACAACCTTGCTTTTCATTACCAGTAGACGAGGTGTGCTGTACCAACACAGCTAGACTAGTTTTAATATGTGAAGGGTTAACTAAAATGCATTTCCATGGCATATGTATAACAAATAAGTACATAGCATCATGTCTTTGTGTAAAAGACTAGCATGAGAATACAATCAAAATATGATATCCTGACCAAGAATTTCAATCCTACCTGTAAGAATACCCTTCTAAAATATATGATACATTATATTTGAGTGCAGTTATACTAGTAGTTCTCTTATGTAACTGCAAAATTGCATCAGTTTTCCACAATAAATATTTTATTACTGTATTATCTGAAAATACTACAAGCGTCATGTCTGTGGAAAATAGTGACAAAATATTAGTTGACTGTCATAAAACTGATAGCTACTAGTCTGAACTAAGCAATTGTTTCTCTTTAAATACAGAGCAATGATATATTTATATAAGATTTGTTATAATGAAAGGTCACAAAACATTCCAGAAAACATTTTCAAGATAACATAATGTATAACAAATAGACTATAACCAGGACTTTTGAGAATTCCAAAACTTTAATTTAAAGATTTCTAGTTTCTACAGTTTATCTACAAAATACTAGAAGATAATGTAACTGAGGAAGAAGACAAAGTATTAACAAAAATATTGTTTAAATGTTTGAAGTTAAAGAATAACAAAACCCCATATGTTGAGATTAAATGCACTTATAATACTAAGGGACTCTTCAGAACAGTGAAAGCTGAAGAGTTTTTTCCTATTTCTTCTCAGGGCCACACAGCTATAGCTCAAGAGTGTTTTAAGGAGCTGCACTTGAGTCAAGGGAAGGTTGCTTCAGATTATTAATGGAAAACAAATGGGAGATTAAAGCTGAAGACATTGGGAAGAAATAGAACATTCCTCAGTTTATCATCCTCCGGTGCTGACATAGAAAAATATCCCTTCATCACGTCAGCCTTGTTGAATTAACTGACCTATAGGCTACAGTATTGTTTTTTAAAAACCACAGACTTAGATTTGGAAATTACATAGTTTGATAGTTTAACAAGACTATAACAGAATAAACCAAAATACAATACCCTAGGATGTAAGACTTGGTATTAAAGCAGTCTTTTCAAGTAATAATACTTAAGCTTCACTACAAGAAAAAGAAATGGGGAGGAGGAAAGGAGCTGCTTTAATATTCATCCCTTCAAGTTATAAAATTAAAACCTATAAGAAGGAAAAAAAAAGAAAAAGAATAGGAAAGAAAAGAAGTCGAGCTTTCTGACAAATACTTGTCTTTATATTAGATGTCACCAAGAACAGGCATCGGTGATACCGATTTATTAAGACACCCTGATATTTTGAGATGCATAATAGAATAGTTACATTAATATATATGATCACATTAACACAGAGCTGTTTGTGAGTAGACCTCCAGTCTTTTTAACCTGTTTAAGGCAAATTTTCTATACATACATGTAGCACCTTAAACTGTAGGACCTTAAATTTTACTCAGATAATACTGGCATAGGATCACAACTTAATTTTTTTTGCCACAAATGAGCACTACAAAGTTTGTATGTTTGAAGTTTAATGATATCACTAACTTTTATACTCATCCATTTTTTATTCATGTAATTTATTCATGGTCACAATTTAAAGTGTTTTAAATTACAGGTAATTATTTAAGCTTAGTGGTATAAAAACAGTAGCATTAAAATAAAAATGGATGCTTAAGATCATCTACTGAAGCTGGCAATGTGCTCATTTATTAACAAAACCTCTTTAAAAGACAGTATGATTTTTTATTGTCGTATTTAATATTTTTCCACAAGATTCCTCAGTGATTTATATAGACTACAACAGCCTTTGACAAAGCACCACATCATGAGTACAAAGAAAGAAATAGTGGTTAACAGAGAAAGGAAATGAGAACAAGGAAAGCAATGTGAAAGATGTAGATAAATGAAATGAAAGCAGAAATGAGACAATAGGCTCTTTAACTTCCTTGAAAAAATATTTCCTGTTGCCAGTATTTGTGATGATCTTCTATATTGGCATTCACTATAATGGAAGAAAAAGACTCATTGGTAAGTATTACTTTAACATGAAGAGCTGAAATAAAGAGGAAACCTATTGACATTTTTACCTAAAGGTACAGTGGATTTAACTTTTTAGCTAACAGCTTTGAACGGCTTTTAAATATCAAACAGAAGAGCATGTCACATATCTTCACTCCCAAAATCATTAGGAGATAGAGTGCCTCTCTATAACAACATTAACAGCACTGAGCTACTGGAGTCAGTTTCAGAGCAAAAATATTTGATGTAGACATGTTTGCTTTGCTTTTAGCTTTAATTCTAATTTACTTGTTTTACAGGCTAAAAAAACCCAACAGTTTAGGTATTTGTATAACTGAAGTATGCTCTACACTATCAATGTACTGGGTCATTTGGCTTAGACATGTCTAATACTTCCCTTTAATACTGATCCAAGAACATGTTGTTCTGGAAAGGGTTCAATAGCAGCATTTTCATCTACAGCCAGAATGTTTCCCATTTCAGTTGTCTTCTGTATTTTATCTTAAGTGGGAAAATATATGTTAGTTGCAGCATATTTAATTTTATTTAGTTTTACAGGTGTGCTAATGCATTTGGAATATCTTTAAAGAAAAAAGAGCTATAGCAAATGTAATTATCTTCAGTATTATTTCTCCAGATATTTTGTAGAACAAAGCTTAGGTCAAGATGGAACTTGATCAAGATGGAAGTTTTAATCTTTACTAGCAATCTAAATGGAATCTTAGATCCATTTTACAACCCAAATGAACACTACATATCATAGTTCACTCATATCTAAGTGACACTGACAAATACTTGTACTGTTCATCTGTTAAGTATGAAGTCAATGATTAAAGAGTACTAATCCCAACAACAGTTTGGCTACCAAGCTATGCTCAATAGAAAAATTAAGTGACCCTGTTCCAGTTAATCAGTTCATACATTCAAAACGAGCCTATAAGCACTATTAAAAACCCCAGCTACCTGCTAGCAACAGGCATCTATGACATCCTCTGAAAGAACCAGATAAGTCAGCTGTGGTTCCATATTTGGTACTTAAATTATTTTCTTATGGATGAAAGAGTCAATACAGCTCTTAAGCAAAGAAGCAATGTCCAGCTTCATGATTTGCAAACAGTAACACATAGTTATTTACAAAGCCTTGTTTTTGATTTTTAAAGAACCTAGTTTCAATAAATTTCTAAAAATTTCAGACACTTCAGTAAATAAACAGAACATTAAAACATTTTACCATTAATTTCTATCTATGAAAAAAAAAGAGCTTTCTCTTTCAAGGCATTTCAAACTACCAAAGGTAGAAGGAATCAAAATAAAACCTTTAGAGGCACAAATTTGGCTTTACAACTGTAAGAGGCAAACAACATTTGTACTGACTCAAGAAACAAGTAAACCCTTTCATAATATAGAAATACCACCCATTGAAAGTTGCAAAGAATAAAACTTGTTTCCATAACATTTTAACATGTCCAAATATTGTGTGGCATTTTAAGTTAACATGAAAAATGTGTGCTCCTATGCAGGTACTTGGTTGCTCATACATTTTTCTTAGCCATGTAAAATTAAGTAGTGTTAACTACAGGCTTTTAACAGGAAACATACATTTAACGTGCATTAATTTAAAAATAAGTTTACATTTTTAAAGTCAGCATTAAAATTGTAACAGTATGCTTCTATACAGTATGCTGCAATCCTTCCCTCACTTGATGACAAAGGCTCAGTGTCAAGCGTAATTGGAAGTCTTCTTCTGAAACTGCAATGTTGAAGCGAGTAACCCTGCCCATTCAGTACAAGCAGTTGCCTGGATCCCTACTTGTGTGCTCTTTCCCATCTACACAGACTTTTGTCAAACTCAGAACTACTATATTCAGCAAGGTAGGCACCAAGCAGGTATTCATATATTCCGTTTCTGTTAACAAGGAAATGGTGTGAAAAATATGTGGCTTCAACATTAAAAGTCCAAGTCTGAAGTTTATTATGAAACACATTTCATAACATCTTATTTTCCTTTTAATGTAAAATTCCACAGAAAAGTCTGCCTGGAAAGCATTGCATCACTAAAGCATCCACACTGACTCAGAATAGAGTCAGACACAGCAGCTTAAGTAAACAGAAAATCAGTATTCATACATGTGAAATACCAAATATTCTGAGTTTTTCCACACAGGAAATTAATAGACTATTGAATAAGACATTCATAGCCCAATACAAGCCATCCATTACTTTTGGTAAAAGACAGCACAGTACAGTGCCAAGTAGACATATCTTAACTGCTAATGTGCTGATTCATGTTCAGAAGCAGTCAAGTTAAATTAGTGGAATGACCTGCACAGGCTGGTTAGTTTCTTTACACCTCCTGCCACCAAAAATTCTACCATTTCTTAGAATTAATTCTAATTCTAAGTTGGTTTTCAGTAAGCAGTTGTTTAATCATATTCCTGAAGAATTATTATCTCATGAAGAGAGAGAGAGAGAGAGAGAGAGAGAGAGATAGAGAGATAGATAGATAGATAGATAGATAGATAGATAGATAGATAGATAGATAGATAGATAGATGCACTGACATCCACAGAAAAATTCTAACCAAGCCTTTAGAAACCTGCCTAAGCACTAGGACATCTGATAAGTAAAAATGTTGTTCATAGTAAAGCTAACATTTCCTTTATTAGTTTGGCAAACTCATTGATAACCTTTGGCAGCATATAACACACTGACTGTTTTGTAGTTATAATCCTGGGGCAGTAGCTATATCCAAAAGATTTTTAATTGTCATTCTGTGCCATTCCTAAATGGAACAGAGTCACAGCAGAGTCACAATAAGCACTTCCCTGTCCACAGGACTTTTATAATATGTTCAAATAAGTTAGACTTGAAAGTTTTATAACAACCACTCTATGCATTCCAATAGCTATCATATATGCAACTAGTTAAAAAACACATATGCAGAAAACTAATTTTAAATTTTTCAGCTGTTCATAGCCTAAATAACACTACTATTTATTCCAGACCAGCTTCTACAAAAGAAGCAGTAAGAAAAATATAATTTTATAAGCATTCATGAAATTGTAATGTTCCAGCAACTAAAAAGCCAGAAAGTTAAAAGTACGCAGAATGATCTTTTATTCCTTTTCTGGTAAAAAATAAGAAGGTTTCATGCACTTTATATGGAGCTATTTTCATTCACATTATGAATACAATTCCTCCTACTGCTTTGAACAAGCTTACTCTAATACAGCCAGACAGCAGGATCCAAATTTACAAGAGAAATCATCACTTTAATAAGACAAAATAGTTTCCGCCTAAGTCTCCAAGATGGGCTATATTTTCTGTTTTATTATTAATTCCTCAGAGATATCTGGGGCCCATCAACCTCCTACAAGCCATTAAAATAGGTCTTCCACTCCAAAAGAAACAGGAAAAGCCGTAGGAGACAGTACCAGTGATCTTCTGCCCATGATAGAGCTATTCTTTTCATTCCTCCTATAGCATGACCAGACAGCCTAAAACTGTCTAATCAGGGAGTTGGAGTGAATTGATGTGAAAATTAAGAAAAAGTGTTGATGGCTCACAAGCTAAGAATTCAGATCAAAGAGAACCCAGAGGTATCAGCAAAGTTGTCTGTATATCATCAAGATTCCAATGAGCAGATACTCAGCTGGACATCTGGCCCCTACAATTGGTCCTGCGTACCAAGCAGATTTGTACACTGATTCTATTTCCCCAAACCATTATCTTCCCTACAGTCCAATAGGAAAAAAAAAGGCAATGAACTAACCTATGTAAAAAAAAAAGAAAAAAGCCAAATCAAATACCTTATTATATAAACACCAGTCAAAACAGAACTTGTGTTTCTAGGCATCCAGGCCCTAGTAATGTAAGAGCAATGAATTTAATGTTTTTCTGCAGAACAGGAATACTTAAAGGCAGATAACAACTTGGACCTTTTAGTTTGGAATGGGACAAGTCAGGAAAGTATTGCCATATGGTGTTAGTACAAGAACCTACTCTGTATGCATTAAGTGCCAAATAGTGCATCACTCAAAGTCTGCAAATGGTCATCTGAGACAAAATAAGTCTAGAAGAATTACAAAACAGCAGTGGAATAAAATACTTCAAATCACAAGTTTTATTCATTAATTAATCAATTCCAGACTGAATCTTCTCACCTTTCCACATTTCTCTTTAATGACAGATGCCCTTTAATGGGCATTCTACAAAGTTTCTGGCTTTTGAGATCATCAACAGAGCATTACTTCAGCTTTCCTTTTTTGAGAATATTTTAGTCAGAAAAGTGTGAACTACATACTCTGAATATGCATTCTGAGACAATATGACTAAAATAAAATTACTTGTAGCCTGTCAGACAAGCTCTGGGATATGACTATGATATATACTCGAAACTGTCAATAGTACTTATCTTCTAGAGAGAAGCTTTTAATCTAAATACAAGTGATGAAGAGTGACAGTTTGGTTATGCTTTGGTTGAAAAGAGCTTTTAACATCTTAGGGTTCTTGAACAACTGAGAGGAAGCCATGACAGCCAAAAACTAGGCCTCACATGGTTAAAGTTAATTTAGGTGATATCAAGTCCCTCATGCAATCAAATCAGAAACTGATGAACCACTTTTCCAAATGCAAAACCATTTCTGTGTATCTCTGTCACTACAAGGCCTTATAGAAAAGCACATGAGCTCCATCAGGTTATTATTTAGATGCCCACAAGTTTTCTTCAGTATTGCCAATAGTGTACTTGATTACATTCCTACCACAGCAGATCTTATGGTCTTATGAAGAGATTTTGATCCAGACATTGGATGAAACAAAGACCGAGACCATCACTGCTTGGGGTACCTGCTTGCCCGAACACAGTCTTGTAGCACAAGGACTCTCTCACACCAATTCTAGGCGTTATATGTAAAATCTAACATCCAAATCAATAGGACTCAATAACAGCCAAGTACTTTGTTATGGTAATATTTCCAGACCACTGTAAAATTAAAATTTCCTTAATATATCTTCATTTAAAACTTAAAAGGACCTAGGAACAGGAAACCTGAGATTTCAGGAATTAATTAATTTAATGAACTTGAATTGTGCAACCTGAGTCACTATTTCTGTGAGACCATGATCAGTCATCTTCTTGGCATTACATAAATTGTCTGCTGAGGCCAGGGAGAACCAGCCGTCTAAAACATCTTCTGCTTTGATTGTAGCTTTCTGAATCAAACACTTTCACCAGTAACGCACTAAAACACACTGCAAAGTATAAACTGGTTCAAACTCTGAAGGCATACAGAGGGACAGAACATCATTGAAAGAGCTCCTGTAAGAATCTCTGGCCTTTGTAACAGCCAAGCATCAGCTCAGATTTCATACATTCAGATATGGTAACACACCTCATTCCTCACAAGAGGAGGAAGAACAGAAACAGAGCCTCAATCTCCTAGAACCTCAATAGCAGCAGCTAGTTGATCTGTGCAATAACTGTTGCTTATTTCAGAATATTTCAGGTCCTTACATAATATCACCACTATGACATCCACTAGTAACCTCTCTTTGTTACATGGTCACTTTCCATTATAAATAACTCATCTCACCCACAGTTTTCCAACAATTACATTTTATAGAACAGTAACATTTTCTAAAACAGTAACAAAAATCATAGTATTCCATACAAGTCACAAAACAAATCAAATTACTAAGTTCTGATATTACCTACACTTTACATTACATTTACTTATATTTTACCAACATCTGTGTCTAATATTAGACCTAAGACATAGCCTAAATTATATTTTAACTCTCTCAAATATCTTGCATATTACAGACTGATGGTAGACCCATTAGCTCCTTACAACCATACTTCTGTGTCTAGAAGGAAAGAACAATCAGCAAAGTCCTAGCTGAGAAGAATCATCAGACATATAGCCTCAGTCATAACAATAATGGGAAAGAACTCCATTAAATGTATGAGATCACTTGAACATTTGCATAATCTTACAAAGTTTGCATACCTGAATTATGAAAGAAAAAAACAGCTGTTTGTTTTTTTTTAACTTTAAAAATGGAATAATGTGTCTGAACTAGACAGTAGAATTAAAACAAGAGAGCACCACTATCTTCGTACACTTAATGAGAAGGACGAGCATTGCAAAGAAATTGTCTTGAATGTCTAAGCAGATGCACTTAGAGCACAGATGCATATGGACAGATATTCAAATATAGAACTGCTTTTAAAGGCTGAGAACTACCCATATTTACTATATAAGGACAGTGGATCTAAGCTGTCTATTATTCAATTTTCAAACTAATAGCAGAATCTGTTGTTAATGAAAAAGTGAATGTGCTGCCAGTTTTGTCAAATCTAATAGATGTTTGAAGGACACTCAAAGAAAAAGAATAGATTGCATATAATATTCTTCCCAGTAAGGATCTATTTATTCAAATTTCATTTGTATGATGTAAAGGATATAATTGTAATTATGACAGCATACAAAATTCAAATGTGGCTGGACTGCTTTTTATTACTGCTCTGTGTGTAAATTACATGTGTCTCTAATACAAGCAGCATGATTTTAATATTGTGTGCTATTCAGAGGCATTTTAAGAAAAGCATCTGTTTATAAGCAAAAGTTTTACAAATAACTGAAGATACCAGAAATCAGGAATTTTGATCTCACTTATCTGGGTATGACTAACTGCACTGATGGTTGCTTTGTCTGGTAGATGTGGTGCAGAAGTGGTGAAAGATTAAGGGCAAGACATCAGAGGACAGGGAAAAAATGCTGAGCATCAAGCAGTCCATCTGCTTTGGCCATACAACAGATACTATCAAGTAACTAAGAGGCCAACTTATAGTCTGTTTTAGCAACTGTGTCATCTAAAAAGCAGTTTCAAATTCTACTCAGCAATACACATTTAGACTTCTGAATTCTCTTTGATACATTGTTTCACTTAAGACACAGCAAGACAAAAGCAAGAGAATGTTTATGTTTAAACCCAGGCTTCTTAAGTATCTCTTAAGATGTGCTGGTTTGATTCTTATATCCTATTCAAAGAATAAAAATAAATGCCTGCTGACTTTATGGATTTAATACTCCATAATTAGATCTGCAATCTGTTGAGTTTTAGTCTCCTCCATTTAAAAATGTAGAAATGCACAAATATGACATCTAATATAAATGTTTGGGGTTTTTTCATTTACTAGATCTTTCAAAGACCACTAACATTAATACACATGCAGGTAATAATGTAGTCAACTGCAATATTGTTTTCTTACTGGACATCAATCAACACTTCAGATTATAAATTGTTCACCTGGTTCCTTCTATGTCAAAACTGCAATACTAAACCTGAAGGTAAGTGAGCACCAGTAAAACATTTAAGGACAGTCATTAAAGAACTGCCTCGCCACAAAATTCCTTCCTTTGAGAGGAAGTGTTAAGTATTCTATAAAATTATTAAATTCACATCATTAAAAAGTACATCCACCTTGAACTACCATACAAGCAACTCCAAACTATTTTTCAAAGTATACGTCTGCCACCAGCCTCAGAAATGCTGCTGCAGCTTCCACCAATTCAATGTACATCCATGTAGGTTTAATGAATTGTTTGCAGCCCTCCAACTAGTTTCCAACAAAAAGTGTTAATTACTTGGTTTAGCCAATTGAATATGCTTTCTTCAATGTTTACAGTATTCTGAATCATGACCATCTACAGAATACTTGGAGCACATCAGGTTTCCTATGCAAAATGTACCTATTTTATGTATTTTTCAAACTACAGCTTGTAACTATTACTTAAAAATCTCTTGACATTTCTCAGAAGCAGTTTTCTGCTTATTAAGCAGCCCAGTTACAGGTTAAAGGGCTAAATCCCATAATATTCAGGCTACAAGCCTAGTTTCTGATTAAATATGCTGTTCCATCTAAGTCTGAAGAACCTTACCATACAAAGAAAAATGCTTCCTTTAATTTACTGCTTTTTCATGTAAAAATTTTCCTTCAAATTCAATGGCTCAAATACCCCACAAATATTTTGTGATAGGCTAGAAAACATTTCTTCAACACAATTCTAAAAATAATGTTTGTTTAAAGCTATTAGAACAATAGCATTTTACTAGTGACTTTAGCAAAGCCTTGAAGCAGAAACTTGACAACAGCAGTGAGGACATCAGCAATATTACTGCACAAATTCTTTCAGCCATGTGGCTGTCAGCTCAGATGAATACACTTTCTGTGATGTTTGTTATTTACAGTTGTTTAGCAACTCTTACACAGCATTTCCATAGCTGTTAAAGATATAACTAACTTTAGTATTTCAACATGGGTTTTTTCCCACCTCCTGCATGAAAAATAATGCTACCCATGGCACTCTGCTACATACACTGAAAGGTCCTAAAGGAAGTTTACATCACATATTTACTTCTGTATTTAAGTTTTAGACTGAAATAGTCACATTACACACATTAAACTCCATGATGGTGAGCTTTGTAATGCCAGATGAATACAGTAACAACTATGTAGCAGTCTGATACCAGAGCAATTGCTGTTGAAAATAAATTCTCTCTTACATTTCCTGTCACACAAGTCGCATTAGTGTGCTTCTGAGTCAACATAATGTTTATGTAGCTGTCAGTAATAGAATAGAGTTCTGTTTAGGCAGATATGGTAGCTGAATTTCTATAATGAACTTTAAAAAATATCTTGTGGCCTTGAAAATGTGTAAGGATACAAATATAGCAGAGAACTGACTCTGGGTTTAATTTCATGCACTTAGACTGAGCTCTACACTCCCACTGTCAACCTGATACTTTTACATATTTTGTCTAAAATTAAAACTAGCTTGAGTTTGTTTACATTACACCTTTGAGACTCCAGCTCCTAACTACTCATACTGCTTGTCTCTTACCATGGGCATAACAGATTTGCCCACACTGAAGACAAAGCACAAATTCTAAATAAACATGAAAGAATGGAAACAAGATTTTTTCTTCCCTCTCATTACTATATGTGTTTGGCTTTTCTTATATCTTGTGTGTTTTGTTGCACAGTTGACTGGTTTTCAGATGCATTCAAGAACAAACAAGAGAAAAGTAAGCTCAGTAGTTGAAAAATATATCAAGCATTTCTAAAAATTGGAGTTGTTTATATAAGCCCAGAAAGCTCCATTACAGTCATACAATGCAGGCATAGCCAATTGATGGTTCTTCAGCCACATGTAACCTTCAAGCAGTTCAAGTGAAGCCCTAATGAAGGGGCTAAATCACATGACTAGCACATGGCTGCCCTGAGCTACTGAAAAATCCAAAACTAAAATTCTTAGCTATACAATAAACACACTACCTTTTTCATCAGATGATAGAAAACATATCTACAAGCTCTTTAACATCCTTGAATGAAAATATGCATGTTTAAAGTATCTTCATAATGTTGCTTTATTAAAACATTATTGAAAATATTTACTTATCTTCTTAATGCTTCCTCTTTTAAGTATTCTTTTTCAATATCTATTAGAGCACTTCCATTTCACATTACTTGATGACAGAGATCACTATATCTTGTTCTGTCTCCATCTCCACACATTGCCTAACCACCAACCATAGTACTTTTCACTTCTGAAATCCTCCTAAAGAGAATACAGTTTTTCCTCTGTACCACCTTAGATTTTATCTAGTTTTCAAGTCTTTTTGGTGCTAGCTCAACACAAGTACTACCACAGACCAGAAACACTGATGACATGCCAACTATAAACTACTTCTGAATGCCTCTATATCCTGAATATAGAATATTTCTATTTTTTAAAATCCACTGAATTGAAAGAAACAAGACACAGATCGAGGTATTTTGGAAAAAAAAATCAAAATACATTTTAGAAAAAAATGGGTATTATGGGTATTTTGCAGGTGTTCCTTAATATGCCAGCAAATATATGGCTGAGGTTTAGAAACGACTGCAATTCTGATTTAAATTTAATTTTAAAATTAGTATTGGAATTGCTTTGTATTACCTACATCTTTAGCAGCACCAGTTTTGAGCACAGAATATACAGACATGCTTGAGAGACTCATATCCTCAACTGTTGCAATTACAATAAAGGCTTCCTACTCTTCCCAGCAGATGTCACTGCAAGGCAGGTGCAGAGAAGGCACTCGTGTTGAAAGAACTGTTAAATGCAGCACAAGCCGCACAGGGTCACTTGCACAGAAAAAAAAAGGCCCTTTATAGATCATTTAAATTCAGTATAACTTTTACAAGGCAACGTTAACAAGTGCTACAACAGCTACAAGTTCTGATTTGGAAGA
Source organism: Heliornis fulica (assembly GCA_013399135.1). Lineage (NCBI taxonomy): Eukaryota > Metazoa > Chordata > Aves > Gruiformes > Heliornithidae > Heliornis > Heliornis fulica. The sequence goes on along the minus strand of VXBZ01000388.1, from coordinate 915,027 downwards.
AGATATGAGACACCTGAAAATAAAACTTTCTATTTCTCCTTAAGATAAATCATTCTATTATTCTTCTACACATCACCCTCACTAATTTTATCTTTTAAATAAAGTCCTTTCATATCCAAAGGCAAAATCTGGATAAGTTACCCATAGATCCTTTTACATTACATATTAGAGACAAAATAAGCAATAGAAAAGAACACATTTGCGATCAACTTTCCAATTCTTGAAAAAGTGCATCTGTTACAACATATGAAAGTATCATTCAAGCTAAAAATGAAGATCATAGCAAGAACAGTATGACCTCTAACAGATTTGAAAGGCTGAAAAAATAAAGTCAAAAGAGTAAAGAAAAAACTTTGAGCAAAACACATACACTGCATGTCTTAAGGTATTTCTACAGAGATATTTCATTTCATAAAGGACTGGAAATAAATTCAGAAAGAACAGAATATTTAGTTTTATGGAAACGTCTGTTCAAGAACCAGTTCTACGTAGATCATTAAGATTCAATTAATTAATCCTCAGATATAATCAATGAATAGTCACTTTCAGGCTTTTTGGCCCGTGGGCGAGAATGATCAATTATGCCTCATGAATGTGACCTCTGGTCATGAGGTACATGAGCTAACATGCTTTAAGCATTCCTTCTTGACATTTTCACTAAAAATTACTAAGAGCATCCTCAGCCATGTGTCATTAAACCAACTTGGTTCACCAGATTACAGCTCTGGAGTCTAAACAGGCTCCAGATAGTACATCACATGAAAGCTAAATTTAATTTGTAAATTATTTCTCAGGTGCTAATTTTGTAGAATTCCACGGGGAAAAAGTTAGGTTTTGAGATTGAGATGTTCTTCTTTGAAAGACAAAGACTGACAAGAATTTCCTAACTAAAGAACCTATCTTATTCAAGAGAAAATAAATGGATAGCAAGGATAAGTGTTTTATAAATGCATCGAGAATTTTAACAGTTCTACTTTTAAAGATACACCTTTATGAAACAGAAATACAAATTGTAACCAATTACATTCTAGAAAGAAATATATTCATACTCTGCTAGCCATCAAATACTAAGGTATTTGAAGTCATAATCAGATCTCCCGTGACCAGATGCAGCTCCTGCAACCTCAATAGGTTAATTATTTCATTGATGGTGTTTCAGAGACTATTGTCCAGCACAACAACAAACAGCTGTTTACTATCATCAAGATTCAATTTGACAAGTGGCTTTATTACTTTTTAATTATGCACTTTAATCTTTCACAAACTTTAATCAATTTCAATTACAATTGAAACTATATTTGACAGGAGTCTCCTTTGGGAGAGATTCTGGAAATACAACATTTCCTTCATGCTACTGACATTCATGGTGCTTTTCAAGTTACAACAGCAATCTGGGTGAAATAATAAACTGCCCCTAAGCCCATGTTGTTAGCTTGATAGATTGAAACAGAGAAATCAATCCTCTTTCTCTTATCTGCTATTTTTGTTTTCACTGGGGTGCTAACCAAAGCATAAGTAGTACATGTAATTTTCACAGCCAATGACAGCTATTGTATGCAATCACAGCACATGAATTTGAAAGAGTATTTTTATATTTCTTACCTTCCACTTCAATGTGATTATTCATTGCACAACAATTTAAAGAAAGCAAAAGATGTTTTCACCAAAACAGAACATTCAACACAAGTGTAGTACATACAGCCTGAGAAAGAAAACATGACTGATTTTCATTAACAGACTAACAATTTAAATCAGTATTTAGAAGTGCAGTACAAAAGCATTACTTATCCTACCTGGTTCATAATTTTTCAGCAATGCCCTGTTCAAACAACATACAAAGCAATAACATATCATTTCATAAAGCAATGTTTTCTGAAATATCAACCAAAGTGATTATATAATTGTTTGAACATGCTGCATCATGTCCCCAGAGGGGTACATTAAACAGTAGGCAAGTCATAAACCAAGATTTTCAGTTTAACATGTTTTGTAGATAATATCCCAGCCAGAAATTCAGTCCCCTGGAGTCCATACAAAGGATTTTGAAAACAAGAAAAACCATACAAACTTTATAACTATTGAGAATGTTGGTTTATTTCTCAATAGGAGGAATTCTATTAGACAAGACAATGATGTTATGACTTTTTATAAGAGTATTCAAATCCTAGTTTGGGACATGAAGATCTTATACTGAATTTTTCAAGTGATCTCTTATTGGGAATCACATCAAAGCTACGGAGAGAATGTTCTGAGGTTTAGGTTATTAGTTTAGTATCTTAGACCTGAAATAATTTCTGGTATTTGGACAGTAGTCATACAGTGGTTTGGGTTGGAAAGTACCTCAAAGATCATCAAGTTCCAAGACCCTGCCATATGCAGGGACATCCTCCACTAGACCAAGCTGCCCACAAGCCCCATCCAACCAAGCCTGAACACTACCGTAGCTGTGCAACTCAGTTTGAGCATCACAACTCTAATCAACAGCTTTATATAGCTCACAATAGTTATTTCTAAAGGGTCCCTTCCAACCAAGACAATTCTATGATCCTACTTCTTGTCAAGGAGAATTTCAGCATACATCCAACCATGTACACAGCTGGATGTAAGTGCTAAAAAAACCAAACAGAAACTAAGACATTAAAAATGGAGTAGCATGAGCAATAGTTTAAGCACTTTCCATTTAGGTCCAGTCTACTAAACTTTACATCACACCCAGAAATATGGAACTATGACCTAGTCATTATTTCTGTATGAATCGGCAACTTCATTTTGTCCAAAAAAATACAGATCTCCCAATTCCCAGAGTCAGGCCAAGCATGAACTGAGGAAACCAGTCACTGAAAATTCTTGTGATGGTCATCTTTCAACACTGCTCATTACAGCACTTGGATGACATTACTTAACAGACAGCATCTGAAAGTATATTTTAAATTGAATATTTTATTCACTGAAATATTTGGCATTGTAGTATTTTCTGAGGTACAGAATTCAGTGTGGCAATCATTCCCACTTCCTCAGTCATCACAGACCCACATCAGTAAGATCAGTAATCAAAAGCTGGGGTGAGAAGTAGAAAAGGTGACATTCTAGAAGCATTAAAATTTTAGAACACAGTAAGTGAAAACAACACAGCTTGAAAACAAAGGCAAAAATGCAGACACAGAAGTGAAAATTCATATAAGCCTAGAACAATTAATCTAATTTTAAGGGATGATGACAAGGGAAAAAATGTTGATACTTGGGCATGACTATGTTCCAAGATCTTTCTTTTAGGAAAGAAGAATGCCCAAGGCATAAAACTCCTCCCAAAGGCAGAGGGTAAAACTATTATATTACTCAGACAATTGCTCCTACCAGCATTTGGATTGATTGCCTCTCCGAAGTTTCAAAAATTTCTCTTCATCTGAAGCACAAGAGATATGAATAAGTGTGGATAAAACATGCAGATATTCTGATCTATAACAACCTGACAGTATCTGAAGAATCATTCAACACTCCCATAATTACATGCATCACTAAGAACAGAATTGTAGGGTTTTGTTCCAATACCTCCTGCTTGCCCTCTCCTACTGTCTTTTCTACTTAACACTACCCTTGTGGAACATATTCCAATATTCCTGATCTTTCTTTGCTCTCTTGGTCCCTTTCTACTTTGACTGTCATTTCTTCCTCTTAAGGAACACATATGACTTTTATTAATTCTGTAGTGTATTTATGCCTGAAAAACAATTTGTATAGCAGAAAAAAAAATAAAATTCATTGTACTCAGTTCAGAACACAATAGTTTAGCCAACAGAATTCCAGATTTACCACTGCATTGCAGTATCTGTATCAAATTATTGGTATTAAGTTGAAGTCAGATTTTCCAATATAATCAGCATATCTTAGGTAATGCCAAGACTTCAGTTATCCCAGGAATTTGAAGGTGCCTGTTAATTAATTAATAAAACTTAATAAAATTAGGTTGCTTGGGGTTTTATAGTTTGCACTTCTTTCTAAACAGCATGCTTAATTCTCCTTCCTTCGGTGAGCAACTGCAGCTTCATTTCCATGAGATATTTACAAGGCAGCAATGAGAAATTAATAAATTCTTATTTTCAATTCTTTCAATAATAGGCTGCTGCAAGCTCTGCATTAATGTGGCTACGTTTAATCAACTATGCTCGTGATCAAATATAATTAATACTAAAATAAACATTTATAAAACTATACCATTGTATTGCATCTCCTAGACTTGCTCTTACTTTTACAAGGAAAAAAAAGTAAAAAGCACGTGAAAAAAGTTATGTTGAATCTTATTCAGTTTAGATCTATCCTAAGAGATGCTTTCATATGTTACTGTATGAACCACCAAAAGAAGAACAAGAGAAGCAATTTACAACTTTCCAGACAATGACAGAATACATTCCCCAACAGCACATTTCTGTGAAACCAAACAGAACCAGCATTTTCAGCCAGCATACTGTTTTATAAAAAAAACCAGCTTATCCACTTTTTAATGCAAATTATCAGCAGTAAGATTAACTGCTTACCACCCAGTAACTGAAACAAGACACAGTATTTGCTCACCACATACAGAAATCACTTGTAGGAAAGGACTTACCTAAAAAAATTATTCGCTACAAGGCATTATTACAAGAAGTTAGTTTTTCACAGAAGCAGATCCAAACAATCTCCATAAGTGAATAACACAGCCCTTGGAAAATTTTTCAAGTAATGGAATATAGCATCATTCTTCTGTTTCAGAATTTCAGACTAGGAAATACATTCTTAAAAGCACTCCAGATTTTAGGAACCATAAAAGAAACTGACTTATAGTGTTTGGAAATGCTTAAATATCACTTAAATACTAGTAAATTTATGTTTAAAATCTACTAATTTTTTTTAGAAATTAATTATTTGGCAACAGATAACTTTAAAGAATAGTAGGAACAGTTTTGTAGAACTCCACACACAGTCAAATTCAAAAAGTGAGAAACAGTTACACATGTAAGCATAGAACTTGCTCAAGTTCCAGAACTTCTAGAAGCTGAAAGTGTAATAAAACAGTTCAAAAAGAATTGGCTAATTTATAAATAATAGTACCATCTCGGATTTCATCAAAATTATAATCTAGATGCAAATTCTGATTATATACTGTAAGTACATTCATTCCCTTCCAAGAGAAAATTCTATTAATGCTTTGTTTCTTGTACATTCCCTTCCAAGAGAAAATTCTATTAATGCTTTGTTTCTTGTACATCTCCTAAATATTTGTATAGAAGCATAAATAAAACACTAAGGATTGCTATGGCAGTATTAATATGCTTTATAAGGACACTGCACATTAAGGAAATCACGCAAGTTTCAGTGTATCTTAAAAAAGAGTAGTAATAACAATCTATAGTCACAAGTAGTATTTAGAATATGTTTGTTGAATTAAGATATTCTGCATTCCATTTAATGAGATAATTGAACCATTTCTTTTCAAGTGGAACCTACCACCCCATTGCTGTCCAAAGCAGTTTCTTTGACAAGCACTGCTAAAATGTGCAAGTAGTACTGGAAAGGCTGCTTTTCCAAAGTATACAATTAAAATATACTAACAAGACTTGCTACTACATTACAGTTTCAATAAATACAATCACCAATTAGACAAGTGTCTGAAATAAGATTCCAGATCACTAAAGTTCTTCTACATTAACCATCTATTGATATGGTCTGACACTGCTACAAAAATACATTTATTGGCTCAAAATTACTCCATGGAATTTACCGATTTTCGCAAAACTGTTCCTTGGACAATTTTAGAACAAAAGGGGAACAGACACACAGACTACAGGTCAATAAGCATCTGGAATAGAGGAGCACAAGATTCATGCTTATCTTTTCTAAGCTGCAACTTTGAATTTAATGTCATTAATAAGTCAACTTTCTTGTACGTGTTGCTTTTAAGCTTCACAAGTTACCACAAAACAGAGCTGCTATTTACCTACTCAGCATGCATCAGTTAGTGCTACTTGCTTTCCCTCACTCTAAATGTTGAGCTATTGGAAGGAACAAAAAAAGTTCAGGCTCTCCAGTACTGTTCAGCAAGTAGGTAAAGCCAGACCAACAGCAGCAATTACAATTTTCTCACCTCCCAGGTTCCCCCAACTCCTTTCCCTTGAATTGACCCTGTTCTTTAGTGAGCCAACACATCATGAGCACTACATGCCAAAAAAAACCCAAAACAAGACAAAAGTTTAAGGAAAAGCTCAGTCAGTTTAGCATGTTGAATCAAGTGGCAAAGGAGTCAGACAAGTACTAAAGCTGACCAAAGAAAGTTATGGGAGAACTCACACAGGAAGAGAACTACCTCACCTTCAGCAATGGAAAGTTAAGCTCAAAACAGCTCATCACATGAAACTTTACTTACCCACTAAAGAAAATATCAAAAAGACAACTTATGTTTCCCATCCCTGCTCTTCATACATGTTGAAGATTAAAAGCTTCACAGGGTATTTATGTAAAAGCAAAGAGGGAAAGAAAAGGAAAATATTATAAAGAACAATGATAAGAATCAGCCTTCAGCAATCCAAATGAAGTTTATCTGATGTTCATAATTGTCCTAGATAATTTTTTTCATATTCTCTCTATATTGTGTCAATTAACTCCCCTATACAATTCTGGTTTTATTTGTTGAACAATTTTTAATATCATATATTTCAATAGCTATTTATGCATTGTAGGTCTTTGTGTAAGTGTTGTTTGAGAAAAGACAAAAAGACACTAACTTGTAGCTTTTATATTTTCTTTAGGCTTTTTAATCTCATTGTTAATGGTAAATACTGTTACACATGTCTTTCTTCAGATTTTTAGCCAGTTTCAAGGAAATGCTGCTCACGGTTATTCCAAAAACCATTCTGAGATAAAGAATTTATATATATATATATATACACACACACAAACACTTATAAGAATGTATGATTCTTTATCTCAGGTTGTTCATGTCATAATTAGGCAGCACCATAGAGTTTTACATCAACCAAGTCAAAGTACACAAAAAGATAGACAAGCACAGAACATTCTGTATCACCATAGTTTACATAATTTAGCCACCTAAAGACAGCAGAAAAATCACTCGTTATCTGGCTTTGACAGTATGTACAAATACATGAAACCCTTAAAATCTTGAATATAGGTATTCAAAGAGGACAATGCAACAGTGAGTAATGAGAAATGAGAGCACAGTTTCTACTCAGAAACACCAATCTATAGTTACAGACACCTATACTAACTGTGTGCTATTTATAGAGAACTTGGATAACAACCAGGTAAAACAAGACTTTACAGGTTTCTAAACAAGAAAGTCCATATTCTTAAAAAACAATGCTAACATACCACTGACAGACCTGCAACACTATGAAAAATGTCTTGCCAGAGAACTGCAAGAGCTGCTTTGTAAGGCAGAGAAAACCCATAGTCCAGCTTGGTAATGAGGCTAGCAAGGCATAGCCTCACAAACTTAAACTATAGAAGCAACATCAAGCCAGGAGCAATACCCAGGAGTCCAGGCCTTCAGGTTAACCTGCAGCAACGAGACAGGTCCACAAACAAACCAGAAAGCCATGCTCAGACACCACAATTCACAGCTATACCATAACAAACTCTGAAAACAAACCCACCATCTATGTGAGTCTGACATAAGTAATTTGTGAATGTGTGAAGAAGTGATACAGTTGTTCTGAAGAAAGCAATATAACCTATCATAAAACCTGAAAAAAAGGTAAAAAAGAAAATCTACCTATATGAACCAGAGGAAAGGAGAGGAAAAGAAGTATAATATATAACTGTTGCATGGAGGAAGAGAAGGAAAAAAAAAAGTGTTAAACTACTTTCAAGCCAAATTCTGGGTGGGAAAACAGATCTAGTGAACAACTAGCTTCACACCCAAGTGCTTCAAGTTTTGCTCCTACTCAACCGGCTTTTCAAAACAGGCATGGCAAAGATTCCTAGAGGCCTGGGGACAATTCTTAGATGGTTCTGGGTAGATTGTTGGAATATAGGAAGCTTCCTACAAAGCACAGACAGAATTCCTAGAAATTCTTCTACTAGAAAGCAGATTCAGAAGGGATTACTGGATGCACTTGGAAAATTCCTAGAATGCATGGGGAACATGCCAGGAAAATTCCTTGAATGCACTCGGGAAATCCATAGAGAGCAGAAGAAAAAATAGAACAATCCTAGAAAGCACCGGCAAAAATCTCTAAAAAGCAAGCAAGAAAAACTTCCAGAAAGCACCTAGAAAATTCCAATCAAACCTAAGGAAAATTCTTTAGCTTAAGAGAAATTCCTAGAAACCACAGCTGGAATTCTTTGAAAGCTCCTGGGCAAAGCCCTAGAAAACTGCAAGACAATTCTATATAAAGTATACATTAGTCTGTATAACTGGGATTTTCTGTGAGGGAAAATGTGAATACAGAACATACATCTAATACTGTGCATACCTGAAACCAATTATTTTTATTAAATTCTTTGCATTAACTAAGAAAAAAAAGGTGATTTTTTAAGACTGCACCTTTAGATTAAAAAAAAAAAGAGAGAGAATAATCAGAATAAGCCTGCATTACACCTCTCATAACACTGCCAGTTTCCAATGATTTCAGGTTGCAGAAGTTTCTGCAACCAACGGGAGTGTGGCTTCTCTTCTCTCTCAGCTCTCTTCACTCCGTGGAACTCTCATGAACCGTGTCCTTTTCTAAGTGTTTTCCCAGTCTCACCTTACATTTACATAGACCTTTGCATCCACAGCATCATGCAGTGAAGTTCTACAGATCTACTACCCACTGTGTGATGGATTACGTCTTTTTCTTTGTTTTGAACACAGGTCTGAGTAGCATCAGTTGTTCTGGGATTGAAAGAGACCCGTAGAACAGGCATTTCCTACCCAAATTACAGGTTTGCAAATGTCTTCCACAGCCACCTCAAAGTTTTCTTTCTGTGTCGAAGAGACACAACCGACTTTTACTTTTAGTCATTCCTTGCACTAAAGACCTTCTATACTTCTTGCCTATACATCTTGCTGACTTTTCTTAACCTTTCTCAGTTCTAATACAGATTTTTGTGGAAAGGCAATCAGAATTACACACAGTGTCTAATGCACGGGTGAACCACAAACTGACATGGTTTTGTTTTGTTCTCTGTTCTAACGCTAACATTTTATTTGCTTTTTGCACATCAAGCGTTGAGCTGATGTTTCCATAGGATCATCTATCCTGATGCTATAAAAGCTACCTTGCCTTTTGATTACTCTTCCCTTTGTGCATCACTCCATATTCACCCATATTGAATTACATCTCTCACTACTGCTAAGTCCTGCAGTCTTGTATGGTTCTTCCATAATCCTTCACAGCCCACTCTCATTCCTATACTGAATAATACACAAGGATCTCACTATTCCATATCCAACATAAGATCTAGTGAAGGACTGGATTATGTATTATGCTGAAACAGATAACCAAGCATCTCTAAGCAGTTATTAAAAGATGCTAAAGACAAATATTGACAGCTTGATAAATGTGTCTTAAATTATATTCTGCTGCCCATTTATCCCCTCTTGGAAAGGCCCCAAAGAAATTCCAAGAGAATGCAATGTCCAGTTAGGCCTGCATCACTCCCAAGAAAATGTAATGTAAAATAATTTTCTTGGCAACTTAATCTAAGACACTGGGTTTTCATTAGAAGACTTCAGGAGCAGGCACTTGTGTTTCTCTGATGCCTATGCAGTGATGGCAGTAAGTTCCACCAGAGATGCAGCATGAATGTTATCTGAGGTGTGGTAACTTCACCACAGCTCACTGGCAGCAGGCTGAGATTTTCCACACCCTTCTTTGAGAAATGCGAGAACTAACCTCACATGCTTTGCACATCAATAATTCCTACTAACTGCAATGGGAAATTTTTCTGTATAAAGATACAAGACTGGATGTTCACTAGAAAATTCAGTAAACACATGAAGGGTGGCCCTCCTATAAAGACATGCAGACATACAAAAGCTCTTTCTACTCCTTTTCTAAGCAAGTCTTCATAATTTATCTATGAAGTTTTACTGTAACAGAGCCTGGTGTTTGAAATGTGCAATATCTAGTGTAATACAGAATTTATACTCACAGAAACTCCACAAATATTAAATCCTGCCCTAAAGTGTATACATTCCATCTATTCATTTCAAGCTATCTTTATTGGATTAATAGACAATCACAGCATATTTACTATTAAAAAACAATGTTAAAGACACTGTCGATTTGACAGTTTTAAATAATAATTTCAGTTCTGCTGTAGATATAGTCAAACTTACAAATATATAATCAGCTTAGTATATTTTTTACTTTTTATGCAGGGATTTATTGTAACAAGACATAGTTATTTTTATTTTGTGGGTTGTAATACTTGGGAATTTCAAGCATTATATTATTCTACCAGAAAATTTTATATATATACAGAAGAAACACATCCTCTCTTTTTAGACTATTATTAGAATATTATACCTTCACTTTTTTAAAAATAATAATAATAATCTGACCTGCTAAAATGAAAGCAAAGAATAAAGGAACATTCTTCCCCAGAAATAAACAGCAGCAAACCAAATATCAAAAAGCTCAGACAGTAATGAAGCTGAAAAATATCTGAACACTCACTGTGGTGGTTTTTCAGTTTCATATTAGAAATGGAGTGAAGACAATGCTAGACAATATTTGATTCTCCAAGAACTAATGACAACTCCCTTTGAATTTTGAGATCTGAAAGGAGAAATAAAGCAATTGTTGAAGATCAACTGCCATCTAGTGAATGGTAAGAAAACTATTTAAAATATTTATATTTTGGACAGTCTAAACCTGATTCTTGGTGGAATACCTTTTTGCCATTTTGACACTGTTAATTTGGGGGTCTGTAAATGATTCAAGAGCATGGCCATTAAAAGGTATGCATTCCAAAGCAAAGCAATGTCATTCAGCAATGTTTTCCATTACAATATATAAATAAGGTCTTGATCCCACAGCTTGCTCCAAAACAGCAAATTCTCTGTGCATTCAAAAAGCCATGTTTCTGTTTATTGGACTCCACTTTCTTATAGTAAGAACTGAACTATTAGTGTCTTACAGTAAAATATTTGGTATTACAATATACAGTTAAAAAGTGAAGTAATTTAAGTTAAAATTCACTGACAGAGGTGTGCACATCCAGCAAGAATATCAGAGTTTTTATGTTTGACACCAAATGTGTGATTGTTATGTGTATGTTTTACAATTAGTAACAAACTAATACATAGATAATTAGAATAAAACAAAAATATTAGCAGTGTGCATCAACACTGTCAAATTAACTCTTCTTATGTAAGATTGTATTGGTTTTTATTAATTAGTACTTCATTCCCATTTCACATTTTTGTGAAATAGAAGTATTTCATTCATATTTCAGAAATTATTACTGGTTTATACCTGCCAAGGTAGCTTTTTGTTTTCCCCTAAAGTATCCCCTGCATTTCCACAATCAATGTGCCAACCCAATCCAGAACTGCCACCAAAAGCAGTCACAGCCCTCCTTCCTCTTCCAGCTGCATGTTTCAAGCCATTCTTTGCACTGACACAAGCATTTGCATGGCACTAAAATGCACAAAGTCATCAGGATTGCAGTTAACTAACTCACCAAAACAAAAATAGGACTACACCAAACAAGCGCAACATCTTTGCCACACTGATGTTTCTCTTATTAAAAGAAGACAGGAATTACATAATGAAGCTGAAAAAGTGTGGAACACTCTCTTTTACTGCCTAGGCTGATAATGGAACTATGATAAACAAAAGGTGGGAAGGAAGAGACACTCTTGCTGTGCTACTTATCCAAATATATATTTATGCAAATCTGTATCAAAGTAATTTTTTAATTGGAAAAAATAGATGGATTACTGTAAAGTACCTCTTCCATGCATCTGTCATTAAAAATATCAGCAGGACCTAAAATTGTCTTCACTAAATTCAACAGCAGTTCAAATAAATAATTATAACTATTCTATTATTTGGAATTCTTTGTCACTCAAGATAGATTGCAGGTGTTTTCCTTCTTATAAGAAATTTGATTTTCCAGATGTTGCAATGATTCTGTTACAAAGAACAACTATATATGAATACAAGCCACAGAAATAATTTCAGATACGCACTTTTCCATACACTTCTTTCCTAAACACAACTTTTTAAAACCAAGCAGAGGGTCTACCACTTACAGTTTGGAACTCTGAAACACAAATCTGCCATTTTAAACAGTGCATGTTTTTTGTTTAATCGAGTATGTGCTGGAAGGCACTCACGTTTATGAGAACCTTTGAGGGAAAGAAATAAAACAAGAGAATGTGTTTATAAGACATTGGCTTGAAAATACATTCTCCTTCTTGGAATGAAAGCTCCTTATAATCTTTTGTCTGGCCAGACGTTAGTCTGTCCCACACTAAATACCTAATAAGTCTGTATATTCCATATAAGTGTATTTCATCTAAGTATTTGCATACATGTGCCAAACAAAAGCGTGTTATGTAAAGAAACATTAAGTAGATATCTGGGAGAAAATAAACACAAAATAGATATTGGAGTTAGACAATTTGGTCATGAATTGAAAGAAAATAGAACATGGGCCCTTTTGCACATAATTAGGTATAAAAAGAAGAGTTGATGGTTTTGATGTTGCTCAGCCCTACACCTTTCTTATGAATTCCTACTCAGCAATTAAAATTAGCTGAACTGGCTCTGTTAACACTGCCTGCTTTTATTCTTATGGCTTACTAAAATATATTGTGTACAGCCCTTAGTCCAACAAAAATGCAATTAAGCAGGACACCATAAAAAATTTCTTTATGCTTCCCCTCCAGAAGCCTTCAAAATGCATGCTGGATAGCTCAAAGTCATGCTATAAACCACCCTCTCTGTCTTTCCTGTGAACTTAACTGTCTGATTGGTGTTCTGTATTTCGGATTCTGATTCTTGTAAATATGTTGTCTCAAATGAAGTCTGCATGTATTCCGTACACGTGTAACATTATTAACAATGAAGCTACTTGCAAGAATAAAATCATGCCAATACTAAATTTTACAGATTGTGGCTTTTCTTGTATCACACAATGCTGACAGATCTCCTGGAAGGCTTTTATTAAATTACTGCACAATTCATGACACAGTTTAAGAAACTGGTAGACCAAAAAGTTATACAAATAACTAGATGAGCATTTTCAGAGCAACATACTACAGCTTTACCAATTGTTGAATAAATATCTGTGCCTTGTATTATCAGGCTCACAAGTCAATTGCACAGGTCCTCACCTGCTTTTCTTAACCAGCACCTACAGTTGATTCAACCCCAGCTGCTGGTGAAAAATGTGCTACCCTGACAGGAGACACGGGAAAGAGCAAGCCCAACTTCTGGAAACTTATTTAAGAAGCGCCAACCCGACAAGTGGGAGATAAAGCGAAGTTCAGCGAGCCCTGCCATGACCAGCTCTGTGGGAAACAAGCCGAGCGGCAATGAGGAGTGTCAATACATTTCGTCTGTGGAGGGAGGATGTAAGAAGTCGAAAGAGGGTTTGCAACTCGGCTGCCCGTCATTAGAAAAGCGATCACCTCACTAAAGAGCAATTTCACGACATCTCCATCACAAGCGCCCTCAGCGGGAGCTGAAGCACAAACGCGAGGAGCGGCGATGACTCCTCCCAGTGCGCGCTCTCCGCTATGGCGCATGCGCGGGAGGCGCCGCGGACGCCTTTTCAGCGCGGCGCGACTGCTGCTGAGGTTCGGGCGGGTGGACGGGGCAGGCCTGGCGCTGGCACGGCGTGAGGTGGGTGAGTAGGCAGCTGCTCGGGGCCGCGCAGAGCGGGCGGCTTGTTGCCCTCCCTCCGTCGTGAAGGAAACGCCGCGCAAGTTCGCGATGGAGGTGGCAACATTAAAGCTGCTCCCCCCGGATCCGGGAGATGAGGGCACCCAGAGGTGCAGGCTAGGGCCTGTCACCCTCTCCTTCCTCGGAGCCAGACTCGGTGCCCCGCTGAGGATCTCTCTGCCAACCGGCTGCTGCTTGTGCACAGCGTGGCCCAGGCGCGATTTGGCGGACGGGTACTTGCAGGTTGACCTGACCTGCAGAACCGCAGGTGTAACTATAAGGGACCTAAAGGGCCTCACGCTGAATGTCGGCCAGCTGCAGCTTCTGGCCTGTCGCCAGTTAAAAAAGGCCACCGTTAAAGTGGTACTTAAGAGTTCTGCGTTGAAAAAGTCAACTCCCAGGACAGTGTTGCAGGAGACAATCAGAGAGCTGCTAAGAAATACTTACGTTTCTCTTCATTATGTTGTTACTGTTGCCCCAAATCTCAACAGTCCTGTGGTGTGTATTGAAATGCTGTCTGTAGACCCTTTGATGGATGAAGCTGGACTTATAACCCCCCAAACAAGCGTCAAAATTAAGGAGGTCGTCACTCTTGAATGGTATAGACATTTATCAGAAGACACTGCCAAAACTTCAATTGCAGGAATAGATGATGTGGCAAAGTCTTTAAAAGAAATGATTGATCTGCCTTTCCGCTTTCCAAAAACTTTTAAGAAGCTAGGGCTTTCAGTCCCTAATGGAGTGCTATTAGTAGGGCCTCCAGGTGTAGGGAAAACTCTTATGGTAAAGGCTGTAGCAAAAGAAGTGGGCGCATATCTGTTTTGCATCAGTGGCCCAACCTTCTATGGCTCAAGACCAGGAGAAAGTGAAGAGAATTTGCGAAGAGCCTTTGAAAAAGGCAGAGAAATGTCATATGAAGGCCCAACCATTCTCTTTATTGATGAAATTGACTCTCTGTGCCCAAAGCGAGGAGGTTCAAACAATGCTCCTGAAGATCGTATTGTTGCTCAGTTGCTAACACTCCTGGATGGCATAGGTAAGGAGGGCAAGATGGTCATTATAGCAGCCACAAACAGGCCTGATGCCTTAGACCCTGCATTGAGAAGACCTGGAAGATTTGATAGAGAGGTAAGTAAGCCTTGTTATTTATGTGCTGTCTCTTTTTCTTTCCTTTTTGAGGTGGGGCAGGGGGCAGTTAAAGCTTTTAATGTTTCCTAGTGGGATTCTATAGGCTTGAGTCCTCTTTCTTTAGATTGCAGCAACTTGGGTGAGGTAGGGAGCACATTTTACTCAGGAAACTGAGAGGCCCAAATAATTGAAAATGGGCAGAAAGGGTCTTTGTCCCTCTTTATCATAAAGACATGGAACAGTTTTTGAGAGTTTCCTTTTGCTTAAGATATTTAGCGTTACTGGCTTGGATTGTTCTCATTTAAATCCCACATTTATGCATCTCTGTAAGATTGTGACAGAGTAGTGACCTGTTGTGTCAAAAACTCTCTTGATTTTATTAACAGTAGCTGGGTCTGTTCTGGAAAACAACTACTAGCCTAATGGTCAACAGAAGAAAAGATATGTGCAGTTATGTGACACGCAGTGCTTTTGCTTACATTGTTTATTTTTCTTGCTACTGCACTCCTGGCTCATCTAATTTAGTCAAGGTCTTTAATGCTTTCACAATTAAAATGTTTGTTATTTTCAAGGACTTAATGATTGTTGAGATACATTTCATGATAGTAATTTACCATGTTTTTAACAATGTGTGAATGTTTGTATAATTATTTTCCTTTTTTAATTTTTTGGATTAATATAAATCAGTTCTTGTGGAAATTATTTCAGTTATGTTTAAATTATCTTAAAATAGGACTCAGTGGATACTACCTGACAGTATCTTATGAACAGCTGTTTGTACAGACACTATGCACTTGAAAAGTAAGGGCAAATGAAGGATATTTTAAATATATCAGTTGCATAGTGCTGGTAATAAGATTCTTGTAAAATTCTTCAGTTGCAGCATAAGTAGGTATAAATTTTCAATAAGTAGTATAAAGCAAAGTTGCTGGCCTAAGTCTATAAAAGAGGAATATAGCAAAAATATCTACTTAATTCTTTTGTTTACTGTATTTGATTTAGGTTATTATTGGAACCCCAACACTTACACAGAGAAGATCCATTCTGCAGTTGCTTACATCTAGTATGCCAGTTTCTGCAGACACTGATTTGGTTAAACTGGCAGAAATGACACCTGGGTATGTTGGAGCTGACCTTACAGCACTCTGCAGAGAAGCTGCTATGCAGGCCGTGTTTCACAGCTCTTTGGTATGGTTGCAAATTAGTCGAGAAAAATGTCATTCATGATATCTACCACCCTTTCCCCATTAGTACTCAGCTTCACTTGAGAAGCTCAGCAAGTTGAAGAATGTGCAAATTGAAATACTGAAAAACACCAAGTGTGATTTAGAAGTAAATACCCCATTTCACTAGTTCTTTCAGTTCTCACCTGAAAAGACTTTCTCCTTTCTGGGTGAAAAGCTTTGGCAAAAGTTTTATCCTCCTCTCTCTTTAGGATTGTGCAAAGCAGAGTCTTTAGTCTCTTTTTTTACAGAAATGTAAAGCTATATTTGAAAAATATCTAGACTCAGAGCATTTATAGAGAATGGTAGAAGAAATCCCCATCTTCACTCAAGGGTAGATAAAGAGATAGCATCCTATTTCTAGAACTTCCATCTCTTTCAGATACGTTACAAATATTAAAAATAAGTAACTTGAGGCTGGCATCCCAGAAAGAAATGTACAAATGAAAACAGTAAGTAGATGCTCTGTTGGCCTTGGGAACTTGGTGAAAGTTCCTTGGTAAAATACATCTTAGTTCTATTATTGCACCTGTAGTTTAATAATGATATTTTATAGCGTATTTGAGGTCAAGTGCCTTACTTTCCCTTGTATGTGATAAAAATAGATGTTACAACAATATTATTTGTATTCAGGAGATTCTAGGATTTGATGTATAGTAGCCCCGAAACTAGCTACCGTTTCATTTAGTGGATCAGTCTGTAATGGAGCAGTATTTTAGGGGAAAACAACATTTTTTTTTCTAAAACACTTATTTCTGTTGAAGTTGGGTTTTACTGTGTAAAATCCTTGCTGTTGAAGAGAATATATTCTACTCATGTTGTGTCTTTGTGTCTACAGCACTTAAGCTTGTTAGGGCAGGAATTTTCTTCATTAGTTGCATTTGGGCTTTTGTGAGTGCTTTGTGTACTAATGCAGCATTGTAAGTCATTATGTAAGTCATACTGTTGATATGCTTTATCTGGGTTTCTTCAGGATTCATCTGAAACTGTGATTAATATGACAGATTTCCAAGAAGCTTTCAAAAAAATCCAACCGTCCTCTTTTCGAAGTGCAGTTGGACTAACAGAGTGTAAACCTGTCACTTGGGAAAAAATTGGTGGTCTTGAAGATGTGAAATTAAAGTTAAAACAGGTAATATATAAAACAAGCTCTGATAAACAGCTGGTTTCTAATAACTGTATCCTCTGAGACAGTATGTATGCTACATTATGGAAATTGATTCTCTTGCTAATTACCTGATTGCAAATTGTGTTTTAAACACTTCTTACACTACATTAAGTTGTTCAGATATTCGTAAGTTAGAAATCTTCAAGTCACAAGATACTGCCACCAAGCAAAGAATAGAAAAATAAGCATGGTTTTAAGTAGCTGAAAAACCCTTAACAGATAGCCAGATACTTGTTCCTGAATTCGTAGTCAGAGATGATCCTTGCATATCATCTCCCCTCCTTTTCTGATGGAGGGGAAACATGAAAAACGGCATTATATTGAAGGAGGAGCATGTTAGTATTCTCTGATTTAGGAAATAATATGCTCAGCATTTTTATTGATTGTCTTTGATATCAAGATGTGTTACTAAGAATTTTTTTTTGTATTGACAGAGTATTGAGTGGCCTATGAAATTTCCTCAGGCGTTTGCTAGGATGGGCCTGTCTCATCCAAAGGGTATTCTTCTCTATGGACCATCAGGGTGTGCCAAAACCACACTGGTGAGGGCTGTGGCCACAAGTTGTCACTGTTCCTTTATTTCTGTAAGTGGTGCTGACCTTTTTTCACCTTATGTTGGAGATTCAGAGAAGATTTTGTCTCAGGTACAAAATTATTAATTTGTATAAGACCTATAGTTTATTTTTGCTTGATTTTTGTAAAGTATTAGGTCTAAATTTTCTTACTGAAAAGATGATAGTTTAAGCTCTCATCTGATAACTCAATAGAAATGACTTACAGAATCATGTTTATATAAACTGGGAATTATACAGTTTTATAGTTTGGAAGTATTCTTACCCTTTTGCTCTCAGTTAATTTAAGAATTTAAACAGAATTCCTTAACCTGGAACAGCTTTCATGAATCTTTATGAAAGTATCTTTAAAGTTAAGTACAGAGTACATGTAAATAGGTGTTTTCACCCTACCTGATAGATATCTGCATTAACTTTTCAATCTTGATATTTTTTAAAAAAGATTTTTCGCCAAGCGAGAGCAAATACTCCAGCAATAATATTCCTAGATGAGATTGATTCTATCTTGGGATCTCGGTCACACTGCAAAACTGGACATGGTGTCTCAGAGCGGGTACTTTCTGTTCTTCTCAATGAGTTAGATGGTATCGGGCTGAAAATCACAGAAAGGAGAGGAAGCAAACTACAACTTGAGGGTCAATGTCAAGAACAAAGTGACAAGGAAAGGAAGGTATTTATTCCCTTTTCTATATAGGTAGAATGATAAATGCTGTCCAGTTCTAAGAACTTTAGTTGTTGGGGTTTATACTTAAGCCTAAAATCCTCAGGTTGAAAAATTAATTCTACTCTATCCTATTTCTAAGTTTTTTTTTTAAATACCATATATAGGCTGCTAAGTGGTTTATATACTCTGTTCCTTAATGAGACTTATTTTGTTTGAACAAAATACCTACATTAACACAAGTAGTAATGTTTATTTTTTTAATCTTCTGTCACAAAATCCTCTTGCTTGACACTGTGGTGACTATTTTTAGACTAATTGTGCTGATTTTACTATTATACATGTGTCTTCCTGAAAGGGTTTTTAATAAGCATATTACCCCTTATTGAAGTGCTTTCCCATATGACTTTATACAAAACCGGTACAGTTATGATCAGTTATTTTTAAATAAAAACAATGCAGCTGAACTTTGCAGTTCTTAATGTTTAATGTTTAGCTTTTCTGTATTTAAATTCCTGCCTTCCTTATATGATAGTCTGTGGAAAAATTGAAGGAAAAAAGTTTCAAAATTGTAGGATACTGATTTTTTTTTTTGCATGTGAAAGGTTTCTGTTACGTAATAGTCTAGCTGAAGAAAAATCTGTGTTTATCATCAAAGCAGATACTAACTATATTTCTTTGTCATCTAGTCTGGTCTGTACCAAGGCAAATTTTAACCTCAAGGAAAATAACTGCATGTGAAGATAGATCATATTTTCACTCTTCCCCTTTCTCATTACCAGTTAACTAATGATTTGTTTATATCACCTCTTTCTCAGCTAGAGTTTCAGGAAACTTTGAACAAAGATTTCATGGTAATTGCTGCAACAAATAGACCAGATATGTTGGATGATGCCTTACTGCGTCCTGGAAGGCTGGACAAGATGATCTATATTCCACCTCCAGATCTGCAGGTGACATGTTACAAATTCATACATGGCTTTAAATGGAGACATATCAGTTACCAGCATACTTAAGAGCAGAGGGGGGTTATTCCTATAATATATTTAATAAATGATGGATGAGTGAATAAAATGAGTCACCAAACTCAAGGTACAGTGGATTAATTTATTAAAAAATTATAAGGAAATAATTACATTTCTAATATAAACACCAGTAATATTTTAACTGGTATATGCAGGTACACTGTTGTATATGGAAAGTCGAAAAAACCTGGAATAATTCTGTAGTTAAAAATCTAACTGCAATCTTAGAAGTAGCATAACAAGGTGTCTGTCCCCGCTTCAAATCATTCTTGCGCTCTGTTCCCATGGGTCATGTAGATACTTTTGTAAGCTTCAGAATAAAACAAGAGAGTTGACCCAAAGCATGCCACATACAGAGTGTTCAGTCCAAAATACTGTTTTCATGAAGTAACTAGTAACTGTGAACAGACTTAAATATGAGATAATGGAATAACTGTAAAAGTAGGTATTAATAGCACCAGAAATGTGTAGTTTTGGTACTCCTCTGGGTTTTCCTTAGTTCTAATTTCAAATTTGGTACTGCTTTGGAGAGAGATTAATTATTGGTATGTATGTTTTTTGTTTTCTTGTATAATATGCAACAACATTCAGGGAAGACTTTCAATTTTGAAAATCTGCACAGAAAATATCCCATTAGATACCGATGTGTCATTAGAAGATGTGGCAGCCCTAACAGACCTCTTCTCTGGAGCTGATGTTGAAAACCTGTGCAAGGAGGTAAGAAGTGCTCATGGTTCATCTGTAAAATGAACTGTAAAGCAGATCTTTGAGTAGTTATACACTGTATGTTACCAAACCATCTGTAGTATATTCTTCTGCAATTTGTAGTGAAAATGTAAAGAGAAAAATGGAAGAACTGAGCAAGGGTTATTTCTTCAAATAAAAGTCAGGGTACCCTTTCTAATGTAAGCTCCCATCTCTACATTAGTTGTATTCTGTGTACTGCAAGCAACTGCAGCATTTTTTAGCTGAAATTAGCATGTGGTGTGAAGGCTAGAGAGAACAAAAATGAACATTGCATAAGTATTTGAGAAGTCATATAAAAGAGAAGACTACGACTAAAATAAAAAAATCAAGTATCAAGTACATATTGTTTAATCTAAACAAAAAAGTAAAGTTATAGTCATTTTATTTGATGTTTATCTGTTGTTGAATAACCATAAATTATACATTGATGTTCTCAAATGCTTTATCTAAACTTTGGTTTCATGTAGAATATTTCAGAATACCTGCAACCTAAAACATAAGCCCTTATGTGTGTTTTTTCTTTTTAAAGGCTGCTTTGTTGGCGTTGCAAGAGAATGGACTTAAACCAAGTGATGTAAAACAGGAGCATTTCGTGAAATCATTGAGGACTATAAAACCTTCCTTAAACATAAAAGACTTGGAATTTTATGAAAAAATTTTTAATCAAGAATTAGCCCCTTGAATCAGAAAGGACTGATGTGGCATAGGTATTTTGAAATATATTACAAAGACTGCAATGGCTTAACATATCTCCTGCTTTTTAATACTGTACATACTGTGTATGAGATACAGTAAAACTTTACTTGTGAGTATTCTGTTATTTCACTAATGGAGAAATTAATCTTTTTTGCTTTGGCTACGTTTGCATCTGATCAAACGAGCATTTCAGATACTTAGAGTGAATTATGGCTGAGTGTTGCTGTAGACTTCCTAGTTTTCAGTACAAACATGGGCATTATAAAAATATTTGATTTCAAATGTGTTCTGAATTCTCTGGAGGGCCGTTAATATTTACAAAACTGAGTAGCTTTTAAAATGTTAAATAGGAGGAAGTAAGTCCCCTACTGTATAAAATATAAGATGTTTTATATGTGCATGTTTACAAGCTTGGTTTCTTACAAGCAGATTCCAAAATACAGTGGCAGTGAAGAGGTTGTTAGTCCCAAACTTTTGACAAGGTATTAAGCACCATTTTAGATCAGTTACTGCTTACTGTACAAACATTTGGAATAAGTAAACAGATACAAATCTTTAATTGGTTCAAATTATAGTAATTTTTTTTCTGGGGGAGGGAGCTTACTTTCGAACAGTTTCTGCAGAAGTCTTTTCCCCACCCAACTATTCATGGGTATATTTTTGTAGGTAGTCTTCTAAAATACAGATACATCAAAGGAAATGGTTACTACGTGCATGTGCTTGTGCTTTTGAACTTAGCATGGTAGGAAGGTTTTGGGTTTTTTCCTCTTCCCCTTCACTGTGAAAGATAGTTTTTCAGCTGAGGTTCTTGAGTGTTAAACTCATTAACATTGTGTACAAGCAGGCACAGTAGTGACTGCACTGCAGTGTGGTTTACAGTTAGATGAATCATGAAAGGCATTTCCAAGGCAGTTAGTGATTCTGGATGGTGAAGGTGAGCAGTAGAAGCTTTTGTAATTTACGAAAGGTCAGATAATAAATGACTGCCTTACAGCTTGTGTGGCTTTAATCATCACTTCCTAAGGACAGACCATCCTGCTGTGTTATTACTGGCAAGAAGTAGGCCAGTGCCTCTGGATTTCCCAAACATCCAAAAGACTTCTTAGCAGCAGTGTTGGAGATGGTTACGGTGAAGGCTTTCATATTTTGTTTCGCTTTCCGGTGTTTGAGAGTGTTTGTATTTAGAATTGCCAGACCTAACAGTCGTTAGGGCAGCAGAATGTGGTCAGCTCTTTCATTTCAAGGATGCTGCTGCTTAACTTCTGTGCTCTTTTACTGGAAGGACCAGAGGAGCTAGTTGAGCCATGTCACGTCTCCTCCTTGCTACAGGAAGCCACAGAGAGTGTAGCAAAGGCACCACACTGTGCTCTGCGTGCTTTCCCATGGGCAAGAGGACATACAGAGTTAGAGGCTGGGGCTGCTGGCACCATGTAGCTCCAGCCAGCCCCTGGAAGGGACTTTCACAGGTCAGGGTATAGGCAAGCGGGTGGAAGTATCTAACACAGTAGACTGGTGGGAAACTGGGCCACGGTGTAGTTCTTGTTGCTGCACAAGGGGTCGGAGTGAAACCGGGCTCCCGCGGCGGTCACCATATGCACCTTGCCGAGCTCCGAGCTGAGGCAGGCCAAGGCCTTGCCGGGACAGTGCCCCTTGTATGCTGTTCTTCCGGCAGCTGGCTGGAGAAGAGGACAAACGCCGACAGGAGAAACGGGGAAGCCAGGTTTGAGTCAAGCAGTGCTCGCGGGGAGGAGGATCCGCGGGAGGAAGCGGAGCTGAGGCCGGACCCCCGCTACCCCCAGGCCTCCCCTTCGCATGCCCCAGGTCCTGAGTTCGCGGCTTCGCCCTCGCTTCCCGCATCGGCCGCCAGGGGGCGCCCTGCGTGCCGTCCCGCCTTGCGTGACGCGGGGCCGGGCGTATATAACGCGGAGAGCGCGCTGCCCAGCGCTGGTGCCATTGGGCAGTGCTGCCGGTCCTTCGCTCCGACAGGTAACGGAGGCGCTGTGCACCCTCCCCCGGGCTGGCAGCCGGCTCAGGGTGTCCAGGCCCGGGCTATGCTAACGGATACGTTCATTCCAGGTCCGCAGCCGCAGCCAGGATGAGCACGAGCTTCTTCCAGATGCTAAAGACGAAGAAAGAGGTAGGTCTGGCCGGGACAGGCGGGAGGTCTGCCGGTTCGGCGCTATGTCCCCTCAGCGAGGGGAGCTGGCTGGCTCGGGCAGGTGCGTGGGGGCTGCCCTTAACAAAGAGCGCCTTGCAGGGGAAATGTGATAGCAAGGGGTGCTGTGGGCTGAGATCCATGCATGGAAATGTAGTACAGAGGTAATCGCACCGCAGTCCCTCAAAACTCTTGCTTCTGCTGTTCATGGCTCCGTAGCCAGAACACGAGTTCTTAACCTTTTTTCTCTGTTTTATGTCTTTCAGCTCATTCCCCTGGTTGGAGTAGTGTCCTTTGCAGCAGTTGGGGCGCTCTCTTTTTCTGTCTATTCCATATTCAGCAAATCTGATGTGATGTAAGCAAAATACTTATTGCTTGGAGTTTACTCTAACCACCTTTGTTCAACAGAACTATTTTACCACCGTGTTCTGCACCAAAAGTAAAAAAAAAATCCATGTGGATGTTCCAGGCTACTGGTAACAACAAAGATACAATTGTAAATACTGGAAAATGAACTAATTTGGAGTGTTGTCAAAATTATTTCCAAACTTTTGATTTAATAGACTTTTTTTGGTTTAGTGTAATAGCTTTATTTACATCTCTTTATGAAGAGTTCCTGATAATCAGATAGGGATACATGCAGACATTGTAACCAGGCTATTGACTTGCACATAAAGACCAGCATTTGATAATAGGAAATTACAGTGAGTTGCTATTTCAGTGGCTTGGCTAGTAATTGGAGCTAAGTTCTGCATACATTAAGCTTTGAGGAATTTTTATTTTCAAGGTGATTAGAACGGACACTTTAGCTGTCAGAGTAACAATGCCACATTTTCTCTGGGTCTTTATTCTGTTTTTACTGTTTTCAGCTTGCTTCCCTTATGATAACCCACTATACTTGAACAGTGTTTGTTTATTTGGTACTTTGGAAGCTGCAAATAAAGCAAGCCATCAATTCCTACCCAGAATTTGAAACAGAAATGCCCTAACCTGAAAACTTGTGTTTCAGAGAACTAATTACATATATAGTTCTGCTGACAATAGGCTACTCGTATAAGAAAATGTATGCAAGATCACTCCTTAAAACATAGTACCTGTTTTCCTTTATCTTCTCGGAAAGCATTAACAAGAGTGGCAATCCAGAACCATGGGAAACTGTTGATCCTACCAAGCCTCAGAAGGTAATTTATATAAATCAGCACGTATTTCCAACACAATGGCTTTGTTTAAATGTGTAAGAACTAGCAAAATACTAACGAGGAAAAAAAAAGCTGACATTCAGAAGTTGAACCTCTTAATTTGTTATTTCATGTAAAGTGTTCTTCCCTGTATTAATGGTAGGGATTCAGCTTTACTTTCTAGATTGAATTCTGAATTTATGGCATATATCTGGTTAGTCTTGGGGTGTGTCCATCCTGTCCCCCTTCTTCAACACTTAGATTTATTCAATACCATTGATAACAGTGGGAATTTGGAATATGAGGTAAATGGTGTTTACTCCACCTTGTTCCAAGATCAGAGTTGGCTAAGCATGTTTTGGAATACTGCAGCCTGAAGAAAAAAAAATAGTAGAGCATCTAGGATAAGGAAAAACAAAAAACATTGTTATTTACTGAATATCCAAGTGATTTTGTTCAACTGTTAAATTTCCTCAGTTGTTATTTTTCTTCTGAAAATTAAACGTAAAGCTACTACAAATTCTTTGCTGATAGTTAATGTGTGATACAAGGAGGGATGGGAGCACAGTAAGTACTTGATGGGATTTTGCTAATTTCTTTCGTTTTCCTCTGAATTTCTTCTAGCTATTAACAATCCATCAGAAATGGAAACCTGTAGAAGAGCTGGAAAATGTCAGAAAGCTCATGAAGTGACAAGTTACTGTTGCCTCAAAAAGGTACCCTATGAATCTAGTGGAATCACTTCTGCACAAACTTGACTACTGAAATCAGTGTGCGGAAATGCTTCTGCTACGTTTTTAGGGTCTCCCTACATTTTTTGGACTCTGGATGAGGAGTTTCATGTTGCCTTAGAAGTTGGCATACAACATCCACACAGTCCAAAAATCTGTCTCAAATACTCATTTTCAGTAGACATTTGATGGCAAATCTTGAATATTCAGATAGTAATTACAGATGGAAAAAGCCTTAATGCTTTTTGGAGTATTTTGTTTTTTCTCAAAATACATTTTGTAATTATATATTTTAATAAAATGTATTTTAAACTTTTACACCATTCCATGTAAATTTCCTAAGTTAAGATTACCTGAAAGACTCTGACTTGGGATCCCTAGTCTGCTTCTTCTCTGTACTGTCTTTCAGTCCTCTCTATGGACCACATAGTTACTGTAGCCAGAGAATGTCTTTGTATGGCAATATATGTGGTCATAAAGTATACTGCATGCATTTGCTGTTAGATGTGATGATGATTTAAGGCAAAACTAATGTTCTGCTGGTAACAGTAAAACTCTAAACGTGAGCCCACCTCAGACCACTGAATCTAATTGGTTGTTTAAGGGTATACATGAGACTGTAGGATTAGAAAATAAGAATTAAGCATGGCTAAAAAGGAATTGGGAATGAGAACTTCTGTAGTATGTAAATATTATTTGTTTTTAAATTTAGAAAAAGTTGCTAGAATTATGGAACTTATCCAAAACTAATTATAAAATTTTAATTTCTTCTTTATGCATGAGCTAAAATGGCTCTGTTAACAATATTGTTAAATATTTCTAGATACATGCTATGAGTAACATCTGATTTAACAAAAAAAAAAACCCAACAGATTAAAAGCAGGAGTGACTGTGAAGAGACAGTTCCTCTTTGAGCATCTGTGTTTTCTTATGGGTTGGTCAGGGAAAGAACCTAATGGGCAGGCCCCCAGTAAAGTAATGAGACAATATGTGTGTAATGGTAGAACAGTCTGTTGTGGATAATTTTTTGCTATGTCCCCTACCAAGCAGTTTCATAATATAGCTTACAGTTTCTACTACAACAGATGTTCAGAGTGAGTATTACTTTCTTGGAGGAAGAAAGCAAAAGTGAAACAACTGCTATTTGAAGAAATTCTCTGTAAGTAATAGCAAAATGCTTTAGGTTACTCTGCTGCAGCTAAAACAAAACTGAAGTTAGTAACGCTGTCTCACAAATTTTAAGGTGGCTTGGTTTCAGAAGCTTTAGATTTTGATTTATTGATGCAGAGGAAAAAGAAGTTAAAATGTTGTTTTATTCCATGCTTGTGTGCAGATGCAGCCTAAATGCTTGTTTATCAAGTAAGGATGAGTCAGCAGTATTTATGTTTGAGTGATGGGAACTGCAAAACTTCAAAATGCATTCTTGGCTTTCATTTGAAGGAATCGCATCACTAGACTATTCCATAGTACACAGACACAAAAATCTAGTGCTCTGAGGAACACAAGTTTTAAGTATTTTTAAATGATTTTTGTAAGTTACTCTGTATTTCCATGGTTTTACTGCATTGTATTAAAAGTTCTGTTCCAGTAAATCACTTGTATGGTCTTTAAGTACTATGACCTAAGTACCTGTCAACCTTAGGGAATTAAGTCTAGTAATTTTTATGTAACTTTTGTACTTGACTGTTTCAGCGGTGTCTTTCAGTAACACAGTAAGCAGTGTGACTGCCATCAGTCACAGGTTGTTGCTTCTTTGCTGTTGTGCTTCAGCACAGGAGAAAAGATAATGTTTTAGGTTGTTAGCTGATCTTTTTGTTTAATACAGATTTGTATCACAGAATGTTAGGAGTTGGGACCTTTGAAGATCATCTAGTCCAACCCTTTCCCATTCTGAGCAGGATCACCTAGATTAAATCACACAGAAATGTGTCCAGATTGGTCTTGAATGTCTCCAGAGGAGAGGGAGAGTGTAGGGAGGATGCTCACATGTGAAAAATCAAAATATTTTTTTCTGCATTTCAACAGATGGAGTGTTGTTAAAGTTTTTGGGACGATCTCCTGCACAGATAAGGTTTTTTTCTTTTAAGTACAGCACACCAAGAGCTCTTCTCTCCCACCCCCAGATACTGAAATCTAGAAAGCATTACACAAATTATTTCATTATTCTACAGACATCATAGTTAAGACAGTAAAGATTTAATTGGCTGCATTTTACAAGAGCAATAAGGCTTCTGTATCTTGTGTTATGCAAACCCGTGACTTTATTCCATGGACAACTTAGAGACTGTTGAAATAAATTTAACATTCTTCCTTTTGTTCATTCTTTCCATTTTGTCTCCTCCATTTTGTGTTTGGATTGTTTGGCCTTTTTTTTTTTTTAAACAATCATTATCTTTATTCACCCTGTTTAGTACTTTTCCATGGAACTGTATCACTTCCAATTTTCATATTAACTAACAAAGTTTAATTAAAATGCTTACTAGCTTGTTAAATTTTCAAATACAAATTAGAAACCATTAGAAATTTGTCAATGTCCTCAATCACCACTAGAAGTGCATCATTAGAATATAAGCTCATGCTTTTTAACTGCAGATATGTGATACTCAGCCTATTTGTAAATAGTTTTCTGGAAGAATAGAAGTTTTCTTTCTGCAGTATACCTGCAGTTATTCATTACTAATTGTTGTTGCTACACTAACACTTAAAGGCCATGACCACATGAGTACAAAATCTCCTGTTATCTAAAGATCTGTGTTGTGTCTTTCTAATTTGGCTTTCTTTACATAGGATGGCTTCTACTCTCTGCATTTCATTAGGTGTTTGTGGTATAATATGGTACTATGGTTACTTTAAGGGTGCGTGTGGTTTCTGTAGAAAACAGGACAGGGGCGTCTGATGCAATCATTGAAGGAAATTGTGCATCCTCCAGTTGTCATCTGTCTCAGTACAGAGGGTTGTTGGTCCTAGGACTACCTCTAGCAAACACACATGAGTAATGGGAATGATTCAGTGGATCTGACCAATGTTTGATGTTGGATGTTTCCCAAAAAAGCTTTCAGATTAAACAAACATGAGCATGCTTCTCAGCACAGGTGGAATGCACTGTCCAAAGGCTTCAACAGCATAGCACATCCCTGCCATCCAGGGAGCATGAAAGATAACGAGATCACCTAGAAGTGTTACTATAATGGAAATTAAAAAGCGTTAGCAGGGAAGTGGACTCGGAGCACTGTGCTTGAACAAAGTAACTATTGACCTTCAGGTGCTGATGTGAATAGAGTGAGCACTGTTTGTTTGCTGAAAGTGCTCTCCGACAAACTGCCATCTGTGCTAATTGCACCCTTCAAAGGAAGTCCAAAGAGTGAGCAGACACCCAGTCCAAAGGGCTGTTCTCTGGTGGTGCCTCACCCCAATCAGAGATTATACAGTGTTACAGCACACTTCATGGAGGCTGTGCCACCCCTATTTATGCTGTACCTTGACCCAATGACCCAAGGATTTTGGTTTAATTAGCTTTTTACTCCTAGATAACCGTTTTAGATGTATGTTCTGGCCGGGGCTGTCAAGGGGTAGGTACTGTACTGCTGGGTTCAGGAGGGGTGTAGGGTCCATCTGAGGGTCTCTCCCTCAACATGGAGTGCCCGGGAGCTGTGACAAACTAACCACTGAGTGAAAAGACACCCCACTGCCCCCAGGCCGTCTGCAACCCTTTCACGCGACCACCTGTGCTATGAGGAAACCGCAGCTGCTTTCCCGCCATCACCGTCTCCCTCCGCCGCCTCTCATTGGAGGGGCGCCGGGCCTCCCTCGGGGGCGGGGGGCTTATCTCGGCGCCTTGCCGCCCTTCTTGCCCCGGCCGGCGCTGAGCAGCCTGACGGAGCGCCCGCCCTCACGACCTGGGAGCCGAGTGAGGCGAGTGAGTGTCAGATCAGCTGTGTGACCACCCAGAGGCTGCAAGCCCTCAGCAGTGGCGGTGATCGCAGTGGGGCGGAGGCGAGAAAATCAGGTACCAGCCAGCAAAATTCCTTCCCGGGGTCTGGTATCGATGTCTGATTTCCAGGTTAGAGGAGCTGAGCTCCCTTTCAGTGGTGTCGTGGCCTAGGCGGTCAGTGGCATGCAGAGTAAGGGATTGGGCTATGATATGAGGGATAACTAACTCGGGTGTTAAAGAATGTCAGAGCTTTAATTGGCATGGAGCAGTGTTAGCAACTCTTGACAGGACCTCAGGCAGCATACTAGATGCTGGTAGCTAGGAAGCTAATCTTAAAAAAACATCTTCTGTTAGCAGTGGGAGCTTGTGCAAAAGGGTTTGGGTTTTATCTCCCTAGGTCTTCCATGGTTTGGCCTTGATGCTGTGGGACATGGCTGTGGGGATGTGGGCTGTGGCCCTCCAGTGTGGGTGGTGCTGAACAGCTCCTCACAGCACACCTTTGCCCTTCGGGCTGCCAGTCTGCAGCCTCTGGCTTGTGGCTCCTGGGGAACCGGCCAGGGTGTGTAGGAGCTGGTAGCAGCAATGGCTGGAGTCAGGCTGCCAGCGCCGCTGGGCCTCTGGCTGCAGCAGTGCCTTGGTGCTTGCAGGTGTGTCTCTGGCCTGGGTGGAGATGCAGTTTCTGCTGCTCTTGGTCAACATCTGACAATGTGTCGCATTCCCTAGAAAGTGTGCTGTATAAATTACGAGTTTGTGATGCAGTGTTTTTTTAAAAACGAAGCAGGTCATCTTTGTGGCCTTGTTTCTGTATGGTCTGAAAAGTGTGTGCATCTGTTAAAGTTCAGATAAATGTGATTCTGGTTCTACTGCCTGTCAGACAGTAGAAAAATCAGTCTCTTCAACTCAAAACTCGGATATGGACTATGACAGACTTTTATATTACTCACTTTCTGCCTCTGACACCCTCCTCCCTACTTTGTACTGAGGTTTCTTTCACTTGCTGACACATCTTCTTGCTAAATTTCCGTCTTGCCCACCAAAACAACAGTTTGGAAAAACTTAAAATTCTCTTGGCATAATATATTTCTGCCATTACTATTAGTTATTCATACACCTGCTCTATGCCCTAGATGGTAACGTGTAAAGTGTGTAGATCAGAATACAGGTGGTTTAAACTTGGCAATTAAGAAAAAAAAAAAAGCCCTGCTTGTAATGTTTGTTGTCTTCCTCTCCGCTGTTCAGCTTGCAATGCTGATGGTACTGTAATAAATGCACTATAGGGATGTTTAAAAAAAAAAGAATGCATATAGCCTGTGAACTCTTCAGACAGAAGTCAGTAGATTTTCAGTATATGCATAAATGACAGTAAAAACTTAAAGTTGTCTTCCCATTTTGAAAAGAAAATGAAATAGAAATTTGGGTCATATACATAAGTTATGTATTGTCTTTAGCCTCATACAAACATTTGGAGTTTTTCTTTAAATTTGTTAACATATAAACTTTATGTTAATAGGTAGGGTCCATTCCACTGAAGGATATCTCTTAATCATGCTACAGCAGAAAAATAAAGGCTTTGTCTGCTAGGAATACTGTGGGAGATTGCTCTTACCCTCTTCAATGAAAATAACTCCCCCTTTGTGTAAGGGCAGTTCTGTTACTGAAATTTTATTCATCTGGTTGTTTCCTTACAAGAAAATGGCAAAATAGCTTGATTATGTTCTGTTACTCCAAACTTGAACAAGTACGCAAAACTGTATTTCATCCACCACAAAGGGCTGATACACACTGCAAGGTCTAAGTGAAGAACGCCTGCTTTATCACCCCATTATAGTATCACATGGATTGTTATAGCACAATGTTTGTGAAAATCTGGAGTTCTTAGTCTTCCTGTTTTAGTATTGTAGAATATGGGGATTTTTAATTGCAAAATCCACGTAAGGGTCACCATGATGCATACCAGATGCAGTTTATTTCAATACAATATTACATTGTGTGATGTATAGAGGGCAATTGGGAGTGACTGTGGATGCAAACAGATGAGCTGAGCAGTCAAAAAGCCACACAATTTTGAAAAACCAATAAGGTATAAATAAATGTTTAATTTTCAACTTCAGCAAACTTTCTTACTCTTGACTTCCTGTTTTGTGTCATAGAAGTAGATGTGTTTTCAGTAGGTAGGTAACTAATAAACACCATCCTTTACCAGACTTGCTGCTGCATGAACAAGGAAGTAAATGCAGAAAATAATGCAGTTGTAATCCCTGGTAGTAACAGGAAAATCTTATCAGTTTGCCAGAGAAAAGCAAAGTAATCTACTTATAATAAATCACTGATTCACTATATCAAAACAAAAGGAAAGCTGTTAAGAAAGTTTTGTTTAATGATGCATCTTTCCCTCCTGCTGTATGACTTCTTTTATAATTCAGTAACGTCTGAATAATTTTTAAACAACTCTTAGCAAATTATGCTGTCAGCATTATTAAGTGATACGTTAGCATTATGCTGACTTTCCGTGTGTTTATTTTTCTTCTTGTAAAGTGTTTTGAATGAAACATGCTGTGGTCATAAAACTGGATTTGGCTTAAAGACTGCAGTATCCACCTTATTCCCAAAACCAGAAATACACAGCAAAATCCTAGTCACAATGACTTGCAGTTCTGTTAATTGCCAAACTTAGCCATCATTTTAAGATCACAGTACTATGTCATACTTAAGTAGATGTAAAAGAAAAGTAGTTTGAAGTTATGGGAACATTTTTATACTGCTTTTGGGGAGGCATTGACTTAATACAGTAAAGCTCATAGAGGTTGTGTGTATGTGTATAAGCATGTGGCTTTTTAAAATTGCCCCTCTTAAGAGAAATAGAAACACCTCAGAAGGGTCACATCTTTGCTCAAGTTCCCGTATGTGCATTAGTTCAAAGAGGAAGCTTTTGTCATATGCAAAACAGGGTGATACATGGAAGTTTCTGTTTGAGGTATGTGTTGATTGTATCACTCTCCATGGGTGTGAAGGACAGAGGTATACACCCTCTGTGGGTGAGCACTTTAAGGGAGCAGAATTGCCACTGAAGCTGTGGAAGGATTCACTCAATAAAGAACCAAAGTGTATGACCTTACAATGTTTTTCGAGATCCTCACAGCTGTAGTTTTGTCTGTACCACAGATGTTATATACCTTCCTCACTAAGGAATGCTAAAGCAGAAAAGTGTTACTGTAGCTAGAGATGAACATTAGTTGAGGGAATGTGTAATCAGTCATGAAAATCAAAGGTTTAGAAGACTTCTTCACCTGTTGGAGGATTTAATGAATGGATACAAGTAAATATGGCAACCCAACACAGAAAGGAGTTGGGAGAGACACTCCGATTTTTTTTTTTGTCTTTCTTAGTGTCAGTAATTAGTGTGTGTGGTATGGGCTGGATGGGTAAAACATGCCTTGCTTAAGAGAAAAACAACTGTAAAATCAGTTATTAGACATCCTAGTTGAACTGATCAACTAATGCTGCAATTTGGAAATGAAGTTGGTATTGTCTTGATTTGTTACCACTATGATTTGGTCCAGAAATATCAGCATGCTCCATAGGTGGCTGTATGGTAATGTAATGGAGAATAATGTTTTTCAGTTGCTATCTGCAGAACCCATGTGACCTGGCTTTATCTGTTTTCTTCCCTCCTTCCTCTTCTGTACACAAACACACCTTATAGTCAACCAAGTATGATCTCTTAAAAAAAGAAAAAACACTGCAGTATGAATACCCTTACTTAGCCATGCATTTGGTGGGCCTGTTAGTAGTCCTTAACTTTGTTACTACTCCTGCTCTGTGAGCTGCTCCTTTCTAGCTCTGACAGCTAAAATTAGGGACTGCCTCTTCCCTAATTCTTCCTCCAGAGCAACTTCAAGTGTAGTAAGTCTGAGTGTGGCAGAATAGTAATCTCGATTCATTACTGCTTCACAAAGATAGATAATAGATCATGTGTAATGTGATATTCTGCACAGCTACCCACAAGAGAGCGTATCTAAAACTCATCTTTGCTTACAGCTTATTGCACGTGGCCCTTAAACTTTTGAAATGAAGTAGTTACTTTCTTTTAAATTATCTATGATGTGACTTTACCTTTGCTCTGTGGCAAAAGCAGCTAAGTTGCCCAAAAACTGCAATAATTTGTTCCATCCAGGTTATATTTGAAGCAAATATCTAAGCAGAAAGCAAGCAGTGTGTGTAACTGATTGGGCAATTTCAGTTTCCAATTGAAGGTGTGTGTCTGTTGCAGCAGCTTAGAAAATACAGAATTGCTTAATAGCTTCAAGAAGTGAAAGACTTTACTGGAAGGAAGTTGTGGTTCTGAGTTCTTCAGCCTCTGTCATCTCTGTTTGCTCTCTGTGAAGCCTGTTCAGCTAGAGCAAGACACAACTTTATACTAGCAATTGCAGCAGTGTCAACACTGTTCTAGTTTACAGTCATAATTTTATCTGCCTATTTTGAAACAAAGTTGCTTCCTTCAGTGTATGTTTTTGATTTAAAGTGTCACCAGATTCTTAAAAAAGCAGACAGGCAAGGATGTTTCAAAGGCAAGTCTGTATTGTCCTGGAAAAGTGAATTCCACCACAAATGCAGCAATACTTATTTTCATAGAAACAAAGGTCTTACATGATAATTTATATTATTTACATTAATGAATATAATTTGTTCTAATTGCATTTTGGATACCCATACCCACAAATAATTTCTTCTGAGAAATGTTTCATTACATACCGGGAACTGGAGGGAGGCAGGTGAGCTTTGTGTGCCGTGGTGTTTGCCCCTGTGTGCCTTAGGAAGTATCTTCAGTACTTCACAGCGGTTCGTTAGCAAATTTGCGCTAGGTTTGTGCTTTCCCTTATTGCATGCAGGATAAAGTTCGGTCCCCACTGTTACCGTTTGGAAAACTTAAGACTGGTTTTTTGTGTTTTTTTTTTTTAATCTGATAATAAGGCGTTTTAAATATTTGTAAACAAAATCCAGTTCCCTGACGTAGAGACGTGTCGGGGGTTACCCTCAGGACACAGCTGGGTTAAACTGGGAGTAGTGCTCCATCATCTGGTGAACACGGGAGAAGCCCCGAAAGCTGACAGTTCACAGGGAGGGGGTTTGTCCGTGCGCCTTTGTGTCTGGTGTGTTCCGCCTACAGTGGGTCTAGGAAAAGGAACACGTGAAATCTATTAAAAATCAAGAGTATTTGTATGCTAAGACTCAAATATGTAGCATTGTTTTAACGATGAAAATGTTTGCTTGTCGTGTTTTTCTCAAACTATTAGAGTTTAAAAGGGTAGTTACTACAAATAATTAGCTATTTGAATATGTTTACATCTCACCAATTTATTTAGGGATTTATTAGATAATTTATTTGCATGTGTTCTGGGGGAAGAAATTAGTAAAAGTGCAGGGACTTCAGTGTTCTTAATACACCTGAGACAAAAGCAATATTTTTTTTTGTCTGTTTACCATCTGGCTGATTTATGAATTAATCAAAAAATCCTTCTATCAGTACTGAGTTTAAAGTGAAGCACACTCTAGACAGATGCCATTAACTGGTTTCATGTACAGGCCAGTCACAATACTGGAAAAACAACTTTATTATTATACCTGGTAAAAAGTTAATAAATCATAAAGAGTCATTATATGGATAAAATTATGCTTGTTTATGAAATGGATTGTTTTCCTGCAGAAATAAAAAGTGTAAATGCTTCATAACTATAACAAAAGCAATTAAATTCCTTTTTCTGGTACATTTAGTACTGGCAGTTTCCAAACTGTGTGATACTGAGGCAAAAGAGAACACAATGGAGAAGAGAAAAATGGAGATAACAGAGCAAAAGTATTGATTTGGATAGATATCATTATTTTGCAGCTGTAAACAAGGAGGCGGGTAGGCATGCATTCTAAGAGCTTCCAATTGACAGAGATTGCAGTGGGAGCTGGCTAGCGGTAAATGGAAAAGAATCAGTGTTTATTCTAGTAGCTTCCAAAGTTGTGTCAGGTATTTCACAGAATGGAAGAGAGCGTGTGGTCCTTCCCAGAGCATTCAGCCATGGAAAACAGATTGACAAGGGAGAACAGAAGGGGATTTGCCAGCTCCAGAGCACAGGAGTGTGTTGGTTTGTGAACAAGCATGACTTAATAGAAAGAGGGGGAGCATGATGTGAAACTCGAAAGGGGATTAAGGGTGAGTTAGGTGAAGAACGCATGTTTTAAGGTGGAAATTGAATCTAGAGGCTTTCAGATTAGGTCTTCCCGGGGAGGTTAGCAACTGGATGGCTTAAATATATTTTTTTCTTGTACAGATCAAAGACGAAATGGACTTTGGGCAAGTGTGTATTTGAATAGAAAAGGCCTTACAGGTCGTTTTGGGGTGATTCATGTCCAGTGCTGCCTGAGACGCTCCTAGTGACCATGTAAGCAGCAGATGCACAGGGTGCAAGCTGGACATCATTAGTGAAGCTGTGGAGGTGGTGGAGTATTGCAAGAAGACACAGAAGCAGAGAGCTGTGGCATCTTGCAAAGTGCTGATGGAACATGATGTTTGAGCTAG
This sequence comes from Heliornis fulica, assembly GCA_013399135.1. Taxonomy (NCBI): domain Eukaryota; kingdom Metazoa; phylum Chordata; class Aves; order Gruiformes; family Heliornithidae; genus Heliornis; species Heliornis fulica. The sequence goes on along the minus strand of VXBZ01000388.1, from coordinate 879,367 downwards.
GTGTGATAATTCCTTAATTTACTATATTATTTTAGTATCTGTAGCTGAAATACTTAATAGCCCTGCTGTATGCAGCATCAGTGCAATGTTCTTATGCAATTCTGGTGAAATATATGAATAAAGACTGCTCATTAGTTGGTAGGTTCTTTTGGGCTTTTTTGTTTGTGTCAGAAAGCTGATTTTAAATGCCACCATGCTGCTGCTCTTAGTCATTCTGCCAACTGGGAGGGATTCTGCAAGAAACAGCAGATATGAACAGTAGCAAAACCACTGAAGAACAGATTCAGGTATGATATTTTCAATGGTAATCCTGCTGGTGTAGAAAGAAATGCTACTGGTATTGAAAGGGCTAAATGCCAGCACAGTTTGGAAAACAAAACACACAAAACCCACAGAATTAAGCAAGGAAAGCAGAATAATAAAATAGGTTTATGTTAATTTTCTGCTTAGAATAAGAACTTCTCAGAACAGAATAGTGGGATGGAAGAGTTTGCAGTCTGATCAATTTAAAAACAAAATAATAATAAAAAAAAAAAGCTTTATTGACTCATACAAATAGGTTGTCATCAAAGCTGTATCAATGCTCCAGAAAAGGATGGGTGACAATCACAGATTCAGGAAAAATCTCTTCCTGACTTAGATGTTAGAAATATCAGAATTTTCACAGGGTTTTATCTGTTCAGTCAGCAAAAGTATTGCAGTCTCTTTGGAAAGCCGGGACACTAGTTATGGGACTTGGTCAAATTTTGTTAAGTCTCTTGCTGAGAGAGAAATCATGTAAATGCGTTTTAATTGCAAGCAGAGGATTTTGTAAAAGGAAAGAGTAGCAAAGTGTGTAAATAAAATACTTTGTGTGTACTAGAGAGCAACTTGGAAAGATACTAGGCCTGATTGTCATTTATGTACTAAGACCCTTTTCCTCTAAGCTGATACTGAAAATTACCTTGTCTAAAAAAAAAAAAAAATCATCTTTTATAGGCACTTGCACTTCCTGAGTACTGTAATTGTCATACATTTCTGGTAGTTTATTTGCAAACCAGTGTACTTTGCTGAATATTTTCCTTTAGTGTTTCTACTTGGTTGTTGGGTAGGGGTATTATAAGTGATAAGCATATTGCCTTTAATGTTGACTAATATCAGATTCAGAAGAATACTGGATTCTTACATTAAACAGCAGTGCCAAGATAAACTGTGACCCAGATAATTTATATAGAGTAAGAAAGGATTAGAGTAGACCACACATACAGAAATTCCACACATACAGAAATTCCACACATACAGAAATTTCCATGTGAGTTTAGTTAGACCTTAAAATGAGGAATGTACACTTAAGTCTTCCTGAGATAGATGGATTGATTGTTTTATTCTCAAGTCTCATTTCATCTTCTGCTGCTTTTTCTCTGAACTCCTCCCAGTCTACAGGCTTTAATGACCAGGGCTCCTCAAGAGTGAATGTAGCATTTTAAGAATGTTTTGCCAGTTGCTTTGTACTTCAGCATACTTTGTCAGTTTATACATTCTAAAGTGAGATTATTGCATGGGAAAGAACGCTTAAATTGTTCTGACTAGAGGGCCTCCTATAAGCAGCATACCCAAGCTGAGATAAGCTTGAGTGTTCAGACCCTTCAAAAAACAGCTGCTGTAAGAATCAAAGATTCTAAGAGCCAGCAATGCAGATACATATTTTATAAGACCACAATGCGAGGTTTAATAATTGATTTAATAAAACCCACAATAAAGCAACACATTCCTTTTTTCTTCAATTAAACAAATGTGTAGTAAATTATTACAATAAAAACTCCAAATACAATACATCTACTGTACTTCAACTTCTAATTACAGCAACTGTAAACCCCAATTTAATTAAAACCTATTTGAGTAGTAGTATGTGCAAAATACCTGTTGTTTGGGGTATTTTTTTTTTCTAGTAAGTTTGTAAGGATGCGATGAGCATTTTTTTCATGAACTGTAATATGGCTTAATTAATGGTAGTGTTTGTATCGAAGCACTGACTTCCCAAAACAGCACTATTTTGCTTCTGAGCTGTATATGCTCCCATGCTGTACTCTGGCGTTCCCACTTCTTGACGGAACAGATACAAACACAATCCAGTGTTATGTGCACTTTGTCCAAATTAATACTGTGCTGTCAGTTTTCACCTCTCAAAATTCATCATGGGACCCCTACCTGAAAAAAGGTAGAAGCCACCAAGATTGTTACCACGATTTGCAGGTATAAATCAGTCTGATGAGTATGTGAAACCCTAGAAAGTTTCAACACAGACAATAGCTTAAGTATTCACAGCTGAGTATCACAATATCCATTACTGGGCAAAAATTTTCCTTTCTGATCCACATACAGATCTACTCTTTATGTCAGTAGAAGTTCTGCATAAAGATTATAGAACAAGAAAAAAAATTGAAGCCAAGTTCTTTCTGTTTTCTGAACTTTGCAGGTCATTTTCTTGTTGCCCTTCTTCAATGCAAATGACTACGGAAGCAGATGTAAATCTGAGATTGGATGTGTATGGTAGCTTAGTGTCAGGTTTTGTTATCCTGTAAACATTTAAAGTACAAGGATTCCTCTGCAAGAAGAAGCATTTCAGTTTTGTGGACTTCAAATTACCTCATCATCACTCTATAAATAAGGCCTTTCTGCCTGTATAAGTTGTGGTACTGTTGTCCATCACCACTAGGTTACTGAACTTGCTTGGATTTTGCTTTATTCATAAAGCTAAGTAGTGAGGGACTGCTATTGCAGTGGCATTCCTGTCAGAGTACTGCCATACCAAGCTCAAAACAAAGAGGTCACAGAGATCTCTTGCCAAGGGAACAGCACATATCTAAAACTTCTGCTCCTTGCTTTTGTGATAGAAGATCCATGTACACTGTACGTTTGTAGATTGTGTTTGAGAGTATCTCAATGTCAAGCAGAGTTGATTGGTTTTTGTTTTGTTTTTTTTAAAGCAGAACAGTCATGGAAAAATTATCAATTACAGGACACTAATTATAATGAGAATGCATGCTAATCAGCTGGCTTTTTAATGTGACTCAAATGTTGTTTTAGACATTCAAGATTATTAGTAATAAATTTATCTTACAAGTCCAAACTTTGTAAAATAAATAACCTGTTTCTAATGTATAAACCCTATTCTAAAATACATTAAAGATAACCGATCACTCAAAACACTTTGGGTCCAGTGTTGGGTTTCCAGTTAAATACCAGAAGTCTGTGCAAGGATCTGATCTCCCTGTCTGGATCTCCGAGTGCCCAGATTAAAGCTGACTTTCTGGTCTGGGTACAGTAAATTCTGTATTTTTCAGTGTCTCCAAAGAGACAGTTTCCAGAAGAATTCAACTAGCACTGTATGTACTACAGTTTAAGATACTGTATGAAAATCACTATAGCAAAAAATACTGTATACTGAATTCAGGGATTGTGAGACACTATAGAACGTTGGCATGGTCAGCATTAGAGACTTAAACTGAAATACTGAATACCTGATGCTCCATTTGGAGTGCAGGTACTTTGTGGTACATAGTTTTTAAAGGACATTGTTGGACTGCAATTTGTGAGGTATCTGCAGAGCCACGTTGCAGTTTGTAAACAATAACCTGAAAAGAGCTTGGTCTCAAAATCCTAACCAAATAAATGAGTACAAGGGAGAGTAAAATACACATTCCGTAGGGCAACCACTGCGCGTCTCGCAGCACCAGTTCTCCCTGCTGCATGTTACATGGTACAAATCCACATATTAATGGTTTCTATTTGATCATTTTCATTTTTCATTTATTGCTCTCAGTCTTTGACTACAAGATAAAGAATAAGGCAGCAGTTCCCAAAACATATGAAATTAGGCACTGGAATTCTGACAACTTGCGCAGGTTTTGCTCATTTCCTGTTTGTAACTCTGAAGCTGGACCGAGCACTTGTACATTCCAAATGTGTTCAGCAGCAGTTGTCGGGCCTTGGACTGAACTTCCTCCCATTTAGATGAACTACCAGGAACTGGAAAACCAAGAAAACAATTGATACAATTCACTCATCAAGAAACCTAGACAATCCAGCTGTTCTCAAATTTATCACAGTGTAACCAACCTGAATAATCTTTGTTCACACTCATCTAATATTGTTCTGTGGTCACTATATACTCTGTGGTTTTTTATCTATATCCTCTAACTAGGATCACGTTTTGATAAAACTGTGGGTGTTGAACACCAACCCCCAAGAAAAAAAGAGCTTTTTTACTAAGAATATTCACGGTACTATTGGATGTCTAAATGAGGATGTTTTGGCAAAATCTCCTTATTTTTCTTATGTCAGACTGTTCCACATTTAGAACTTCACCCTGTCGTTCTGGAAAGAAATCTTTTCTTTCCTCTCCTCACACACCCCACAACCCCCAACCTTACTCAGAGTCTGTACTGGATGCTTCAGTAAGAACTTATTTTCTTCGCACAATTTTGACTTAATATTGTGTCCTTCTGGGCTAATGCCTCACTGTACAAAACCAGAGTTAGTAGATTTTATTTCTTTTCCCAGAATGATATTTCCTGCTTCAACTTCAATAACAATATGAAGAGGAAAAAGGGAGGATTTTTTTTTCTACTCTTAGATTTAGGTTAGAATTATATGGTGACTTACCTAGTTGCAAGTGGACTATTGCAGTTGTTTTTCCTGCAGTGAGAGACCAAACATTTAGATCTTCTATAGAATAGACATCTTCAATTTTCATCAAGTCTTCCTTAATGCGATCCACATTTAAATGCCTTGGAACTCCTGTGATACCAAACACGAGATAAAATTAATTTGGTCTTCTGCAAACTCTCAGTAGCCTTTCAAATGTCATGACAGCTCTAAGTGTTAAAAGAGTTTATCATCTGTACTGTTAGAAATTATTAGTAGTTCCAAGTTATCAATAGAGAAGAATGTGTAAATTGGCATATTCGGCCCAATACAGATCTGGAAATAGCCAGCACTAAACCCATTAGAGTGATCTATTTCTGTAGACAACTTTTACTGCAACTGCTTAGACTAGACTGCAAAGTGAGAATTTAGAAAAAAAAATAAAAATGCTAGGGCCTGTCTGCTACTGTCTCCTGAAACTTTCCTCTTCAGCAGACTGATAAAATTTTCAAAGGTTCATAGTAATCCATCTGCAGTGGTTAACACACATGACTTGTCTTACAGTGTGGCCTCTTTGCAAATCAGTAGTTGCAATGACCATGCTCCTTCCGGATGTAGTATTTTCAGCAGCTACAGCACCTCTATTGCTTCCCTCCTCCACCTTAACTGTATAAAAGGCAGAATCAAAATTTTTTATTATCAACATAAGCTCAAAAACTAGAACAAAACTACTGAAAAAAAACTCAGTTTCTAAATAGTTTTGTTTCTATCCTAGCTTGTTACTGCTTATTTTCTAGTTATATGCAGTTTGATTATACATACTATGAGTTCAGCCACTTCTCAAATTTCCTCAGAACTTTTGGATTACTCCTCCCTCAACTTGATGCCTTCCTGTTTTTTAAATTATGTTAGTTCTGGTACCATCTCTTTTGAGAGTTCAGTGTCTACGATTGTCTCTTTTAAACAAAGTTTTCCTTCCAGTAAAGATTAACAGAAAATTTATTTAGCTGATAAATAACTAGCTAACTGCCTGGTATTATTTTGACAGACTTCTCTTTCACAGGAAACCAAGAGTTAAATTTTGATATCTCACATCATGTTATTGATAGACTTCCATGCTGCTGTATAAATCTATATTAAAAGCTAAAATCTTATTGTTTTATTAGATAATATTTTGTATTTAACATTCATAATAATGTAACATGTTATGTTAAAATTAATGCTGAAAGCTGATACAACTCCACGGACCCTGATGTTCTAGCAGTAGTCTCCAATATAAAAGCAAGTTCTTTCTTTGGAGATCCTGATTTTGAGATGGAAAAAAAACTCTGGCATACATAAACCCCACCTATCATCACTTTTTATAACACTGTTAATTAGGGGATTTTTATGACAGCTGGTTACCTAAGCAAACAGCTACAACTCAAACATCTGGAATCTGATAGGCCATTAATTTGTCTTATCTGCTTTCTTCAGCTAAATCTTATCTATTGCCTTGGAGTTATTTCAGGTTTCCTTAAACAAACTTCACCATTTTGACTTCTCAGTGAACTTTCATTTTGTTGGATTTTTTTTTTTCCTAAATGATAGCAAAAGCACTTCACAATATAGACTTTGAGGTCCTTGATTTAACCCAGTAATATAGTAATATAATAAAAGTAAGGTCAGTAACAGCTCACGAGACTGCTAGAAGCTGAAGATAAAACCAGGACTTTTCTCCTGTGCCTAACATTTTCACCTTCAGTACAGGATTAGGCAGTAATACAAAGAACATTGCTGGCATCTTTCCCTCTAAATTGCCACGAGATAAGATTCTTCATCTTATATTCTGCTTTTTCCTTCCATTTTACTCTTTTCTTCTTACTTTTTACAATACACTCCACTTGTGGCTTCCCCTACGGTAGTAGAAGCACACAAGTAATACAACAGCCCTTGTGGAAGAGGGGAAGACAGGGCAGTCTGGTATAACCACCTGTCCAGCCATAAGCTTGCTTCCTCCTTTTACATGCATTCATGTTCACTTTAAAATTAACAAGCATTTAAAGTGCAAGTGTAGAACTGAATCCAGGCAAATGTCCACTTGGTTAAGCTGAGACACAAAAAAGTTCATTGTTTGAATTCATCTTCTGATAATAATATGTGTGCAGAGCTAGGACTTGTGTCATTCTGGCAGAGGTCAGAGACACCTAAAGACTACTGCAACTTAAATGAGCTATCAAGAACCAACAGAATCAAGCAGCAGAAAGATAAACTGGTCTCCAGACACAAATCTACTTTGTTAATGGTGATCACAATGTCAAAACAGTGCCAATGCTCCCTGACATGTTAAGTCCTGAAGACTGTGCACAAATCTTACCTTCCAGAATAATAACTCCAGTGTCACACAGAATTCGAACTGTTGTCAAAACCACCAGTATGGAGAATACGTATGTACATATGGGATCAGCAATCTTGTATTCTGGCTGCAAGGGAACTTCCAGAGTGTTAAAGGATGTAAGAAAATAAGCTTGCTTATAAAAACTTGACTCAGAAAAATGCAGTTACTACTAGCGCAAATTTTCATTAATATTTCTTTTTGTCTGAATAGAGAGCACAAAACAGATATAGTCCTCACTTATTCTGTATGAATGTATAAAACAATATCACAAAGTATTTAATAACTTACAGAAACAACTCCCTCTTAATCACTGGAGTTGAAATCAAAACAAGTTCTGCCCTGTCTCAAAGACTAGCCATTCCTTACCTTAAAGCGTATGATGTATGCAGCTACAAGCACACCAATGCTTTGTACCAGGTCCCCCAGGGCGTGTACAAATGCTGCTCTCACGGCAAGGCTGCTGTGACCATGGCTACTGCTGTGGGCTGCATTAGGAGTGCTCGACTGAGGTACATGAGAGTGAGGGTGGGAATGGGAGTGGGAGTGGAGGTGGCCAGATTGATTCAGCAAAAATCCCATTCTGAAAGTGAAAGAAGAGAAATACTGCAAGAAACAGGCTTTCAGGTTTGGTGGGTGGGTTTTTGCATCGGGGTTTTTTTTTTCTTTCCTTTTAAACCAAAGATTTTAAAAAGTAAAATTCAGTATAATTTCTTGTCTTATGAAAATTAAGAGGTCCAGCAAAATTACATTCCATGAGAAAATTACAGGCTGTGAATGAATTAACAGCTTATTCAAAAATAAATTTTTGAGTGTTAATGGAGAGAAAGGGAGGTCTTACATTAAGTTAACTGCAACACCAACGGCTGCTGTAATCAGCATGATATCACCATTTATTTCATAGTCCATATGGATAGTTCTTTGAACAGCTTCATACAAGAGGAATGCCATAAGGATATAGACCAGCAATACACTAATGATGGCCGACAATACTTCTGCAAACAGAAAGGAAACAACATTAAAAAAGTGAGTCTCACATCTGTTTCTATTTCCAAATTAGAATGTGGGCAGACCATCAATTATTTCAACTATTTTATTAAAACCCTAATGCACAAATAAGAAGTTGTATGGTAAATAAAATTCATAAAATAGGGTTAACAAATGGAGTTTGTTTTAATTAACTCCTTCACACTTCCCTGTCAGTATATCCATTAAATTATGTTTTCTCTGGAAACTTCCATACAAGCAATGAGTGTGATTTCTTCAGACAAGGCAGAGCTACCTATGAATAAGGTTGATTTCAGGTGTCCACAGTATTAAGCTGGATTTAGAAATTACTTTTATAGATCTTTAGGTATTTAGAATAGAGAAAAAATATAAAGAGATTGAGGAACTGGACAGTACAAACTGGCCAGACAGATCACTCCTAATACTCTGGACGTAAGTATACATACATGTTACTTACTGCAGGTTTCACCCATGAATGATTGCTTAATGTCAGTGTCTGTATTGCTGCAACATGCTGTTTTAACGTTATCTAATGTTTACCAAATACTCATATTTCAAAAAATAAGGTGTATGAACAATGTTTTGGTGTGGGAATTTTATCAGCAGAGGCTTTCAAAAGGACACAATCTAAATAAAGAGAAAACTAGAAAGCCAATAAAATATCCTAATATTGCATTGTCCTGAACCTTTTGTTGCCATTTATGTCTGTGGAAAGTGGTTTACAGCTCTCTAAAAGGCTCCTTCCAGCTGTTCTGATGTGAGGTTAAATAGGCCTGAATATTTTATGGATCTGGCCCTTAGTGCTGTCTGCCTTAGTACCCGACTTAAGAAACTGGCCTGATAATAGCATACATAATCCTGAGGAGGATGAGTCCACACTACAGTTTTAAGGTCCTACTATAAAGAATATAGGTATTCCAAAGGGGTTACTAAATTCCTTTCAATGTAACCAGACCTCCATTCACCCTCTAGCTTCATATGCAGAAAATGATTGGCCTGTTGCAGCTGGATCTTTTCTCTTTGTGGAAAGGGAAGGGACAAGATACCTGACAGAGAAAACACTGTCCTGGTTAAAAGACTGTCTTGGTTATAATTATACAAGTTAATACAGGACTTTACAAAAAGCACGGGGGAAAACCTTAATGCTAGCTCCATTGTATTGCATGCAAATCTGCAGCCATGCCAGAGTAATCTGTAATCATTATGTGTAATGCTCATTACTGTCATTTTGCCAGATGGATCTCTGGGATCTTATCCTTCCTGTGTGAATTCAAAGATCAGAGGTGGACTTCATTTACTTGGCACTGTAATGGTTGTTCTTCCTCTTTGTTTCACACGTTGCCCTGATTTATTCCCTATTAAGGGCAAAATTCTGCTGCTGGCTGTACCGTAGCTCTAAGAATACCTATCAGAGAATTGCTTCACTTCTCCCCAGCTCTGAATCTGTCAGTGTGCAGTAAAACTTTGGTTACTGCAGTGTCATTTTTCTATCTCAGAACTGCCTTAATTTTATTTATTGGATAGGACAATAGAAAACTTGCAGCTATATAAGCACTTTAATAACCACTTGATCTGTACACTGAATTTTTAACATCATTATGGAAGAAGAAACTCACACCAACACATTCAGCTGTTGGGTAGTGTGTCAGTGCCTGGATGAGTACCAGCACAACCAGGCAGTAACAAGGCTCCAAAAGGCAACTGTCATAATCTTGGATGATTTCAGAAAAACATGAAAATGCTGCAAATAGCCATGCAAGTGGTAGTGTTCTTTACAAAGCTGGCAGAATATTCAGGGCAACAGCCTTTTAAAAAAAAAAAAAAAACCAACAACAAAACCCCACCAACATTGCTTAGAAGGTTTTCCAGAATGCTTTTTAAAAAATTTGTGAAGCCATAGCACATTAGCATTTACTGGAGAAATAACGTAGTGATTTTACAATCTAAAAACATCTTTTCTGCAATGGAAACCAGTGGTTTCCTTGCAGTCCTCTCAGAGTCACTGTTGTGTCAGCATTGTAGATGTCTGCCGAGATCTTTCACTTCTTGTGAAACGAGCTGTGCACTGACTCTGTCACTGCTAACATTGTCTGCAGCAATGGAACAAGCCAGGTTCTCTATCTGTGCCTATATCTGCCCCACCTCTTGCTGACAAGGAGGTATCTCTACTTGGTGAAACAGAATGACTTTTGGCTTCAAAAATGTAATCCTTTCTAAACACAACTGCCATTTCCATTATTTTGTCTTCACTTCTCTTACTCGTTTCTGGATCTGTCAGCCTCCTTTTCACCACTGGAAATGGAACAAAACTGAAGATGGAGTATATGCACTATGTATTCAAATAAAATTCAAATAAATGAAAACTAGTGCTAATACCCTTGGAATTTCACAAGACAACTAATAGGTCTGTTGTGTTTATAATGCAGTGCTCATGAGGAGTTTGAAAATTGGCCATTCTGGAAACAAAAGTGATGAGCACCAGCCACCTTGTTCATTAGAGTATTTGCATGCTTACTGTATGTCTAGATTATTGTGAAACAATGCAAATCAGGTCAGTGATGAGGGAATTCTTGCACATATCCCCAGCTTTAAACAACTGCTCCACTTTTTTTTTCCTGTGACAAACGCTCAATCTGTACCCTATTTGTACTGTTCTGTCATGTTTTAATATCGCTCTCATGAAACAACAGCTATTTTTGAGCTCATTTCATTTGCTGACAAGCTTCTTACTTATAGTTTCTTTAGAAAAATGTGTTACAGCAAGGATATACCCTAGAAGTGGCTTTGTTCCACTGCCAGCATTCACTGATGTGTGAAACTGGGCCCTCAGGCCATGGCATTCATACTGGGAGCCTGGAGTCAGGCAAGTAAATGTCACAAATGTGACTTTAAAAAACAGTGTAGCACTTCTGAACCATCCCACCTTCTGTACTTGCAGAGGTCAAAGTTTGGAAGTCTCTTGCAGGACCTTAACCACTTCTTCACTGCAGACACAGAAACTCTTCTTCCCACCCCCCGGCTCTAGTGTACCTCCTCTTCCTCCAGAAAGCTGTAGTTCTGCTACTCGTGGAATAATTGGTGTAGAAAGAAACCCCTGGAAACTCTCTAGTCCTGCTCAAAGCAGGGTCAACTACAGGTTGCTCAGGGCTGCATCCAGTTGGATTTAGAGTATTTCCAACTGTGGAGACTCGGCAATCTGTCATAGTGTTTGATCACCTACAGGCACTGGGCAGCAGAAAAAGCCTAATTGTTGCAGGACTGATAAGTTGTTCCCTGCAGCTTCTCCCAGGCAGCAGATCATGAGCAACAGGGACTAATTCTGTGGGCCAGATCTGGATCAGTCTGGCCCGTATTTTTCTTGGCAGTAAAATGAGGCAAGAAAACAAACAAACAAAAACAGAAAGTGAGGTGGCAGGAATCCCCAAAGATTACTGTTTGCAAAGTGCTATGAAGCCTTCATACTAACTGAAAGTCAGAGAAAATGTACAGATCTGAGTAAGATTTTTAATGCCTTAAGTAAACTTATTCCTAATTCCTATTTTAAGATAGGCCGTATGTATGTATTATTTGGTTTTAGAGAAGTTACAGAGGCATAAATACTCCTTATTTTTAAATAAAGTATGTAAAAATGCTAACAAATGTCCTTCTGGAGAGTGCAAGCAAATGCTACAGGCATATCTGCAAGGTCAGGTTTCAGTATTAGATGACCTCCTATCACAAAATTAAAACTTCTTGAAAGAGAAGTTTGTAATGGGAAGTGCTGGCATTGTTAATGCTTTCTTGCTGAAGCCCCAGCCATCTTTGCTAGTGTACAGAGTTATGCATTCATGTGTTAGTGACTAACTGATGACAAATGACTAGGAGTGATGGAGTTGTTAAATTCTACTGCTGATCTAGCAGCCAAAATAAGAATTGCAAATAATGGTTTAAACAAGACTTTTTCACATCCCTTACAGAATATACACTATAGGATGTACACAGCAGAGATAGCAAACTTGACATTAGAAATTTTCTAGTTCATGAGAAATAAGGGTTGAAGCTTTTGGCAAATGCCTACAAGATCTGCATGTTATGAATTATTATATCCAGTTAGTAACCATATGAAAACTGATCATTTCCAAACACAAAGTAATGAGTCCTGAAAAAAACCTTACAAGGTTTAGTACATAACTCTGATTATATTTCTTTTCACAAACACCTAAAATGGGCATACATAGGGTAACTTTCTGTATTGCAAACCATAGGACACTTTGACCTCTGCTTTGTGTAGTCTGGGGAGTGCAAGAGGAATGCTGCTTTACACAGTTTCTGGCAGAGCAGAGCTCTCTGATGATATGCTCTACAGAAATTTTTCACACTGAATAGGGCATTTTTCCACTGTCATAATTCTACTGAAGTCCTGGGCACTAGCAATAGTCTGTTGTGAACAACTGACTGATGTGCTTGCTGATTCTGCACGAACAACCTCTTCCATGTGTCACACAAGCAGTAACCATGTTACAGCTATGAGTGACCAAAAAAGTATGTCCTCCTTTTACTAAACAGCCTCAACTCCAAAGCACAAAGGTGTGTAGCAACAGCCCAGTACCTATGGATGAAACACAGCTGCATATCTACCCTTGTTCTTCCTTCTTTCTTAAAGTTTAAACTTTTTAGGCCACTGTTCATTTGTAAGAAGTCATATTTATGATGTCATCATGTAGCCAAGTCCATAACCTTTTTAAGATGGAAGATGAATCAATCATTCAGAATTTCACTCTGGATCTGGCAAGTCCTAGTTCCACTAGGACTTGTCTTGCTCCCAATGAGTGAAACTCTGCCATCAACCCTCACTTCTAGCTGAGGTTTAAAAAAAATTTATTTTTTTTTTATTCTTCACTCCTTTATGGCAATAGAACCTATGTAGTGAAAGGACATTCAAGTCAGGGTGTTACAACATAAAGCAACTTTCAGGTTTGTGGCTACTTTCCTTCTAGTTACCTATTCTTCTAGAATTAGAGTATCTTTACAGTTGTTGCTTCAAATAATCTGTTAATAGCAAGAGTTGATATCTACATACCTAAACGATGAAATCCAAAGGTGAACCTCTTTGTGGGAGATTTTGCAGACAGCCAGAGAGCAAGCAGGGTCAAAATAATACCACTAAGGTCAGTTAACATGTGAAGTGCATCTGTCATAATTGCTAGACTGTTAGCAACATATCCACCTGAAAACAAAGTTGGAAAAGTCAGAATATATGACATTGATGATTCTGGGTAGTACCCTTTCACACAGCTTGCAGTTATTTATGTTCAGAACAAGGCACTAAGTGGATAAGAGCCCTTCTTATAATCACTAAACAGGGTTGGATTTTTTCCCATTACAATCAAAATGCCATGCTGTAATTTAAAGCTGCTGTAGTTACAAGTGCAGTAGGGTGTGCTTTCTGTTAAGAGTAAGGTAGAGAGGCTTCACTCCTGTTACTCTCACAGAAACTACCAGCATAATGTTTGTAAGATCAGGCATAAAATAGTTTTCTATCTTCTCTTTATATATTATTGCATATGTGTTGAATCAGCTAACCTTTTGTTAAACTACATCTGTTAAATATTTTTACATTAGGTAATAAGAAAAGAAATCCAATGACTCAATGGCAAGGAAATTTACCCTGCTTCCTTTTTATTTTTGTTACATTATCTTTTAACCTTCATTATTCCCTGTCCTGGCAAGGGCATGTAAGTTCTGCCAATATATATTGCAGACAATAACTTTCACTTGCACAGCGTTTTCCTTTTGTTATTTATTACCATCATTTGTACTTGTAATTATGAGTTGCATTGAGACAAATAACCTCAGATCAAAGGTTAATATCTTTGTTCCAATTCAGTTGCTAATGCTGCTATGGGATGGGTGAAAGATTTAAACAATGCACCCTTCTCTTAAGCATCCCTTATCCAAAGGGGAATCAAGGACAGGCTTAGGTTTCTTCCATATGCAGTAATGTAAGCCCATTTTCTCAAGAAAGATCGGGTCCTTAGCGTCAGTTCAGCTTTGATTTAGTTTCTCTTTTTACCCTGAGGTTGTCATTCAGCCCTTAAATTCTCAGGAGCAAAGAATGCAGCTGGTGTGCCATTTGGTAGGCTTGAGGCTCCAACTAACATTTTGACTAAAGGTATATGCATATACAATTAAAACTGTCTTAGAGAAGAGGCTGACCATGAGGAAATACCAAAGGGAAAGTCAGAACTGGCTGATTGCTTTCAAGGCTAGTCATAAAATTGTCTGTATGACTATAGGTGTTTGTAAGTAGACATGTGCATACAGAGATATGCTCCCCTCCTCAGCCAAACACAAGCAGTATGGCTGATACTGCAGTATTGCTGGTACTGTGGGTAGCTACCCAATATACTGCATTTCAACCAGTTCCTTTCCTCTATCCCCCCTTCTTCAGTTGGTAAGTTTAAGTCAAATTCTTCTGATACTTAAATTTTACAAAGGCTGTCGAGAATCAAAAATAATGAACTTTTAAGATTTATCAGTTCAGCAGCTTTTTGAGTAAAATGAGTTATGTCTTTCCTTTCTGAACTAGTGTTCTCACATAATTGAAAAAAAAAATTACTTAGAAACATGAGACTCAATGTCTTTATGGTCAACAGAGAGAAAACAATAATTTATATCTAAGGACATCTGATTCAGTATTGTACATGTATTATAATTTAAAGTATGCATATGAATTCACTTGTATTAATTTTGCAAATCACTTCAGTCCAAGATAAGTCAATTCTGTTTCAGGTAGTCTCTCGCTTTTAAAGACTTTAAACATAAAATTATACAGAAGGAATTCAAGTACTGAAGCTAATCATAATGCAGCATGTGGATTAAAAAAACATAATTGAGATTTATGAAATCCTGAAATCAAAGGTTCTCTCTTTCCAAATGTATCGCTTCATTGCTTGGTTAAAGGTACTGCCAAGGGCTGTTTAAACACGATTGGCAACTTGGAAAGAAAAGACATCTGTAACCTTTACAAATAGACAGCTTGATGGCTCTCCACTGTTTTCAGTGACCTGTGAAGGACAGCAGTCCTCCTCATGAAGTATCAATATGAAAACTAAACATAGCTGAAAGATCAAAACCCTGTCCGAAAAGCTAAGTAGGACCTGCAGTGTGTTTTTAATTTCTTGATAGAAAACGGTTCCCACAAAATGTAACTTATCTGACTTTTACAATGACTGTTCATCAAATTAAACAACAAACGCTGAGGTGGGGTGGGGTAATGAGCTTGGCTGTACTTTGGAAAAACATGTCAATCAAGATTTCACAAAAAAGCTGCTGAAACAAGATTTCCTTCATCTTGACATCTGTAACAGACAGCAGAAAGATTTTTACTCAACAAATTAATTGTCTGATAGGGTCTTCTGACTTTTTCTCAGAAATTCAAATCTGTCATGGATCATAGAAAGTCAGTTAACAGTGTCCTGTATGATCAAACAAGATTTCCCACATACCTGAGCCTACACTGTGATTCAAAAAGTTCCAAAATTTGAAACCAACCAGACAACATAATACAGGGCTGGAGCAAAGTAAGTTAAACAAGTGGAGCACTGACCCAGGACTCAAGGGTGCTCTCTTTAGTTACTCGTTCTGCTGCTGATTACTCGCTCTGTGACAAGTCATCCAGGTCAAGATCCACAGAAGTACAGAGATACCCAGTCTTCTATTTATTCACTGTGGTAGCTGGATGCCTGAATAATTTATGGATCTGGCCCTTAGAGCTGTCTGCCTCGGTGCCAAACAGGGCTGGTAATAGCATACATAAACCTGAGGAGAGTGATCCCATGCTACAGTGTTAACGCTTTGTACGGACAAATCTGGCACCCTCAGCTGAGCTTGCAGAAGTCCTGGCTGTAAGGGAGAAACAGATGATGTGACAGGAATGAGAGTGTATTTTTACTCTTAATATTTATTATTTCTAGAGCTGTCCCTGCACTAGCTATGCAGAGGTCTGCAACAGTGTGCATGGATCCAAAGCCCCTAGCAGGTACGCTTCTAGTGACAGCTGCCAAGAGGTCAGACATTATTCAGTAAGAGGCCCTTCAGATGAACTCTGATATGAATATAATGAAATAAAATCATTCTCATGGTAAAGAATGCTTATCACTATGGTTATCACATTTACCCAAGCTCATACTAAACCAAAATTTCAGCCAGAGAGAAAAGACAAGGATGGGGCAAATGGAGACATTAAACCAGATTCCTGCCACAGGTTTGATGTGAAGTGCCTTTTCCATGATGAGATGATGTAGACTGGCAGTGTTATTAATGACTAATCACACACAGAGGTGTTGAAGGACAAAACCTCATTTTTTCCCCATTAACCCATATTCCTGAAATAAGGCTCCAAACAGAACTGGTGCAGATACAGTCAATATTCTGGTCTCTCTGAAAAACAGACCATTTCTCCTAAAGACATTCTCCTACGGTCTTTCTCCTGTGTGTATCGGACAAATGGTGTTACACTTGAGGAATGATTTTTCTCCCTATCCATCTTGTAGAAGTTTCTGTCTTAAATATACATTCACAACTGTCCTACAGTAAGTGATCCAAGAGCTCCCTTCACATTAGCAAATCTCAGATCTTCAGTCATTAGACCACATCTGCCTAAGTGAGAAAGCGAACGTAGGTCCCATGTTGTTACAGCTGAGACCATCTCCATTCTTTACTTCCAGAGGGTTTTTGTGACTTGATTTTTTTCTGGTAAATTATGGCAACTAATTAATTTGATTTAGGGTCTCTGATTTAGACTCATGTTAAAGCAAAATCAATTTAAAAGCAATTAGTTGTTATTGATGCTAGAGACCTGACTCAAGATACACATCAGTGTACCGGCACTGTGTAATGCTCCCTACTACTTCAAATCAGGGGGAAAGCAGAAGAGAGAGTTCAAGCATTCATTCTTCAGGAGGCTGAGTAGCACCAAGTAGACACTTGCACTAAATGGCATGGAGGTATCCAAAAGACAGATGGTAACAGGACACTGATACTGTGAAGTGAGCAGAGATTAAGAAACAAGTACTATCCTTTGTAAAACTAACTAGATAATGACGAAGGTGTAACATTTAGTAGCTCATCTATGCATCCAACGGACCTTCTACTTTATACACTGCTATAACCTATTAAATAAAGCCCTGTCATCTTGTAGAGAGTGCTGTATATACATGGCTTCTCATATGCTCTTGGAAGAGCATATGATAGACTGCTTTTCTGACAGAGCAGTAAAAGCTGAACTTGAGCACCAGATTCATTCTGACCAACAACAATTAGATGCTTACACAGGCACAAATTTCCACGTAAAACCTCACCATCCTTCTGTAAGTACTGACACAGAAAAACCACAAAGAATTTAATCAAACTACTTGGTATTCTTATGTGTTATAATGGGCAGTGTTAAATGCCTGCTATTTTAATTGACGTTGCTCCTATGATTTTTGTCTGGATGGAGCATATGCTAGTCCAGGGCACAGTAGGACATCAAGAAGTTGAGAGAGTGGCCTCTTCCCTGGGTTGCTATTGACAGCTCAGGAGCTGTCTCTTCAGTTGTAGGTAACAGAGCATACTGCTGTATCTGGTCAATAGGGGCATTATTACTTTTGCTGTTATGGTCAATGTCATGCTTAGCAACTCTATTTCCCTCTTCTGTTGTTACAAATGCAGCAAGATTTTGTGGCAGCAATTAAAAAATACTGAAGATGAAATTGTTCTTTGTGCCTATAATAAAATGTCACTTCCTCCTTTCTGAACACACCTTACAAACTTGTAAGAGAAACTTACAAAGGGAACTAAAAAGCCGTTAGACATACACACGCGCACAATCACTCCGTATTTTACACTCTTTGGGGGAGACTGATGAGATTCGGGTAAGGAAGGCTGCAAATGCCTCTTTCTCTTCTTGCCTGGAGACTACAGGTGGACTTTGTTCCTTTTCACTCTCTGAACTCGCAGCTAATCTCTCTGATCTCTAAATGAGATGGTTTCTCTTAGTAAGTATTTAAGACCAAGGCCGAAGCTCTGTGAAAGGCTGAGGCGCCCCCGACTCACCTATGAGCTCTCCCGTCATGAAGAGCAGGTAGAGGAGCGCAGCGAGCGTCAGCCGCTTCTTCACCTTCCTCTGCTTGGAGCGCTCCCGCCGGCTGCTGCAGCTGCTGCAGGGGTCCAGCCGGCCGGCCCGGGCTCCGCGCAGGGCGATGTCCCGGTCCAGCAGGGAGTCGTCGTCGGAAGGCAGGCCCAGGGGCGCCCCGTTCACTGGCGTCTCCGGGGCTGCCTCCGAGGCGTCGTCCGACACCACCACGCGCAGCTTGTTAAACCTAGGGAAGTCCTCGTCCCCCACCTCGTCCGAGAAGTCAAAGGCACTGGAGTCGTTCAGGAACAAGGGGTCCTCGCTCCTCCGCAGCAGGGACTTGATGCTCGTCCAGAGGCCGGGCNNCCCAGAGCCCGGGCCCCGCCATAGCGGCGGCGCCGGGGGCCTCGCCGGTTGCGGCCGACCCGCCGCGGGCGGCTCCTCTGGCGCAGCTCCCCCTCTCAGGCGGCGCTCGCCGTCCCGTCAGGGCATGTCCCCTACATCGCCGCGCCGGGCCCTGCGCAGGCCGTCCGGAACGCTACGCGGGAATCTGCCGCGGAGCGCCCCGGCACTCCCGAGCCACACCACCGCCTCCCGGTACTCGCGGTCCCCGCCCCGCCTCCCCGCTCGGCTCCAAGC
>VXBZ01000388.1:812880-854162 GCA_013399135.1 Heliornis fulica | reverse complement strand
ATAACCACAGCAATGAATATTGCCTCTTTTTTTTTTTACTTCAGTAAACTCTAGTACTTGCAATTTGTTATTTATTAAAACTTTTTTTTAAATACTCTTAGTTCCTTCTTTCTATTCTGCTCATGTTAAGATATAACTGTTCACCATGAAGCTCATGAGGCATTACTAGAAATAAAGGAGGGATGAAAAGGAGGAGGAAAAAGGAAGCACAGTTTAGTCGATAAAGTGCAAAGAATTAAAACTTCAATGTATAAATGCTTTTATTTTATAAACAGGAACTTGTTCTAGGTGAAAGTTGAAGTGCATGCTGAACTGTCATATTCAGCCCTGCTGTTCTTTGGTGTAGGTCCTGGTGATGCATCTCCAGATGAAGGAGTAGTAGAGGATCTGCCTTTAATAGATGAGAAAGCAGTGGAGCAGCTAACTAAAGGATTGATTTCTCATTATCTGCCCGATCTTCAGCGATCAAAATCAGCACTACAGGAACTTACGTAAGCAGATTTTTAAAATTAAAACTTTGATTGCTACTTTTTTCAGTATAATGTTCTAGCTACCTTTAACTGGAATATAGTTTTTTGTGGCATTTCTGTGTTCTGACTGTAGCATCCAGAATAGTTAAGTGATTAGCAGGAGTGCAGCAGTGCAGAATACCAAAGTCACCTAAGCCAGGTGTACGAGAAGACATGCAGACTTCTTAAACACCCATTCATTTTTGTAGTGGAAGGTCTGCTGCAAGCTGGATTTATTTGTTTGCAGAGATGCAGTTTGTGTTCAGGGCAGCTGGTGATAAGGACAGCCTCCGTCTGGAAATAATTTAGCTGATTTGTGTGGATCTTTGGTACTTATTAAGGATTTTCCATCCCACACAAGTTCTCCACAGGACTAACTTAGTCCTGCAGCATCATGCAGAGGCAACTGAATAGAAAGTGACATTCAACCTGGGGTGTTTACTGCCTGTGCAGGGTTTCTGGATATTCCTCCTGGATGTCTTATTGTGTTATATGTTTGCACGTAAATTTATGTGTACTCATCTGGGATGTTTCTAAAACTGTTTACTTGTGTCTTTATTGAATTTCCCTAGCAGTGATTGTCTGATTGTCTGGGAAGCATGTATTGTTATGATCAAAAGTAGTGTTTATTTAAAGGCTGATTGAAAAGCATATGTGTTGCTGTACTTGGGTTTTATGTATCTCTCTGTTTCAGACAGAACCAAGTGGTATTACTAGAAACATTAGAACAAGAAATTACAAAATTCAGAGAGTGTAACTCCATTCTTGATATCGATGCTTTGGTAAGTACTGTTAATGCTTTCTTGAATCTGGACTATTATAGATCTTGCTGAAGGATTTGTAGCAACTGATGGATTTTCCTTGTTCTTAATGACCTACAGGAAGAGAACCATCCAGTTCAGATATTTGGGGCAAGTTGTTGCTGGAGAGACTGCAGAACCAGCATATTTCCTTTAAATAGGAAGAGCACTGGGAAATAAAAAAGCAGGCTCAGTCAGCCAGTGGTAGTAAGTCTAGTTGTTCAAAACCAGTAGCCAAAGCAAATGTATGCCATTTTTCAGTCAGACTGAGTGTCCAGTGAGAACTCTGTGCACCTCTCCAGATTCGCAGGAAGGGACCATGAAACACAGCTATGTGGTGCATGTAATTGTCATATTCTGTTTAATGAATCTTAATTCAGTCCATTACTGGATGTACCTATTGAGATATGGTCATTTTCTATATTCTTACATGTAATATGTAAACTTTATAAACCTTGAACCTGTTTGACTGTTCGGGATAATCACTATATTTTTGGTTACTGTTTAGCTGTGTAGCTTTATAAAACAACTATTCCAATTTGACAGTCACTGAAGGTATGTATTTTTTTAAGTTTTCAGAAGCTAAGCACTATCACAACAAGTTAGTGAATATTAGAAATGAGATGATGATGCTCCATGAGAAGACATCAAAGTTAAAAGTGAGTGGTATAAATATTTTTACTTTCCAACACAGAAGTCAAGAATACCTAATTAAATATCTTAACTTTCATTTTTGATGCATGCTGAAAGTTCTGATTAAAACAGAATCTTCCATCCTTTTCTTAAATGGATGCTTTCAGTAGTATCAAACTTTACCTTACTCCTACCTCAAGCAACTTATGCATCTGAACTACTAGTAAATCTCAGTGTTGGCATCATTTTTAGGCAGTATCAGAATTACAGAATTGATTCAGTTGGAAAAGACCTTTAACATCATCAAATCCAACCACTAACACAGCACTGCCAAGTCCAACCACTAAACCATGTCCCTGAGCAGGGCATCTGCGCATCTTTAAAATGCCTCTAGGGATGGTGACTCCACCAAAAGGGTTGTCAAACACTGGAACAGGCTACCCAGGGAAGTGGTTAAGAATTTTTTTCTTAATACCTAATCAAAATCTGTCCCAGCACAACTTGGGGATGTTTTCTCTTGTCCTGTTGCTTGTTACTTGGGAGGAGAGACTGACACCTGTGTGCAGCCTCCTTTCAGGTAGTTGTAGAAAGTGATAAGGTCTCCTCTCAGCCTCCTTTTCTCCAGCCAAAATAATCCCAATTCCCTCAGCTGCTTCTCATAAGGCTTGTGCTCTAGACCCTTCATCGGTTTTGTTGCTCTTCCTTGGACATATGCTTTGTTCTGTTGTATAATCCACTCCAATCCAACTAGTTCTCTTTGCTCTTTTCTGAGACTTTTTAGTGAAAAATAGCTTGTCATAAATTACTCCTTCTATTTAATGTAGTATTAAGTGGCAGAAGTTCACTGACTTCATGTGATACAGGCAGTCTGTGGTTACATTCTGGCAAGATTAGTCCTTCAGTATGTTCAACAAAAGGATTTTCTCTTGGGAGTGATAAATTGCACAGTATGCACATCATCTGGTATACATGAAGGATGACTTTTGGTGAAACTGAAGGGAATCCAGCTTACATTTTCCCCTGCATAGTTCGCCAACTTGCAGTTTCTAAATGGCAAGGTGGAAGTGGGAGGGAGGAATAAAAAATGAACAGTTTATGCAGTGTTCAATCATAAGCAGGGTGGATTTTGTTTATAACTCCCACTTAAATACAGCTGTAAAAGTTACAATTATTTTCTTGTCTTTTTTTTTTTTGCTCAGAAAAGAGCACTTAAGCTCCAACAAAAGAAACAGAAGGAAGAACTAGAACGAGAACAGCAACGTGAAAAGGAACTTGAAAGAGAGAAGCAGTTAACAGCAAAACCTGCTAGAAGGACATGAAGGCAGAGCGTGCAGCAACTTGTCCGAATTAATTGTTTCTGCATTCTCTGGAATTAAGGCAGACTTTGCTCCAACTGGGCTATAGCTGTTCCTAGCAACAGTCTACTCTCTGGTATTATAAATTCCAGGATTGTAACAATAGGGTTGGTAACATGCAGATTTTTTCTTTTCAGCCATTAAAGTTGCCTTCTTTTGTATGCTATTTTGATATTATTATAATGTAAGTTAATTTTTATATATATATAAACACACACACATATGTATATAGGAGATATTGGGCATCACAGTTTTAAATATTTTTTTTCTTCTGGTGTTTAGACTTCTGAGAGATATTTGGTGACTAGCGTACATGGTTTTTGAGACAAAGTACGTAATTCTAGTTAAAGTTGTCATCCCTGGACTTCAGTGGTTGAAGCTGCTTTGATTTGGGCAGCTGACATTTCTTGATGCCCTGATTGATAACTACTGACTTTTTGTGCAGCCTTACTTGGATGCATCTCTAATGAACTGAAGAAACTTTCAGTGCATTTGGGTGAAAGCTCAGTTTTTCATAGCAGTCTGGATTTGGGGTTTGTGTTTGGAGTCTTTTTTTGTCAAGAAATAACAGCTTTAAAGTAACTTGTGAGTAATTTCCCAGATTAATTGTTTGGGGTGGGGGAGGTGGAATACTAAAGACTCAGAACTGTTGTGTGCACAACACAGATTAATGAGTTTGTGTTTCCACGAATACTTGAGTCAAACCAAGGAATTTGTCTCTCTAGTGTTCAAACAGAAAGACTGCGTGGTCTCAGCAGGCTTCTGGGGTATTAGAAATTGTAAATTTCTTCATTTTGTATGACAAAATAAAGCACAACCAAAACTGAACAGTTTCCTCTTCACGTGAAATTCAATTACTTGTAGGAAAAACTACTGCAATTAATTTTTTCCTTAACAGATGATTCATTTGCACTTCAGGGCTATGTTAAGAGAATTTTTTTTATCCTGTCCTCACCTGAACTGATGGTTAATAGCATATACTGATGATAAATCAGAATGGAGGTTGATCCATTTCTCTGAATGTAATTCCTCCATTGCAGCACTTGGTGTGGACTCCAATTCAAATGAATGTACATGTTGTCTAGACTGGTAAAAGAGATTTAAATTTTTCCCTCAGTCTAACAAACAGGTTATTTTATATCTGTGTTATTTTTCATGTAGTAATGTAAGTGGCAAGCTTTGAAGTAAAATGAAAGGTAAGCTATTTAAAGTTTCCTATAAAATGAGTATGGTAAGATATCAGAGAGGGACAGGCAATTTTTTAATCTCTCTTCCAGGCCTGCCTGGTATTTTAATTTTCTGAACTTCTAATTTCCTGTTCTTAATATTTGTGATCTTTTTTGTGAAAGATGTACCCTAATGAGTGATCATCCAAGACACAAGGTAAACTGGAATAATGTCTTGGGGCCAGGAGAACAAACTACTTAGTCTGAAGAGACACTGAAATGTTGTTACTGAAACAGCAGTGGGTTAAGACTTTCAACGGGTATTTTTCCTTTAAGTGACTTGTGCCTATTATTGACTAGTGGACTGTTAAACTCTGTGCTGTGGGTTTTATGTATTTCTACAGAGAAATGTAAAAAAATTGCACAGTCCATTACTGGAACAGAATGTACATAAATAACAGCTGTTTAAATATGTTATTTTGTAATGTAATTTCAAAATTAGATTCTGGGAATTTCAACAGTTCTTATTAAAGTGGAACATGGAACTAGAGGCCTCAGTATCAAAATTCCCGTGGTATTTCTTGATTTGTGTTCCCTCATCTAGAATCCAGTTTTCTGTTTCAACTTGTTGCTTTTTTTGAAGAGCTGGAGGAGGGGGCGTTTGGGGAGTGTTGGGGTTTGGTTTGGGGTTTTTTTTCCCCCAGAAAAATCATGGCTACTTTTACTGAAAATACAAAATTCTAAGCATAGAAATTTATGCTTTTACAATTGTATATTTCAGTGTTCCTTTGGAATAATTTTTTATTAAAAGAATAAAAGCTTTCAGTGCTTGTCTGAGGAATCATATAATTTATGTGTAATAACTTTTCCCATAAATTTGTAGTAGAATTTGGGTTTTGTATGAGTACAGGCATAAATTTACTTGCTTGTGTTAATATGTATAGAGTAATTCTATTACTATATAAATTTAGTCTTTATTATAAAAATTACTTCTCAAGTAGATAAATGTGGTAGCTAGTGTTAGACATTTTCTTACTGATTTCTGATTCCATCCATGTGAGAAGATGCAGTTAGCTGTGTCTTTTTTTTAGCAAACATAAAATGACAGCTTTAAAACAGGGCAGGGTGTGTTGTGCTGTTTCATAACTTGATGTACATACTTGTTTCTAAACTACCAAGTCGTAGCAGCAGAAGGCACTTAATTGTGAAGTAACACTTAGACTTTTTATTTTGGAAGATTCTACAAATCCCAGAATTACTGCTGCTGAAGGTTTCCCACACTTTAATCTTTACTGATGTTAATGTGGATGCTTAATTTGTGTTCCTCTGCCTATAGCTGTACAGCTTGAGCCAATTTCTAATTTGGCAAAATCTGGCTTTTTCACTGATTGTGGTAGCTTTGCCATGTCTGCAAGACAGGTATAGGCAGGGATTTGTTTCTTCTTGGAAAACCTCTACGGAATGTGTTTTATTCTGTGTGCTGTGTCGTAAGTGATAATACCAGCAATAACTAGGTAAGGGTTGTTTTCATAGCTGTTCTCTTGGTATTATGGCAGCTGAGTTTTCTCTGCCTTAGAACTATGCTTCAGCTTACACTTTCTGCCACCTACTGCTTGTTCTGCAGCAGCGCTGCCTGTTGTTCAGTTCCGAGCTTGATGCTTTAATGACTGACCTTGCAATGGGCAATTTTTTTTAAAACCTCATTAAATGTAACTGGTCTGTGTTGGATTAGTTGTATGAAGATACCTAAGTTACTGCTGAAAGTTTTGCAGGACTTGGCCATCTGCACAAATACAGATTACAGCCGTGTGATACATGGCTGTTCATGGTAGGCAAAATACTGCGCACCAAGTTTATCAGGCAATACGTGAAGATGGCAAATATGATTTATTTATTCATTTATCTGCTTGTAAATCAGTGTGTAAGGTTAATTTGAAGTAGACAGTTGGTTTGGGCATGAATGTAGCTTTGTAGCAGTTTGGAGTACACTTATATATGTACTTTAGTTCTCTCAGTCCTTGACAAAGTGATTTGTAGAAAAAATGGCACCAAAACCAGACAGTCCTGTCCCCACCATTACTGGTATATGTCTTGAAATCACTCCTCTGTAATACCAGCACGGCTGAGAACTCCTATGGTGTCACACATTTAGCTTTTTGAGTGTTCTCTGAGTAGGTGGTCAGGCTAAAGCTGATGGGAAGAACAGCTGACTGGTACCTGACAGTATCACAGCAGTGGTGATGGGGAGAATTTGTACCATTTTCTTCCACCCAGTAACTGTTGGCAACTGGGGATCTGGGAGGTTAAGACTAACTCCTATTCAAAGCATTGTTCATTAAGCATTACTAAGCTGTAAAGCACAGGTGTTGGTCAGACCTGACAACTTGGTAATTCTTTCCTCTTTTGCTCCTGTTTATGCTCAAGACCTCAAGCCATTGGGGTTTAGGAAACAGAACAACTTGCAGGACAAAGGGAAGAGCTGCAACAAATGTATTCATTTTTTACAAACTTGCAACATAAAGAAGCAAATTGTTTAAAGCTGGAGTAAGAACTTGTACATGTGAAAAGGTAATGGTCTCTAAAGCAGGAATTTACAGAAGTAATTAATTTTGCACTGTCATTCACACAGTGTAAGACAATAGAGAAGGCTCATTTATTCTGATTCGTGTGTTGCAATAAAATACAGCCCAGTGCTGCTGTGAAAGCAAGACCACCAGTACATGCACTAGTCAGCAAAACACACTACCTGAAAATTGGCAATTTAGTTTATTGCCTTTATGTGCAAGATTTATTTTCTGTCACCTGGGACTTGTGTAAAGAGTCATCCTCCTTTGTAAATACAGCCTGCAAGAGTAATAACAGGACAGTTTATATGAACTCTTTGCTGCCCTGCTACCTGAAACCAATGTTTCAGCCCTTCAGCACTCAACTGAAATTGCTAATTTTCCACTTGTTAAACTTGTTAGGGGTCATGTTGGTAAACTATGTGTGATATTATATTTCTTAGCAGTTTACTTTTTTTAAAAATTTTACTACTACTTTTTTGTTAGCCTTACAGATGCTATGATTTAGAGGTATGCCAAGAGAAGAATATCTCCAAGGAAAAATAGCAAAGATGATGTGAGGAAGCTACTGCCTTCTTCTGCATCCCCAAGTGTTTAAACTAGAGTTCATTTGAGACTGCACTATCAGGTAGGCACTCTGCTTGGAATAATAATGCACATCCTAGAGAGCTTGCAGTCTGAGCCTCAACACAGGCATTGTCCTGTGGAGAAATCAGTGTAATTAACAGGCCACGAGATGCATGCTCTGGGCTTCCCAGGAAAGCCCAGTTGCCCTGTAAGCAGGAAAGGTGCCATTGCTCCCGCAACCACCCTGGGGTGTCAGTACCCCTGGGGAGGTGCACAGCTGGGCGGTCTGTGCACAGAGCCTTCCCACAGCAGCTTCCACCCTGTCATCCTGCCTGGACTTTGCTGCTGTGGGAGGGCTGGGCAGCACTCCCTGCAGCTGCAGCAGGCCTCTGTGGTACAAGTGAGTAGTTTCTTCATGTTTGATTTGTATGTTCAGTTTCTAAGGTACTCATTTAAGTAACGTCTTTGTTAAAAATGGCAGGCTCTGTAAAAACTGTGGGGAAATAGTCATGGGAGCATAAAGAAGATATTTTATATTTGAAGACAATCATAAAATATATATTTACAGGAACCCAAAACATCCTTTTCTCATGGATAGAAATGAAAATAAATCTCACGAAACAAAATTTTAACATGAGAAAAGGCTGTTCTCTGACTCTACCAGGGCAGCTGGGAATTCTTAGAAATTATAAAAACAGAGAGTTTAGGTGTTATAAAAGCCATGTAAGCCATGCTTTTTCTTCTCCCTCTTTAGAGAAGTCACTTATATTGATGTATTAACAAAAACATCTAATCTCTATGTTATATTTTTAAAGATACTGATTGTGTCTTCTCCCAGTACATTTTATGTCTAGCAAAATCTACGACAGTGTAGGCAGTCAGCAGCTTTGAAAAACAAACCTTTGCTTCTGCAGGGGAATGCTCTGTCATCAGAAGTTTCTTGTTCTACTAATTATTGATCTGTTAAGCATTGAAGGTTTTAAAATTTGGTTTTAAGTACTTTGCTATTTTTCTTTAGATAGAAAAGAACCACTAGATCAAGGTTTAGGATTGCTGCTGACAGGTAACCTTGTAAAAAATAGACATTGAAGTGGCCAGTAGGTTTTGGCTACTGTGATGGTTGTGATTTTGGTTTTGCTTGACACTAGTGACCTATGCTTTGCAGATCCAGACTGGTGCCAGCTGAATATGCAGCTGGGCCTTGGTAAGGCTTTGGCAGAGATCCAAGCATGGAAGTTAGTTTCAAAACTTATAGAAGCACATGTATTGGGGTTTTGTTTTCAGATGCATTCAGAAGTGGGGAAAGGGAAGGTACTGGACTAAAATTGGCAGGGAGAGTTTATTATGTGACAGTGCTTTCGTGTAGAGTAATATGCAGAACTAGTGTTAGTTAATGTTTGTTTCAGAGGACTTTTAACTTTGGGCTTCTTTTATTATGTTTCCACATTTTTAGTCTGGTGTAGCTGTTCTATGTAGCTGTGGATAGCATTACAGAAAGGTCCAGACATGCATGGATCTACTAAATACTGAGAATTCTTTGAAAGTGTAACTTGCAGCTTGTCAAAATTAATGATATCATTTGGCTAAACATGCTTTTTGGACTTATTTTTGTGTGAACTGGGATTCTGACTGGGTCTGATAGCATGGGTTTTTACAAGCAGGCAAAGGGAGTTGTTCTAATTCAGACGTTAAGTCCTATGGCCTCATCTCTGACAACCTCTGTACCTGGCAGGGAATGTCTCTGAGAACAGAGGTAAATTGTCAGGCTTGACTTTATGATTATTGGTCTTCAGCCATAAGCTCAGAAAAGCAACTGAGGCCTCTTTTCTACAACTAGAAGCTCAGAGTAACACAAAGCGTAAGACCAGTGGCAGAAGCAAGCTAAGAATATGAGCCAGTTTGTTGCTGGCTGGCTGTGAGAAGTGGTGCTGCACATGTGCTGCACAAATGACAACTGTGGAGCTGGGACAAAGAAACTGCTGTTTGGAAGCACAGGATGCAGTTGCAGTGTGCGTGCCTGGGTGTGCCAGGGGCCAGACAGACCTGCTGCCCTTCAGATGGGCACCCTGCAGAAGTTCTCATTCCCTTCAGTTCTCTGTTGCATGCAGACAGTGATAAGAGTCTTGCGGTGTCTTCCCATTTAACTCCTCAACACTTTTCCCCCATTGTTACAGATGTCCACAACTGGCTGTGTGTCAGCCAAGCAGTTTTACTTGTGCAGAGACTTTGTGCCATGAGGGAAGGTTGAGCCTGAGAATAAAATGGCCTGACACATGGTTTGCATCTGTTGGTTGCTTGATGCAAATGAGTTGGCATAAGTAATTTTGCCCCGGGTGTTACTCTGCACACTGATCTTCACATGACTGCTTTTGGCTTGGCAAACACAATGGATTGATAGCTGTTACTACTTCACACTGTCACCACACCATGAAAGGCTCTATGAAGTTCTGGGGAAAAACATTTCAAAGCTTGGCTCAGATGTGGACTGAAGGTAGCTGAGTAGAAACAATGGGCTGGTGGCCCTGTGCTGTCCTTCACCTGAAAGAATTCTGTTTCTCCATGCATCCTGGTGAGAGCTTAGCTTAAGACAGTTTGACTTATTTATGGTTTGGGGGGTTTTGGGTGGGTATTTTTAGTTTGTTTTGTGGTTGGTTGTTTGCTTGAGAGTTTCGTGGATTTTTTGGCTGGTTGGTTGGGTCGGGTTTTAAAGCTTAAATTTTGGGATTTTTTGGCTGGTTGGTTGGGTCAGGTTTTAAAGCTTAAATTTTGGGTTTTTTTGAGATGGCATGCTGGAAGAACAGGTGAAGATGGAAAGATATTTAGGAAAAGTAACACAAACCCGCAGGCAAAGCTGTTGTGATGCTGAAATCTGTTCAGCTTGCCTCGAGCAGCCACGGTACCGACGCTTTGGACTGGAGATCAGGTACCTCACCGGAACGGGCAGCACAGCTGCTGGTCGACACGACACGACACGCTTCACGCCCACTGGCCACAGTGGTCGTACCCCGGCCTTTGCCCGCTGGCCGCGCAGCGCTTGGGGCCGCCGAGCTCCGCCCTGCCGCTGACAGGACCCGGCGCTTATCGCGCGTGGGGCGGTGGCGAGGAACCTTCCCCCCCTTCTCCTCAGCGGGCGGCTGTCGGCGCAACAAGCAGGCGAGTGTGGGACACGGGCGCTGCTCGGGGCCGACCGGCAGCCCTGGCGTGAGGGGGGAGAGGACGAGGACCCGTCCTGGCGAGCGGGGTCGTGAGGGAGCGGGACTCCGCGGGGGCCGCGGCTGCCCGAGGAAGGCGGCCCTCGGCTCCGGGGCGGGAGGACAGGACCCGGTAGTGCCCTGCGGGGCTGCCCGCGGGCCTCGGCTCTGCAGCGAGCGCGGCCGGGGTAGCACCCCTGCCTTGGGGCTTCCTGCGGGACCGCGGACCTCCGCTCCCGGGCATGTGCGAGGAGAAGCGGGGCACAGCGGGGTCCTCGCGTGTCCTCCGCGGCCCACAGCCATCGCTCTTCGAACTGTTGCGTCCGCAGTCGCAGCAGGCGCCGTATTGTGCCGTCCCTCTCCTTGGCTGCGGAGCCGGGTTACCTGCCGGGACCGTGTCTGTGCCCCCGTGTCTGGGGGCGACGGCCGCAGCGGCGGGACGTGCGGGCTTCCGGGCTCGGAGGCTGCGAGCAGTTTCCCTTGGGAGAGCCCGACCCATAAGGCTCGCAGGGTTTGCGGTGGGGTGAAAAGCTGCTGCCTGCCCAGTGTTTGTGCATGGGTGGAATATTTAAACCATTAATCCGTGACCAACTGTTTAGGCTGTAGTTGCAGTGATCTTTACTCTTGGTAGTCAGACTTTCCTAACTTCACTTGTTCGAACTCCCTGCAACAGATTGTTCGTAAACTGGTGCACTGAAGTAGTTAGTCCTGGGAGCTAAGCGTGTGACAGGTGCTCCGAGAGGAAAAGCATGTAGCTGTCCCAAGCATATCTGCTTGGAGTGGCGTGCCCAAGTTCAGCATGTGTTCTGGTTGTGAGTCTCGAGGCTTAGGAACTGAACATAAATCCACAGACCTGCCAAGAGTATGGCTTGTAACACTTGGTATTTATCCTCTATATGTGTCCCTTGAGTATACCTGTTCTGTCTGCCCCTCCCCTCCTCAGGTAACTGCACAATTAATTGTTACTAAGTGCCTTCTAACAAGTGCATGAGAAAAGAGATTGAATTTACATGCTTGGAATTAACCATTTCTCCTGGATTGCCAGTATTGTACCTCTGATTTGTAAAGCATAGATTTTACTTATTGGGACACTTAATACATGGATAACTAGTCAAAGGTAGCCCCTTTGTTTTGAGCCTGTTTATAGGCTGGGGGTAGGTTGTAACAAAAAAGTCATGAATGCAGTTAGGTGGGTTTCAGCTGCTCTGGTTTGGACTCTGCACAGAACTGACTGAGAAACATCATCCTGTTCTGTTCAATCTGCTGTTTTCTGTTAGAATTGGTTAAAATACATGAGCATATTCAGTTGTAATGTGTTAGCTAATAAGCCTGGTTTTGGCAAGGTTCTTTAAAGAAAACTTAAAACACCTGGTAACCACTTAATTTCTTCCATGATGGTTTAGAAATGTCATTTATTTTTTAAGAGCAGTTTAATCAAGATAGTTCTAGTTCATTATGGTTTGTTTTCTTGATCTCTTTAAGTGTTATAATCCAGTAACTTTGGGAAACTGTTTTCGTTTGGTTTTTTAACTGGAAAGCCATTATTTTTATATTTGTGCTACCTTCATGCCATTCAAACATACTGAGCTCTTCTGGTCAGTATTAACTGTGATTTTGATTTTTTTTTGTTGTTTTTTTTTTAAGTACATTTACTTCAGTATTAAATAGATGTATTTTAAAAGCATGTAAACAAATAGCCTTACAGTAAAAGAGAAAAGACATTTATGAACAGAGGTGTGACTACTCACTATCTTCAAGCTAAGTCTGTTTAAAAAGAAAAGTGTATTTTTTTTTAGAAGCGGGGTGGGGGAGTTTTGAAATGGTAGCTGTCCGGTAGAAATGGCATTTTGTGTGTGTGCTTACTGTGAGTCATATCATCCTTAGTTTTATGTGGTGCTAGCTAGGCTGTGCTGCAGTAGCATTGCACAAGCTGTAACAAACCATTATCTTGAAAGCATTTGTAGAACAAACTTACTTCCCATGGTGACAACTAGTTTTAAACAGCAGAACTGTACTGGGCTAAGCAGAGCCCCTCACAAGGGTGGGGAAATGTATTGTAGGCTTTACTTTTCTAGGCAGTGCTCCGAGTGATATACGGGTCTTCGTTAGGAATGTGATTTCATGGTTTATAATGCTGACATCATCTGTCATGCTTTGTTGTGTGTAGCTTAAAGGATGATGAATAAACATGCTGTGTGTTAAAATGTTCCAGTAAAAGCTTAACATTTCATCTCACTTCAGTATGCTAACTACAATTTTCCCCCTTTTATCTTCATCTGTGTTCTGGAATTCCCTTGTTTCTTTATCTCCAGTGTCCAAAGTAGGAGCCTGATGTGGTTTTGACTGACTCAGTCATACAGCTGCTAAATTAGGAGTTCTAAGATGAAGAATTTTCTTTTAAAAGCATCTGTCTACAAATGATACTTGTTTCCGTATACTCTGAAACAACTTAGAAGTAACATAACACTTCAGCTTCATCAATTACTGATGTTAGTTAAGACACATCTTGTGTGTGTTTATAAGCATGCTTCGAAATCTGTTTGGTCAGAGAAGATGATTATTCCTTAGTTAGCATTACAAAAATGAAGTCCTGTTCTCTTGGTCTGTGTGTTGGCAACCAGCAGGCCACTGTGGCTATTCTGTGTGTTTAATAACACCCAAACCAAAATCCTGCATTCACGAGCTTGTGGAAGCAGGATGTCCCTCGTAAAACTGTCGCAAACAGAGGTCGCAAAACTCTTCCTAATCATCCCTCTGTGAGTCAGAGAAAATAAAACACATCTCCATTGGGTGACTCTTATTTCTAGGGTTAAAACAACTTCATCCTTTTGCTTGAGCAGTCTGTGCACATCTTTAAGTAACTGCCTGCACTAGATAGATGATAAACAGCCTTCGGAAGTGCAGATTTGGGGGGGGGGGGTATTTTGAATAGGAAAGGGGGTGGAAAGAATATTTCAGTATCTTGGAAACTTCCTGTAAAAAAAAAATTATTAACGTTATTTTTACAGTGGGCAACTCTGAGATTTTCCCTCTCTATCCCAAATTAGTAATGGGACTTCATAAAGAATTCAGGGTACGTGGAGATGAGGGATGTTAAGATAGCATGTGAAGGTTCAGAATTAATTGCTCAACTATATCTAGCATAGTGGAGTATTTTTGAAGGTGACCTTGGAAGATTTTCTGTAAAAACTAAACTAGAAACCCCAGATATACCCTAGATATTTTAAACTCCTGACTGTAAGTACTGTAAATAAAATCTGTCCTTTTAAAGCGGAAAAGGTGGAAGTCTTGCCTGATGACTCAAGGAGTTAAACAAAGGGGAGCATGTATAGAACATAGTAAAGCTGCTTACTCATTCTTTATTGGCAATGTGGCAATAAGGAACTGAATTAAAATGAGTTTATACCTGTTTTATCACAGGAAAGCTAAAAACTGATATTCAGTGTGTGCAAACAATGAATTTAGAACAGGAAAAGGACTTGTTCACTCTAGCAGAGGGCCCTCCCTCTGCTAGAGTGGAGGAAATGTGAGTGATCCTATATTGTCTTCTAGACAATGCAGGTGTATATGCAGTTGCTGCAATTATGGAGATGATAGATCATGCTTTAGGGTTCTTGCTCTTACTTGTCAGGTGACAGGGTGCAGCTGTAGCAAGGATAGGTATGGGTTTCTGACCTTTGCTTCCAGCTACTTTGGTGATGTAAAAGCCAAGAGGTGACTTTGGATGAAGTATTTTGGGTATGCTCAAAGATCCCAGATCTAGAAAGATGCAGATTCTTGTTTCCTTGAACTTTTTCTCCTGTCAAGTTTAAGGCTCACTACTACTCCTGCAGGAACAGACTGATATACATGCCCTTGCTCCAAGCAGCACAGAAATTGGCATGCTTACCCTACTACTGCCTTGTACCCCTGAGAGGCAGCACGAAGGGGTGTGCCTGATGTAAGCATATGCTGGTACATCCTAACATTAAGATATGAATGCAATGATGTGTTTGGCCAGTTAGTGGAATGGCATTCAGTATGTTCACACAGCTACCTTGTTCAGGATTTCAGTGGTCTACAACACCTAGCAAATTCTTGTTGCTTTCTGTGGCACTCATCTCTTCAGGCTTGTAATGTTACAGCATATGCACTGCTTGTGCTATAGGGTCAGATACCTTTCTCACCACAAAAACCAGAAAATATACATATGCTTTGTTGGAATTCATTTGTTCATATGAAATTTCAATTTACTGGAAGATTACGTGATTAACTTCTCCCTCCTCTACCTCCCCCTCTCCCCCCAGTTGATTGCAATCCATTTGCAAATTAGTGGTTTGGCTGCAGCAAAGCTTTAGTATTACAGTTCCTCCCTTGAAGACTCATCCAGGCATATAAATAAATTCTACCTTCTGTAATTGTTACTGGTGCCTTTCCTTGCAGCTTCCCACTTACTGAAAGATGTCAGCAGTTGGAGTAGTGTCCTCCTGTTCCCGTCTCCGTCCTGGTGTATGGCTGCTGAAACCAGGAATGCAGAAGATGAGCTCCTTCAGCTTACGTACGGCAGCCAGCTGTGCTGCCAAGGATTATTATGAAGTTCTTGTCCTGGGTGGAGGTGCTGGTGGAATCACCATGAGTGCTCGGATGAAGAGGCAAGTGGGGGAAGGAAATGTCGCTGTTGTTGAGCCTAGTAAGGTAAGTCTTCCTTGAATGTAAAGTATCAAAAAGGATAAACATGTTACATGTGTGTCCAAGTTGGTCTGATTCTCATCCTTCTTCAACCTCACATGTTATTAACTGTGGAATGGGAGCCAGCTATACATCTTTCAGAAGGCAGCAGGTGGAATTTATTGTTCCACAATAGAGATGCATGCATCTTTCCAGATTTGTCAGGCAAAGCTCTTGGCTATTTATCTATACAGCTGCTTTTGTTAAGTATAATACAATGTTAAGAGCACATGGCTTCCTTTTTGGGATTATATTCCTTCATCTTAAATTCCCTTTTAGCAGTTCTTAAATGTCCATTTGATCTCTTCTTCTAGACTCATTACTACCAGCCACTGTGGACTCTGGTTGGTGGTGGTGCAAAGCAGCTGGCGACTTCAGCGCGTCCAACAGGGAACATAATGCCTAAAGGTGTTGAGTGGATCCAGTCTCGAGTTACAGCATTGGATCCAGATAAGAACTGTGTCTGGTTAGAGAATGATGTTAAGGTAATAACATTTTTTAAAAAATATTACTGATCTTTTCTCTGTCGTGAGTTGTCTGTTTACCTCCTGCAGATCCCCTTGGAACTGTCTATTGAGCAAGACCTTCCTCTAGCATCTAGGAGGCAGGAAATTACACTCCAAATTTTGGGATTAAGTACTTCTCATAAGACTATTTCTAATAAAAATTGTTGTAGGTAACTAGGTTAGAACTACCTCAATTTAAAATAACATTGCCATACGCCTTTTCCCTGTCTGTAGTGAACAGAATACAAGATAGAGAATATTTTCCTCCAAACACTTTGTTTCGTGTATAGCAAAGCTATGTGTGTAGCTTGTAATGCAGCTAGCATTTTAACTATGAGTTATTCTTAGAGCTTAATATTTATGTTGCTGATGGTCCATATATGTCCTTCCCTTAAGATTCTGTTGCTATTAGTTAAATTAGCTTTGAGGTAGTTTTTTGATTCTTTGTCTAAAATACTTATTTTGTTTTTTCCTTACTCAACAGATATCTTACAAGTATCTGATAATTGCCCTTGGGATTAGTCTGCACTACGAAAAGGTAATTGTTCTACACTAATTGTGTTTTTACTAGTTTTAATGGCATAACGTACCCTTATGATTCACTAAAGTAAATGGCTTTTCAGTATGCTTATTTTTAACTGCGATATATCGAACACTAATACAAATTAAAGTGCCAGAAGACAGCCTAATGACTTTATTGATCTGGAGAACGAATATGTAATAACCCAAATTACCTTTGGGAGGGTCTTTTGAAACAGCTTTATTGCATCTGTATGGTGATATTGGCAGATGGGGCAGCAAGTTAAATCTGGAACTTGAAGGCAGTCTGTAATAATGAGCTAAGGTGTGTCAACTGTAGTCAGAAGCACCTCTCATGTAAATAGAAGTGAGGAACACACAATAGTCAGTGGCATCTGTTCTGCAGAATTAATACCACCCACCCTCACCTTTCTGAAGGGATGCACTTCAGAAAGAACCCACTGAGTTGCCACTGAGTTTAAATAGGGCCTGAGGCCCTTCCCATCTATTAGGTTTCTTGAGCTCTTTATGCAGTGGCACTTGGAGGAAAACGTTTGTACCAATGTAGGATACAAGAATGGCCACAGCGGTATGTAGGAGGAGGAGGACACAAAACCAAGATATTTGAGCGGTTTGACTCTTGTGTTTTTAAGATGACCTGAATACAATGTAGTACCTGATAATATAATTGAGTATCTCTTTGAAAACTCCCAAGGCATATGTAAAGTAATAGCTAGTCTTCATTAACTACAGTCACACCAGATAAATTCTGATGATTAGGTCAGCAGAACGAGGTGTTGCATTGTGTTTGGTGACCCTCTCAGTCTTCACATATACCTCTTCAGTACAACCTGATAAAATAGAAGCCATATAGTACAGCTAATCACTGTAGTGTTCTAGAATTCAGTGCTCTGTAGTGAATAAAGTTCATAGTAACAGATTTATATGGCTTTAAAATTAAAGTGGCCAGTTTAAAAGCAGGGATGGTATCTCTTATCTGTGTACACCAACAGCATACTTCCTGGTGTAAAACGTAACTCCCCAAACACATTGCAGTGCATGTAACGTGACTACAGTTTCTCACAGAATTTCTGCAATCCATTAGTTTGAAATGGGGACAACTTTTTCACAAGCCAGATGCTCAGGCATAGGGGTATTAGGGGGAATAATTACTGGATAAGGTTTAGTTAAAGTAACCCTAGGAAATGCAGGTATCTGCAGCTGACCAGTGAGGACTTTAAAGGTATTATGAAAATTTAAGGTTCATTTTTTACATGTGTCAGTGACTTAATATAGTCTTAGTCTTCAATTTCACACACTGGTCTACAAAACTGGAGTCTGGGTCTACACTGAACACTTAAACACTTCAAATGTTGCAGACTAGAGTTGTTTCAGTAAATGTTACACCTACTAAATAATCTACTGGAAATATCTGTTTGATTCTTAGGCTTATTTTTTAAAATGCCAACTAAAAACTATGTGTCGACTTTCTTTATGCTAGAGGCTTCTTAAGTAGCTATTTCTCAAGTCTGCATTCAACACTTGATGATGACGTAATTTTTGCCATCTGTACTTTAAACCTTAATTTCATTTTCCTAGATCAAAGGCTTGCCTGAGGGTTTTAATCACCCTAAAATAGGCTCCAATTATTCAGTTCATACGGTAGAGAAAACTTGGAAAGCTTTGCAAGATTTCAAGGAAGGAAATGCTATCTTCACTTTTCCAAATACTCCAGTGAAATGTGCAGGGGCTCCTCAGAAGATCATGTATTTATCAGAGGCCTACTGGAGGAAAGTAAGTATTTTACACTCTGACAGTGCTTATTCCCACAGTTCGAAGGAAGGCTTGTTCTAAGGGGTTCACATTATGTTTTTAAACAAAAACCACAGGAGAGGAATGTAACTCAGGATTATAACATTAAGTGACTGAGTTGGGTTTTTTCTTTTATTTAATGTATAATAAGTGAAGCTTAATAAGTAACTGAATCTTACGTAAATATTTAGCATATATATGTAATACTGGAGAAACTTGTAGAATTCAGAATCCATAAGGAAAGAATTGCTTAGTCTGCTTCTGGTGAGCTACAGGTACCACTGTTCTTTATAACTTCAGGTGGTCCATTAAAGTAATGATGGCTGGAATTAAGTAATTCTTGTTACTTTAAGCATTTAATGCCTGTTGCCATTTGTCTTTCTCCTAGTCTGAACAGTGGTTATGTTTGCTCCTTGTGGTACACTGTCTTGGCATCAGCAGGAGCCTTAGCCAGGCTGTCAAAGCAAGTGTAGTGGAAACAAAAGACAACTTCAAGTGGAAGTGTCAGTCTTTGTATGTGTTCAGGTTTCGTGAACTGCTTACGGGGCGAGTATCTGAATAATTCATAGAGCTATATAGTGATAGGCTGCTACAAGCGCTTAACCTACTCACAGCAGTTCCCCTGCACTCAGTCAGCACTTCTCACCAGCAGTTTGTGTGGTGTATCTTCGTTATTTCATTATCGTGCTCACAAAGTGCAAAGACTGTCTTGTCTATCTTTGAACATGGTGTGAAATAACTATATCTCGGGAGTTCTAATGTTAAAGCTTCATTAATATTTGAATAGCATTAATAGTTCTATCCACTTTTCAATCACGCAGCATAGTTCTCTGTCTTTTCTGACTTATCACAGTTTCTTCATAAAAAACCCTGATTTGGTATTTCTGTGCAGACAGGAAAGCGTTCCAAAGCAAACATAATGTTCAACACTTCACTTGGTGTCATTTTTGGTGTTAAGAAGTATGCTGATGCATTGCTTGAAATAATAAAGGAGAGGAATATCACTGTTAACTACAAGCGCAACCTCATAGAAGTTCGAGCAGACAAGCAGGAAGCTGTGTTTGAAAACTTGGACAAACCTGGAGTGACTGAAGTTCATCAGGTCAGGAGCTTTCACACTTCCAGTTTGGTTCTGTTTCTTTTCCTTATGCAGTACAACATCACACCTGCTTCATTGTATTTTGGAGTTGCCTCCTAGGAGGTAACTGTCTAACTTGAACAGATTAGTGCATTTGAAGCTAGGGTGGAGAGAAAGAAGAAAGAATATTTTATATGCCATGCTTGGTTAATATTAACTTGGGAATTACTCAGATGTGTATGGAGGAAGGCAGATTACTGTTATGTCAGTCTAAATACAGTTGCTTTATAAGGTTCATGGTAATACAAGGCTGCCCTTAAAATTTGAGAGCGAATGTTTTAATAAAACATCAAGGAAGAAAACAGAACCCCCTTGTCCACACTGCTGTTACTGCCATACATCAGCACAGATATGACTTGCTTGGATAA
The DNA here is from genome assembly GCA_013399135.1 of Heliornis fulica. Lineage (NCBI taxonomy): Eukaryota > Metazoa > Chordata > Aves > Gruiformes > Heliornithidae > Heliornis > Heliornis fulica. The sequence goes on along the minus strand of VXBZ01000388.1, from coordinate 834,327 downwards.
ACTAGCCATCAAGTGCCTCTTCTTTCTGTCTAGTATGAAATGCTTCATGTCACACCCCCGATGGGGCCACCTGATGTTCTCATCAACAGCCCTGTCTCGGATGAAATTGGCTGGGTGGATGTTAATAAAGAAACTCTACAACATAAAAAGTATCCTAATGTATTTGGCATTGGAGACTGCACCAACCTTCCAACATCAAAGACTGCTGCAGCTGTAGGTAAAGTTGAGCTTGTGTGTACATGTGTAAAGGAAAGTGGGGGAGTGACAGTAAGCTTTTCATTCAGGCTGTTACTCCTGAGGTCTTGAATTAAATTATTTCTGGCCTTGAAAAAGACCTAAGTCTCATGGGCCAACTAATTAGCTACAGCCTGTGCTAATGTCATTAACCTGTAATTGCTCTATGTTTCTCATAGATGAACTAATTCTGTTTTCTCCGTTTATGGAATGGCTCAGGAGTGTACTTTCCTTGCATTCTGCTAGAATGCAGTAGCAAAACTTTCTGCTCTATCTTAGGTCATGCATATGTGTCAGCTAACTGATAACTCACTACTGGGTTAAACCCACATGCTCTGTATTTGTAGTGGCAGGGTCCAATGTAGGAACACTTCAGGCATGCAGTCTCACAGCTAAAAAGAAAAAAGCAAATATGAGGGTGGGGAAAGAAAGAAAAGCTATATGGTATGTTATTGGTGTAACTTGAAGAATGGTATAGTCAACTATTCCAGCAAAAGGGGTCTAGAATACTTTCCTTAGAGCACTCTGGATGAAAATTCAGCGTGCTGGACAAAATGCCTGGCTACTAGACTTTGCTGTAGTGATGACATGAACTGCTGTCTGAAACAGAGCCTTAATACGTTTTGTTTTGTTTCTGTTTTTGTAAATGTAGCTGCCCAGTCTGGAGTGCTCGATAAAACTATTTCCCTGGTAATGAGGAATGAGTTGCCAACTAAAAAGGTACCTACAACTCTTGTCTTAGGCAGAAGTTATCGTGAATGTTTTCTCCATTCTTACACAGGAAGTCTTGCAAGTAACTAAACTCTGAACTGGAAGGCAGGAAGGGCTTTGCATCAGCAGTTGTGGTGCTAAATATTGTATGTCACAATAGTAATTTAATTGCACAATTCCCATTTTTTATATTACATTTAAAAATATTATGTTTTAATTCCATAAGATCTGCATTGAGAGAAGTTGAAAGGTTTAGTCTGGGGTTTTCACCAGTGCAGGTGATTTATGTAGAGTAAAAGTGTCGACTTTTATAATCCCTACTCCAGAAAAACTCTTGCATCTCTGTTAAACTTGCCTCCTCTCTACGAACACAAACTTTTAGAGTTAAAATTAATATTTTTGTAAGACAGAAGATGTTAGGCTATATAACTATGTTTAAGTTTTTCTTTGAGACGTGGCTTTCATTTTATGTATGGCTTCTGAATTATTCCTTGAGGTACTAACCTGAATATTGTCAATATTCCTGCAGTCCTCTAAAAATTTTTCATAGACTCAAGATCCTCCTCAAAGCTAATGCTAGCTGTCATCCTCATCTACCTGTTCACCTGTTCTGCTGGTTTCGATAACCAGCAATTAATGACACAAAGCCCTGTTGTTCTAGGTTAGGTCTAATTTAGGTACTGTTTTTAAGCAAATCTACATGTGAAATTAAATGGGTTGGTACTATGGTTATTAAACCATAATTGGCTAAGCAGCCTTCCAGACTCATTTGCATTAACATTCTAAATGCAGAAACCTCCTTTTTAAAATGTTTTAAAGTGTTGACAATGACTTGCAATGCCTTGGCAATTAGACTTCACTCAGGCTAATCGAAAGGCGGGGGGAGGGGGGACTCTTCATTGCAGTACGATGGATATACTTCCTGCCCGCTGGTAACAGGCTACAACAAGGTGATTCTGGCAGAATTTGACTATGCTGCTCAGCCTTTGGAGACCTTTCCCATTGACCAGAGTAAGGAGAGAGTAACCATGTACCATATGAAAGCCGATATGATGCCTTTTCTCTATTGGAACGCACTACTCAAGTAAGTGGTTCAGGTCTGAGCAGGCAGAGCTGCTGCCTTCATGCAGAAAAAAGCCAGGTACAGAAAGCTGTTCTGGCTTAGTTCCTTAGCAGAGAAGCATGTCAGTGTGTCCTTAGTCCTGACTAAGACAGTCAACTTTCTGAGAATCCTGCCCCCTTGGCTAGTCCCAGGGGGTGTTAAAAGTAGAGTGGAGTTAATTGCACACAAGTGCACCCCTTACCTTACTGAAAAACCTAAGTGAAGCAAAAACAATTCTCCAGAACATTCCCAACCCTACTTTACCAGTACATACATAAAATGGCTTTTTCTGTTTCTAGGGGATACTGGGGCGGACCAGCTCCTCTCAGGAAGCTGATGCATCTGGGCTTGAAGTAACCGCTGGGACTCAAGTTGGTCAAAAGCCATTTTGAAGGATGGATCAATACTTATCTTCACTTTTGGACAATCATAGTAGACTGGTCTGGGGGTTATTTTTCATTATTTTTTTTTTAAATCAAGTGTTTATCTTAAACTTGCTTATGTCTACCAGAGCTAAACCTTTATTCTTTCATTGCTTTTCTATAGGAACTAAAGCCTTAAACTGCTTCTGTACATACACTTAAGTTTGAACCTAACTGTACTTCCCTTAAGCTATAGCACACTACTGAAACCTTCTGGAACAATCAACTTTACACAACAGCTTTAAATTCTTTTTCCTGGCTCAGTAACTGTGATCAATGCATGTACAGGCTTTCAGAAAATAACTGAAGTAATTCAATGCTAGTAAAATGGCCTGAACACTTCGTTATTGTTCTCTTATTTTTGAGTGTAAGCCTAATGCTAGCTTCTTCATCAAAGTTGCTGTTGCCTAATTAAATGGATTATAGACATGCATGCAGACTAGTGAAAGGAAAGAACTCCAGATAGAGGATGTGTATATATATCCTGGGACAGTTGTGCCGCTTCACATTGGTTCCACTGTAATACTTTACTCTCACGGGTCAGAAAACTAAGAAAATAATAATTCCCTTATACTGAGATCACCTAAGACCACAGAGTAGGCTGAACCACAAGATGACAGACAAGGGCCAAGTGCTTTTTAATAATGACCATATATAACATTTCAAGAGAAGATAGTCAGATTTAAGGGTTGAGTCTTCACAGAAGCTGGAACTTTAGTGACAGGCAGGTAGGCAGCGCAGAGCGAACAGGAATCATCTTCACTCACAAGAATCAGCAATGGCAGATTACTTCTAAAGAAAGATAAATATGAACAAAGTCTGAGTTACAGCTTCATACTTTCTCACCCCAGCCTTTAAAAAGCTTGCCTCTGTGTTGCAGTTAGGAACATATACCTTCATGTTAAGTAGTTCTTCAATCTTATTCTGGATCTGTCCATATACATCGTTAAACAGCTCCTCCTTTGATTTTGTTCCATTCAAATGCACTTTAAGAAAGTATAGTAAGAGAGCTATAATTTAAATTAGGATTTGGCAGGCTTACAGCAACATTTAAGTGCATGCACTTGACTGGTAGCAGAGAACTATACTTCATCCACCTGCTTCCACACATCAATCCAGTACACAGATCCCAGGTTTGAAAAGCATTATTGTAAAGCAGTCTTTTCAAAGTGCTTTTGTCATTCAAGACTTACCCACATCAACGCCAAGATCTTCCATTATCTTCCTGTGCTTTACATACATAGGCCAAACGTGGCCATCAAACAATCCAGGTGGATCTGGCACAGTGTAATTCCTTGAACTAGAAATTAAAAGATTGTTAGTCTAGAGTAGGCTAACTACAGTTTCAGGAAATGAGATAGTTCCATCAGTTTCACACAAAAGCCTGTTGCCTACAACATAATTTAGTGCTTAGCATAAGCTGCAAGCATAAAGACATCCCAAAGAAAAGTCCAGAGGATTGAAGATGCAAAAAGGATTCCCAAGACATTAAAGAGTAACTTCCTCTTAAAGCCTGAGCAGAACTTTGGGTAAAACAGTGGTCTGCTTGTTCCTCTAAAATACAACTTTTTCAAGTTTAGCACATCTCATTTGCATTAAGAACAGTGTTTGTGTACACCACCACACCCAAAGATAAAACCCCAGGATAATTCAAGACCTGACCCCTGCAGCATTATAAAACCAGAAAGGGAGAAAGCCTCCTGAAAGATCTGCACAGAAACCAAGGATCTGTCTCACACACTTTGGTTTAATAAAAGCTTTTGGGTTGGTTTGGTGAAGGAAGATACAAGTCTTCTGACACAGCAGCTACACTATGTGTTTATCCTTTCTTACCCAAGAGCATTAAAGTCTTGAAGGAAGTAAGGGATTATCAGGCTAGCAAGGAAACTTCTAAACACACTTACCTTCTCCTCCTTTTACACTCTTCGTAGGGAATGGAAAGAAAGTAGCGATGGTGGAATACATCTATTAGTGGCCTAAAAGAGACACATGTTTGGTTACAGCTAGACTGATGAGTAGCAAGAAATGGAGACATTAAACTATATCCATTTTCTACTCCAGGCCTGTGATATCTGAAGAACTCAGCAGTAGTCAATACCAGCTGCTAACTCTTTGTTTAGAGCAGGACTTTATTCCCTTGGAGGTTTGTCTGTTATGCAAAGTAATAAGAAACTCAAAATACACCAAGTATTACTTGATTACCTGTAGGTGTACAGTAGAAAGCCTTCAACAATAAGAATGTGGATTGTTTCATCTCCTCCCTCCTTATCCTGTAAGATTGGGGAATCCAGTGTGTTGTTGATCCCATGAGAACGTTCAAACTTGACCGGGTTCTTTATCCAAGCATTTATGGTGCTCATCATAGCTTCCATATCTAATGCACTAATCACTAAGACAAAAGAGACATCAATAAAAGCAATAAAAAATATAATCCAGGACCAAAGTCAGTACAAAAAATGTGCACGTGAAAGATCAAAGTTCTCCAAAGTTTTGAGTTGTACTTTGGTAACACTGTAGCAAAGCCTTACCGTCATACTGCTTAAACCCATCTTCAACTTCTATTTCATCTTGGGGCTGAAACAGTGACAAGAACAAAAACTGCCTGGTCAGCACAGCTATTAGGAAGCTCCATACCCGTTTCAAAGCAGTGTTTCAGATCCGACCCCTTAAGCTACGAAGAGAGATCTTAACCCTCCACCGCGGCTCTCCGCACGCAGATAAAAGGCAGCAGTAACAACAGCTCTCAGATAAAGCAGTCTGCCCCCCTATCTTCCCACCGACACGAGCACGCCGGGCTGCAGCGCTCCAGGAACACGCAAAGTCACCGGGTCGTTACAGCGCCGGGCGGCCCGCCCGGCTCGGCGCTGCCGCGGAGCCGCTGCAGGCGGTGCGGGGAACCCGCGGAAGCGGGGTTAGAGCGGGCAGGGCGGCGGGAGAGGGCGGAAACACGCGGGGGTCACCCCTCGCCTCCCCGGCCCGCAGAGGGCGGCCGCCTCACCTTGAAGAAGTCATCCTGGTGCACCACGCTGCAGTTGGGCAGGGCCCGCATCAGCCTGCGGGTGAGGGTGGTCTTGCCTCCGTTGGTGACCCTGCGGCGAGACCGCCGGCCCTCAGAGCGCGCCGCGGGGCACGTGCGCGCGCGGCGCCGCCCCCGGGGCTCCCCCCGCCCGCTCCCGGCCTCCGCGTTCGCGCCACTGCGGCAGCGGCGCGAGGAGCGCGGGGGGGGGGGTGGGGGGAAGGAAAACGTGCCCGGGCGGCGGCTCGGCCGGGCCCAGCACCCCGGCGGCGCCCCCTCCTCCGAACCACCGTCCCCCGGCTCTTACCCGCCGATGCCGATGATGATGTTCATGGCGCGTCCGGTAGCCGCCCGGCCCGACTCCTACAGCCTGTTCCTGAGGGGCGGGGAGGGGGGAACGGGACGGGGAACCCGGTGCCTCCGGTACCGGCCGCCTACGTGCCTGAGCCGGGACCCGGGGAAGGGGGAAAGAAAGGGGCAGGAGGAAGAGGAAAAGGTAGAAAGGGGAGAAACCCAACGTCAACTGCCGGGCAACGCCATGGTCGCAGGAGGAGGAGGGAGCAGCAGCAGAGCTGGTCCGCGCCGCACCAGAGCGCTCCGCAAAGGGAGGCCGGCACTCGCTGCATGGGGCTTCCCTTCGCTCCTGCGCGCCCATTGGGAGGACGCCACCGCCGCCCCAGCCAATGAGGAGCGCAAAACTAAGAAGCCTCGCGCCTATTGGGTAGATTGCGAGTCACTCACACCGGGTAGGGCGCTCATTGGGTGTCGCGCTGGGGGTGTGCCTATGGCAGGAGCATCCCGCGCCTAGCTGGGGAGGGTCTGACGGCGGCGTGTGGGGATGGTGTGTTGGGGGTCTGGTGTGGTTCTTTGCGTTCTGAGAGACCAGACNNGGGCTCCTTCGCGGTGGTAGCGAGGGGGCGCGCCCCGCGGAGGGCGGAACATCCGTTGGCTCTGCTGCCTCCACCTCGGGCTGCGCTGCCCTCCGCGCCCCAGCCCCGGGGCCGTCACGGTGGCTGAGGCGGCGGCAACCACCGTGTGGGGCGGGGCGCGGCGTTAGCTTTCTATCGGTAATGCTGGGCCCAAGGAGCCGTTAATGCCGCCATCCGAAAGGCCTTGGGTGGTTCCGCCTCAGATACCGACCCGGTACTCGGTAGCGAGGAGCCGCGCTCGCACCGCACCCAGCGCCAAGCCTCGCTGGCAGGGGGCGGCCCGCTAACCACCGCCATCGTGCTGCGGCTGCCCGAAAGGCCACGGTAGAACGGGAAAAGGCGCCGGGACATCTCCCGCCCTGAGGCGTGACTAAGTAAGGCAGGGCTGCTCCGAGCGGGAAAGGCTGGGAGGGAGCCCTGAGAGCGGTGGGGTTTGCTTTGTCGCAGGGTGACCTCTGCAGTTTTCCAGAGCAAAATGCACCAGCAGCTGTGCAAGCATCCTCCGCCTTCAAGGTCAAATCTGTCCTTGGGCCGTGGCATCCGGGGGGTTTGAGAGGCAGGTAGAAATTAGGCTGGGAAACCTGGTACAGAGGCCCTGTCTCCTGTAGTCCGCGGGTCTCAGGAGAAGGGCAGTGCCCTACTCGTGGGACTGCGGGAGCACACGTTTCCTTGGCGTTTGTCCCTCTGCTGCGGGTGCCAGTCCTGGTACTCCTGCAAAGCACCGAAAACTGCAGGACTGGAGACCCTGCCGTGCCCGAGGGCCTTTACCTCTTCTTTTTAAGTCTTTTTTCCCTTCTAGGAAGAAATAAAATTTATGGTCGCAGTGGGCTTTTTGGGGGTGGGTTTGTGGTTTTTTGTGTGTTTTTTTCTTTTTTTTTTTTTTTAAATCAGTTTATTCTTAGTAACACTGAGATCCATAATTTACAAGCTAGTAACTCACTTCAGCGTGTTTATAATACCGGTGATTGGTGTGATGCCGACCATTCAGCTTGCCTCTCATTTTTGTGAGCTTTACTAATTATTTTTTTCTCATAAGACCACAGGCAAATCTCAGTTGATTTCTCTCACAGTTATTTTTAACTTCCAAACAGAACACATAGCTTGGTCTCTTGGCTTTTCATACTTTTTGAGAGAGGATGGACAGTAAGTTAAAAATACTCTCTCTTATTTTTTTTCCATTTTGTGACTAAGCTAATTCTGTTTTGCANTTTTTTTTTTTTAAATTTGTGTGACTATACAGCTTTTAAATAGAGATGCTTCAAATCTCAGACTGCACCCAAATTCCTTAGATTGACAATACCAACACACCTAGATTAATGCAGATCTGTGGTAAAATCCTATTTTCATCTTTCTGTGAAGCTTCAGTATGGCAAAAAGCCAATATATAATCAGATGACATAATAGCGTTATGTAGTTTAAAGGGCTACACCTCAAACTAAATTTGTAACCTGTATATGTATTAATACAATCAGGGTGCTATTTCCAAGAAGTGTTCTACAGCATGATTTCAGCTGTTTGGCTCCAGGGTTCTTCCAAAGTGCTGGTCATTAATTGTTTTTTACTCATCATCTTTCACCAAGAAAGATGCACACTTAAAGTTTTGTGCTAAAAATAATATTTGGCCTAGAAATACAAGTTCCACTGTTTGTTTGGTTTTTTTTTACCATACCTCGCCATTCCACTATATCAACATAAAACTGTTTGCTATTTTAATGTAAATATCAAATAAGCAAACTAAGGGTAATAAACAAATTTAGAAGCACAGTGTCTTTTAGAAAGGTGATTAGGCTGAAATATGCTTCTCTCACTTCAATTCAGTACAGACAGAGCTGGAGTGAAAATGACTGGACTGAGAAGTTAGCACAATTTAACATCTTGATTGAGGCAGGGTGATGATATCTTTAGTCTGATGTGTAATACTATGCACTATCTTTACACTCATTGTCTCTCACTAGTAGCTCAGAGTTAAGGATTTGTCGTGATCAGACTGTGAGTCTAAAGAATGGATACATTTAGAGGATGATAGTTTTCAAGGTCATTGTGCATGTCTCGTGTTTGTGGAACGGGAAGATTCTTCTGGTTTGAATCAGGCAAACGTTTTCCACTTCATACAGAACTGATATTTTGTAAGGAAAATACAAGGATATTTTGAACAGTTTAGTACACAGCAGTGGTAGAAAAAAAATTGAATGTTTTGCCCAGTAAAGTGTATCTAAACATTCTTAAAGCTCTTGTGTGCTTTAAGGCTATGGACTCCAGGATAGCTGTGTATCCTGCCCATCGCATTCAACATCTGTGTCTGTGCGTGCTAGCCATTTCCCTGGCCCTTTGTCTCTCTCTCCTCGATGATACTGCTGCTATGGTGAAAAATAGAGAGAAAGAACAACAGGATATTGTCCAGTTCTGGTCTGTGTGCCAACAGTGACAAAATGTTGTTTTCTCCTCGGTTTGGGTATTCTTGTTGGCTTTTATTAGTCTTGGGTGAGCCTGCACACATTAAGAAGTGTTTTCTTCAAAATTCTTCCAGTTGGTGTGGAAAACTTCAGTCTCCGGGAGGAAGGTGGTGTCCCATGTCCTGGCACAGACAGTCCTGTGCTGGAGGATGATACTCTGACTCATGCAGAGGAAAAGAAGAGTTCTGTTGCAAAACACAACAGGAAGACGCTTGGAGCTGCTGTGTGCCAGGAGGACACCTGCAGAGCTGCCGCAGGGGTGGAAGTGAGCCACAGGCTGTATGGAGAGTGCTGAGGAAACTGCATGGCTCCACAAATCTGACACCACACTCAGGACACTGGTTCTGTTTTCTGCTCTGCTTTTCTGACACCTGTAGGTAAGCGTGAAGCACACAACAGACTTCTGCAGCACCTTACAGAGCCAAAGATCTGTCGCAGGGTACGGGATCATAGTGAAGGATTCTTGCTTAGTAATCAGGATTAATTATAACCCAGGACTATGAACTGCAAGTGTGCTGGAGTTGCCAAGACAGGAGCTGTCTGTGTCAGCGCTTGAATGAGGACGTACCATCCCATTGGGATCCTCTGGGAGCAGGAGGTAACACCCAGGTATGCACCCTTTGGAGGTAGGTGGCCTGGGGGCCACAAATGCTGGGGAGGGGGGTACAGTGGGAGGAGAGCATGTGTTTAGCCATTTTGGGATGGGGAAGTTTGTTGAATTTGATGCTCATCTCAGCCAGTCTGCTTTCAGACTAGGTTATTGGTGTACCATGACATATAGTTTATTGTTAAGAAAGCCATAGCTTTGATACAGTCTCCTTAACATGAAATAAACCCAAAAGGTCTGCAACAAAATGTGAAGATTGGGCAAAAGCTTTGACTTGTGTGTGTTCTCATGGTTGTGTGTGTTCTCATGGTTGAAGTGGGCAAAATGTGTCCTTTCTTTGCTGCACCGAACAAGGCATCAGTTGTGAGAGGATGATGTGAGGTGAAAAATTATAACTGAGCCAGGTAATGAGTTGTATTTAAACCATCCAGGGCAAAATGGAGTAATACATGACACATTCTGCGATAGTATCATGTAGGGCACCTAAAGCTGAGGCAAACATAACAAATGCTTTGAAAGATAAATGGCAGAAATTAAAAAAAAAAAACTGCTTGAAGTGTGAGAAGTGATGAAGTGTTAGAAAACTGCAAAGGTGAAAGAAATAGATGTGCTAATTATATAATTATGTGACTACATAAGAAATGCCTGTGAATGGGAAGCTTAAGCTCTTCAGTTGTGAAGACTTCAGTGGGGGTTCAGGGAGGCTGAACTGATGAAACCGTAACTTAACTTAAACTGTAAGCTTTTTAAAAAAACAAACCCACTTCCTTATAAATTAACATATAACTGCTTTAGTGACCTAGGGTATGAAAAAGCTGGTCTAAAAGGCTATCCCATAGCCTTGGGTTTTATTTGAATTAAGATTTTAAAAGAAATTGGTAACCATTCAAAGGTTGGTTTTCTTCATAGCTTTAGGGTATTTAAAGTTAGAGAGTTTCCTGGTTGTGTCTCCAGGAGTGCTGTGTTGATAGTTCTGTATATTTTAGGAAGCTCTAGGCTGTGTCTGATTAATAGTTTCTGTTGCTGACATACAAAGTTTGTTTTGGGGGGGGGGTTTCTTCCCTTTTAAGGGCTTTTTGGAGCTGTAGAATACTCTTTACTTTGAGTTTTTCAGTGTCTAAGAAGCGTAACTATCAGATGTAAGAAGGAAACATTTTCTGCACCTGTTTGTAAATCTTAAGCATTCAGTCTGTTGTGCTTCAAAGCTGTTTTCTTTTGAAATACTAAATAGTTGCGAAGCATTGGCTAGCTTTACTTACAACCAGATGGGGGACTGTTAAACAAGACCTGACTTAATTCCAGCATTGTTTTTATTATCCTTCTGTAAAAAAACAGAACTCGCACTACTGTTTGTCTGGGAGTAAATGTGTGGAGTTGTTAACTCCCATTTCTGCTTGAACATACTGATTTTTTTTTAATTGTTGCTAATCTTATGTTTAGGTATGTTTTAAGAATTTTACAGTCTTGTTTTAGTCTTCTGAAAGATCTGTTGCTCAATAACTATTACCATACTTAGATATATTTTAGGATGAAATTAAACAGCATTCTCTTTGCAGGTGTACTCATCACATGCTTTGATCCTGCACAAGCAATTCCTTCTCCGACTCACTCCAGGAACTGCATCTTGGTCCTTGTACTGCTTCAACTCCTCCAGAAATAACTGCACTTAACAAGACTACATTACCTACTGAAAACCATGACTGAATTCCTGGTGTGTTTCAGTTGGTGCAACGGTGAACAGCCCCAGCCGGTACGTAGATGCACAACTGCCATCCTTTACTGGAGGTGACATTTGTCTTTCGGTTATGTGGAAAACACTTTCATTGTCATGTTGTTTTGATTAGTTTGGGATAATCAATGCAAAAGGAAAAATGGAACTCTTAAACTATATCTAGAACTCTGTGTGTTTTGTGAAAAACTTTGACCATAGAACTCTTTGCAGTTTTCTGGCTCTGGGTTTGCAATGGTTTTACTAAAATTCAATTAGCAATAATAAAAGTGGCTTTGACCCTCTCACTTCAGCCTGGTTGCTGTAAGGAGTCATTAGAGTCAGCCTTTTTTTTAATGCTGATGCTTGTTTCTGTCTGAAAGCTGCCCATGTTTTCTGAATATCGATCTAGAATGTCTCCTCTCTTACAGAAGAGGCGTCAGAGACTGGACCGGAATATGATAGGAGAACCAATGAACTTTGTACACACTGCGCATGTTGGGGCAAGAGAGATGAGTAGTGACTATTCATCAGTAAGTGTGTGCCTCTTGCATAAGCAGAGATCTCCACTCAGTAACCTGTAGAGCAGGTGGCTAATCAAATACTAGATAACTGCAAAAGAGGAAAATCTGACTGCTTTCTTTTGAGGTAAAGGATGTAAGAACAACTAGATTTGGTGTAGCAAGATCCATCTTGTGCACTGACTTAAAATATTATTAGATATTTCTCCCTACCAGCAGGGACCCAGCACTGTAAACATATGGCTCATGTGTCTCATCAAATTGGTGCTTTCAGTAATTGTTCTGGCAACCAGACTTTATAAGATGCATGTCCTAATAAACTTTTTTTTCTAGGCTGTATCAATTCAGGACCACATGAAGTCTAAAGGTGGCTACACAAATGGCACTTCTGCGGCTGTTGAGATATAGGAAACTGAGAGAAGGCTGAAATCTGCACTCGTGAGGACCCCCTGGACTGTGCTTTCATATGCTCTAAAGCATCTTTATTATGGAGTAGAGGGAGAACTTGAATTATAAATAGGTCAGTGCAAGATTTGATGTTCTTTGTACAAAAGCTTCTGAAGGAGTTAATGTAAATTATCCTTAGAATAGTCTGTTGTGGTAGGTTTGTAGTAGCAACTGGAATCTGTCACCATGGATGATTTCCTAAATGTGTCTCAAAAACCTCACAGAATTGTCTTGTAGGATGGGACTGGAAGTTAGTATGAATTGTTGGTCTCTGTGATTCTTGAGGAAAGAAAAGGAGAGTTTGATTTAATTGGAAGTTTTCACTTGCTTGAACTTACGTGGACTAAACTAAACTGCTAAATAGGAGCTTATAACCTACAATACTGGCTATATACTTTGGACCTAATTTTTGATGGCTTACAGCCTAATGCATAAATCTGCTGAGCTGTACTTTGTTGGGTTTTGGTTTTGGGTTTTTTTTAAATGCTTTTGATGGTGAATGAACTCTACTGCACTATAGTCAGCTGAGTCAGTTTCACTGCAAACCCCAGTGGAACTGCTGCCTTGTTGTGATAAAGCTTTTGGAGCTAAAAATGGACACTTTGCAAACATACTGTCAAATGAGTCTTAGAAAAACGGACATTTCTTTCAATTGCTGGGCTGCTTCCCTTCCAAATGTGCAGTAGTGTGACTGACAGATATTACTACCACAGCATTAATAGCGTGTACCCAGGTAACTTCAAGTGGTGCAAAAATATGCTCAAAACTGGGTGCTAATTTTGCATGAGTACTATTTAATTTTAAACTGAACTTAAAATTACACTTAAAATCGACATTAACAATGCAGGACTTCAAGGGGTATCTCACTCTCTTTCAAGTCAGCAGAGCTCTCTCCTTCCAGCTCTAGACATTAGAACCATTATGAGCTTTTTACTATTTAAAAAATTTCCTTATTCTTGAATTATAATACATGCCCTATTTTAATATATCTTAAAATTAGTATGAGTTATACTTAGCTTTTTAAGATCTTTTGTATTTTGTCTAACTTCAAGACACAGAGTTCGAAGAAGCTAAATCCTATGTACTGTTGAGGAAGCATGAAGTGCCCAGGTTTTTTTAAAGAGTAACTCCTAATTCACCTGCTGTTGCATTGGGTTTGTGCATGCAATGATCCATGCTTGCCCCAAAAGAATAGTGGTAGGACAGCTGTGTTGAAGAAAATGGATTGTATACTGTTAACACTGGAAGAAAACAAATTTAACAGGAGATCATGTTTCCTGAAAACTTATTTGTATGTTTAAGATTAGTGATATATACATAGCTAGAAATAAAGAAGTTGGTGATCACATCAGTTCTTCTGTCTAAAAATAAACCAACAGAGATAACTTTGTTTTAAATGCTTATTTATATAAAAATCTTAGTTTTCATTATGTAAAGAGTGCTATCTGGTTTAGAATTAATCTGTTTTCATCACACTATACAGATATAATTCGGACCATATCTAAGATGTCATAAGCAGGAAACATGCCATTGCATTAAGGGGTGCCATTACTTTTAAAATCTAAACAAACACAAAGGCATGTCTTAAGACTTGGGTGTTTGGGATTTTTTTTGCTGTGTATTTAGAAACCTTACCTAGCTGTTATCTTTCATGTAACTAAGCATCAACTTACCTCGGTTAAAATAAATCTATTGAACTAGGCACTTGCTTACTTCTCCTATTGTGAAAATGTTGGTATTCTCTGCGCCCTGGCCACCTGCTGGCCAGGTGGATGGATATCCCAGCGTGGCTGGAAGCTCTGCTGCACAGATCCAGGCTTCTCCACTAGAGAGCACGGTTTTACATCGAGTCTCTCCATCTGCCCTATGCAAGCTGTATTCCAGCGTGGTTTGTGTTGCCTGGTTGGTTTTAGGTGGGTATTTTGTTTTCTTTGGGTTTTTGGGGGTGGTCGTTGGTTGCTTTAACTTGGCTGGGATAAAATACAGCAAGTGAAACGAAAGGATCAAACTTGTTAATGCACCTTGCAGGCTGTGAAGACATTGATCAACACAACGTGGCAATGACAAAAACACACTGCTCTGACTTGATGTTGGTCTATGGTTAATTTTTCTAGTTGGAAGTAAAATAGCTTCCAAGCAGAGCAGGATCAAATTTTTCTTATGTAGTACAGTGGGGTCTAGCATTAAAAAATAAATAATGGGGGTAGGTCTTAGCATTTGTCATATCCCTTGGTTTCCTTGCTAAGCATTACTGACTATCCCATAGTGTTGCATAAATCTGTGGTCAGTATATGGAAAATGGATTTGGCTTTTACCACCTGATATGTCATTTTTCTTTCTGTAGCAGCTTTATAACAATTATGTAGCACTGTGCTGTGTTCCAGGTTAGCCTGAAATGATAACTTGCAACCCGGGCACATGGTGCTATTCCTTTGTATGGTCTTGCCATATCGGACTGTCAGGTGCTTCTCCAGCTCCTACTCTGTATAGGCGAGAAATATTTTGAGAGATTAATAAATACCCTTAATCTAACTGTGCCAGCAAGAATCAGCATAACTTCACAATACTAAATTCCAGGTATGAATATAAAATTCATTATATGTTACTAAATGCAGTCACACCGACAAAAAGAAATCAAACTTGTTGGTGAAAGATCATCACATGGCTGCTCTTGATTGTGTTGGGGTTTACTGTGCTATCAGCACTGTGACACTGCCATAAAAACCCAACAGTTGAAGATAAGAATGATCTTGTCTGCCTTTCTTAATCACTGTGGAGATAGGAGAGATGAACTACAGGAAGAAAACACTACTGTGTTACAGTGGTGTCAAAAAGATCTCTGGTGAGGAGGTTCCTGCAAGGCTTCCAGATACTTTGTGGGTCTGCAAACTTGCTTAGTCAAGCAGCTCAGGCAGTTGTTTTAACTGTACTGTGCTATGACATCATTCAGATAGTTAGGTGGTCAGGGAATATGAGGTAGAAGCCAGATCTTCCTTCCTAGCATTGTAGCTTCTTTGTCAGGAGATCAAACTTCAGTGGGCTTTATTAAAAGGACTCCATGCAGTACTCTGGTTTACTGGGTCATGCTTCTAGTTTGTGGCTCCTGAAGGCAGACTTTGAATTCTAAAATCTGTAAGGCAGGTGAATCGCCCACTAAGGGTTAATGTCAAGTGTGGAGACCTGAAATTAGAAAAAAATTCTATTTATGGTTCATCTTTGTTTCATGCCCTGAAGACAATTTGCAATCTAATGAAACATTATTATAAAAAAAAGAACAAAACCAAACAAACCCAAAACAACAATGTCTGCTTGGAATAAATATTTCTTTTTATTTCATTGGTTTTGAAAAATAGCTGGAGACTTGCATTTTTGACTCCTTGCTATTGCACCACTCTTACTGTATACCTTTCTGTCTTCATACAGGGACTGGACCAATAGAGTTTAGAACCAAAGTTGCAGTTAATGCTTAAATTCAGTTTTGTAGATACCACTGCAGCTGTAGTCCGTGTGTGCCAGAGGAGATGTCTGAAGTGCTTTGGCTTCGGCAGAAAAATTGCCTCTTCTTCATACAGGGATTTGTGTGACACACAAGGCCCAAGGTCCTTCAATCAGTGGTTTTCCTGATGATGCTCATGTGGTTACAGTGTATTTGCAAAAGGTTTCCTGGTCTTGTACAGAATAGGTGCCGGTTGGACACTTGTCTCCTCCGTGGAGCCTCCTGCCATGGAGCTCTGAGCCCATTTTGTGCTTGGCTGTGTCAAAGCATGAAGACTCCTTGTTACTGTTTGATTCTTGGTGCACCAGGAAAGCTGGCCAGAGAGGCTAATGGGTCAGTTGGGAGCAAGGGGATGTGCAAGTGCAGCAGGCTTAGGTGCCATGGGAAGGTCCTGTGTTACCTGTTTAAGGGATGAGCAGGGATTAGAGTATGTGCATATTAATGTTTGTTATCTGCAGGGCACAGGACAGCTTTGTTGCTATCAGCTGGAAAATACTAGCAATGTGTATGTAATTAGTATATGGAGGAAATTGGGCACTTAAATGCATGACTAAGCTGGGACTTTGAGACACAGATTGCCAATGTAACTTTAATGGATGGTAGTATACTCTTCCTGCAGTGGCTACAAAGATGTTTTCCTAAAGTATGGAGCCACCCACACAGCTACCTTTGGTTCCAGCAGTTGCACACTGGCACATATATCTTTGTAATCCAAGGTGCAGCTTTTCTGATGAATCTGAGATTGCAGATGTTCTAAATGCTGAGGCCTGCTGCACTCAACACTATCGCCATGGAACACAAAACAAGTAAAAGTAGATTTAATACAAAATAGCAGTAGTAAAAGGGTATTTGCCTTTAGTCTACTTTATTGCCAAACCTTCAGGGAAATGAACCTGATCCATTCAGCTTCTAGGTAGTGGGAGAGTATGATGAATGGGAGCTGAAAGGTCATGAAGAATTCCTAGTGCACGGGGAGGTTTGTGTAACGTTCTCCCGGCTTTCCTGCAGGCTGAGGTGCCAGGAGGTCACCATGGCTACACCAGATTTCCATTAGGACCTTTTATCCCTATGCTATGCAGAAAAAGGAAAAGTGAAAGAAAACAATGAAAGCACTTTGAGCAGGCAAGGACATTACTAGTAGGTGTTTCTGTGCCAAAAATGCTCACAACTTGAGGTGCTCAGTACTGAACCAGGACCGCTGGCTTGGCCTGGCACCTTACAAATGAGCATGCTCATGTTATAATAAGCACACATGGGGTGTGTTGGGGCATCCACAGCAGGATGTGCTTCGGCCTCTGCATCACCCAAACCCAGTCTGAACTGGCTTATCAAGCACTGTGGTATTGGTATCACTTGTTCTGGATGTCCTGTTTCTGTGCATTCCATTAGCATTAACCAGAATCCTAACACCTTACCTCCAAATGTCTTCTCAACCTCGCTTAATCCTGGAAGAGATTGTCTGGAAGAGAGCACTAACAGTCGGATGAGAACAACCTGGAGGTGTCTGTTCAGGTCTCTCAGCAAATTACTCATGAAATCAAGGCCACAAAGCTGTATCGAAACTACTTTGTTCAGTGAACCTTCTTAAGTTTGTTGTTGTTATTAAAACAATGTAAATGGGAAGATTATCCTCTTTATAACAATTTTAACTTTCCTGTGGTGTTTGCATATAAATCCAAACTGAACAAAAGCAGGGTTGTTGTTATTAAGGGCCCACCCTAATTCAGGCCCAGGAAAAAAAAAAGCTGAATTATGTCTTTTACTGTTTTAATATATATGTATATTATATTTAGGCCTTCATCTTATGTAATATGGAAGGAAATAATCTATTCTTTTAAACTGAAATTGCTCTGTCTTACTGGAAGTTTTAAAAATGGACTTAAAATCTACATTTAAACCACTGAGAGAGAATTTGGTGTGCTTGTAGAGGCCAATGGCAGCTTTAAAAGTGGAAGACTAGATTAATTTCAAATTCTTCAAAGAGCTAGAAAAAAAATGCTTGGTTATGGGATTTATTTATTTTGTATTGTAGTGTATTTACATGCATCTGATCTTGTTGGTGCTTAAGACAGACATGTCTGTTTTACATAAGCTACCTGAGCTGAGTCTAAAGGTGAATGAAAACTGTACTGATAACCAGTAATTGATCTCTCTTCACAGTAAGCTCTCTGCAACTAAGGATTCATAGATCAGGCCAAAACAGGGGCACTTATTCTAGACATATATATATAAAATAATCAATTATCTCATATATATAAGTTGGGAAGTCCAATCTCAACATGAGCTGTGAATCTCATATGGCTTTAAATGCCATTACCCATGTTTACCCTTGCAGTCTCTGCCACCAGGAAATATTAAACACTGACTCAATACCTTTGAGGGTATGATACAAGCTTGAGAACACAACTCAAAAGTAAGGTTTACTGTCTTTATTAATGCATGCTAATGTGACTGCTGCATAATGGTGTATGAGGAAGCCTTTTCACTAGTTTCTTTCAACTACTTCAAGTATCACCTTTGAAAATGCATTTGAATGGGTTATTCCTTCTGCTGTGAATATCCAGCAAACTGGGGTATCTCTTGCTTGCAGATTGGTATTTACTGGCGTTCAGATCAAGCTATTAGTACGTGGGGAGAAGTTACTAGACATGTGTTTGAATTAATAAACAGCTCTTTAATGCCAGACTTGTCTATGTTTTGGATCATTTACTTGCCAGGAGATAGAGATTCCATCAGGCCACTGCATGTGTCCTCATTATTTGCCACGTGTCTGTCACTCTGAAGGTGGGTTTTGGTAAGTGTTTCCCCATGTCACTGCACTCAGAAGGTTTCATAGTGTTATCTTGCTGTCTTGTTCTAGGCTCCAGCCAAACAGCTCTGAAAATATGAAGCACTGAAAGAGACAATTTGTAGAGCTGGGTAAATTTTTGTTGGTTAAGCCACTTCCTTTTCCTTTTCCCCTGTTTCATTCTGTCCTATTACTCTACTAAATTTCTTAGAAATATATTTACATCTAGTATCGTGTCAGTGTTCTCTCTTAGTTTTTAGAATGTGACATGTTAAAAATTGCTTCATCCCTTTGAAACTAGGGGTCTTAATGACCCCAAAAGCCCTTTTCCTAATTATTGCATGACATAACTGTTTAGTGAGCAGAGTCTAGTACTTTCTACAATCTTAGTCCTTTAAAAATTATGCAGTATGTTTTAAATACCTAATGCCGATAGCCACCCTCACAAATCTGCCTACCAAACAGGGCAGCTATTTTCTGTTTATGGTATTTTATGCAAAATTAACAGAATTGGACAGCAACTCAAAGTTAAGCTAATGGAAAAGCAAATTTAATTGTGTAATAAGATGTAGTGAAAGCAACTGGAAAAAGCAGATTGGTGGGATAACTTTACTGAACAGCTGAAAGGCTGATAAATATGAAAACCCCATAAAGTAGCACTTAACTAGACGGGAGAGTCAGAAGAGTCAGAAGAGTGGCCTTGAAATGCAGCATGTTTTGCATGTCTCTCCTTGTGAGTCAAGTAATTTCTGTTTGGAAAAGTGTCTATATGGTGGAAAACAGGCGGGGAAGGAAGGGATCATTTCATTATCCCTTTGAAAAGGATTTCAATGCATACATTATTCAAGCAGATTATTTTCTGTGCTGATGGTTATTTAGCTTCAGTTTCCACTTTCTAACTGAAGTTCTCAAAGCCTACATTAAACACCTCGGTTTCCTAATGCTTTAGGAATGCTCTAGTTGAGTCACAGATTTTCTTTCATGTTGATGTGTTTGTTTGGAAAGAGATTTTTTTGTTTTTCTATAGTGTTGTTGCTGTCCTTTTTTCTGCTGGAAATAATTACAGTGATACAGAAAGGATGCACGTTAAAGCTAATGGTAAAACCTAAGGACTAGTTCAGCTGCCAGTAAGGGTTAAGTTGTTATTGATGTCCCGAACGTGAAGCACTCATGTTCTGAGCTAACATTAGAGCCCTGCAATGTAGATATTTCTAACCCGCTCTGTGCTGCTGGACTGCAGGGACTTCTGTGACTCTGTGGATGTGTTTAATGTACAAGATGTTTTCATGATTTTCTTCAAATGAAGGGTGGGGGGATGAAAACAAACACACCTTTTGAGAACACCGTTTCCTTTTAGTTAAAGGAAATTTTACCCCTAATATTTCTCAGCCCATTTGTTTCAGCTGCTGACAGAATACAAACTGCTGTGCTTTCCTGGGGAACACAAGGAGAGGGATTAGTGTTTGGTAGGTCAGGACATGCTGTGGAATCTGGCCTTGTAAGCAGCTATGCACTTGCAATTCAAATTAAACATTTCTGTGCTGGAAATAAACTGTCATATACACTTAGATCTTTACAAATCACAGAATTGATTGATTTATTGAAGTAATCTCTATTAATCTGTCATCCAGATCCTGTTAGATTCAGAAGAGATAGCAGTTGGGGTAAGGTGTCATGGTTACTCTGACAACAGTATCAAAATAGAAACACACAGATGGACAATGTACTAGCTTTTTTTTTAAATACCACGGAATATGAATTATTAGCTGTGTCATGGTGTGCTGTCACCTTTCACTGTTTAAGCACATCAAATTGTTCGCCACACTTTTGCAGCCTAACATCTACAAAATGTATACATTTTTCTGTTGCTGATACAAAGATGAATTGCAGATTGCCACGCTGAGAGAAGCAGCTTGCCTGCCACCATCAAAATATCTGTATGCATCAAAGCACTACTTATTTACAAGTATGTAAATGTTATTCAGATTTTTACAGCAACAGAACTGTTCAATAAAAATTTTCTGTAATGCAGTGGGGAGTGTTCCCTATGTTTTTATGTCCTTAAATTCACATACAGGGAAAACCACACATTCAGGAACTTCATTCTTCAGTTGTAACAACTCTTAACCGCTTACTTTGTGAGCAACTCAAGCAAGGGGGTTACCCCTTAGAACTTTGATTTACTGGAATGTGGCTCAACTGATCCTTCTCCCTCTTCCCTCACGATTCCGCCACCGCTCACGGCCACATCCCCTTTCTCCAACAACGTCTCTTGGGTTTGTCTCTTCTGCTTTCCCATGCGCCCTGGGCCGGGGCGGGCCCCAGCCCTTCGGAGGGGCAACCCGCGCTCGAGTCTCCAGCCGTGGAAGGATGTTGCATGAACGTTGCATAACTTCCTTGGTAAATCAGAGTCGTTTCAGGCTTGCTCCTTCCTGCAAATCACTGCTGCCTCTTACATCTGCACTTTCAATGCTTTCAAAGCCTGGAAGGCATTTCTGAATTTTTTTTTTGTTTGTTTGTTTTGTTTTTTTAAGAACAAACAACGTGATTCCCTCATTCCCTCACCCTTTTGTTGCAGGTCGCATGTTGCTGGTTCCTGTGTACTTGTTGCTCTCACTTAAGGACCACTGCTCAGTCCTATCTCGTTCCTGGGCTTTGATCGTTTAGAACGACCGAGTCAGATGAAACACTCAGATTTGTCTTTGGAGATGTGGTATAAAACCGGCCCTTTCACGTGTGACTCTGAAGGCTTTCAGGTCGCATTACGTTGCTCAAACCCACGCGTGGAGCTGCAGGGTGGAAAACCCGACAAGCTGACAGCGGTGGGAGCCCAAACACCACCGGAAAAGCACAAGACGTAAAGCAGCAGCGGGAGGGGGGCCGTGGGCCAGCCCCGGCCGGCAGCAGGTACACGCGTAGGCCGCCCTGGCTCTCCCCCCAGACAGACCCGTCACACCCACCCGGCCGCCTCCCCGGCCCGGCAGCAGGAGCCGTTACGGGGGACGGGCTCCCC
>VXBZ01000388.1:789784-812418 GCA_013399135.1 Heliornis fulica | reverse complement strand
TGGTCGCACCGCCGGTCCCTCCCGCTCTGCTGACCGAGGGGTTTCTTTTATCCACCCTGTCCTCCTGGAACCGTTCCTTGGAGAGCCGCGGCCGCGTAGCTCCCGTCTCCTCCGGCCGGTCCGGTGCGTGCCCCCGCCTCCAGACGCCTCCGGAGCGGTTTGGCTCTGAACTGTGTCCCGGGGTGGCTTCGGGCCTCCCTCTGGGCCAGGCCCCTCGGTTCCCTCCCGCCTTTCCGACCCCCTGCCCTCCGCTGTGCCCGGGGTAGGCTGGCCCTGGCTCAAGCCACGCGTTGGTGTGTTCAGATAACCCCCCCCCGGGTGCCTGCATAGGTAAACGCCGTTGTTGTTTCCAGAGGCATTTAAATCGGGACGTAGGGGCAGGGGTGACCTCGTGGTGCGTGTGTGTGTTCTGGCTTTCGGTTTCTTGTTCGTCCCAAGCGCCGTTTTGGTGCCTGTACGGGTCACCTCGCAGCTTCTCCGGTGCTCTGGCGTGTGCTGCCACGGAAGGCTGGGACGCTGCTTCCCTCCTGGTGGGGTTACGAAACGGGGAAGCCAGAAACCTCTGTCGTTTGCTTAAGCAGCGTGAGGGACGGATCTGCACTGAATGGTGCTCCGCTGAGCCGTTGTGTTGTGGGGCTTTAGTTTGCTTTTAACACAACTTTTACCTCCTCTTGGTGAGGCAGGATGCAGAGTACTTCCCTCTGTGGGAGGTCACCACTGGATGTGCTCCTCAGCAGGTGCACAGGGCGTCTTGTTAGTGCCTCGAGAACGCCTTCGAGTGGTGGTTTGCTCCTTGCCTCGATGGTTTGACGTGGTGACACGGGAAGGGGCATCTGCCCTCCTGCAAGACTCCAGGCCCGCTGTCCTGCTGCTCTACAAAGGCAGTTGTAGCATCGGACCAGGTCGTTCAGCCTCAAGCACAGACAGTATCCAGAGACCAGTGTTGTGGGCAGGAAGCACAGGGAGGGCAGGAAGCGTCCAGGCAGGACCACTGTGGCTCTCTGAGCATGGGCACCGGTTCCCATGGGTGCTCGGAGGGAGGGCAGGAGGAACAGTTCGTGTTGTAGGTCTGCTGGCAGAACTGGGATTTGATGCTTGTTCTGTTCATGGCTACTGGCAGTTTTTTCCTACTTTTGTACGTTTCTGTGGAGTTTACGTTGTTACTTTATACATACAAAATACCTTTTCCCTGTTCTGTACCTTTGAGTTTCTTGTATGTCTTACCTAGATGCTGTCAGTGTTGTCAGTACAGGCTTATTTTGGCCTCTGTCTCCACTAGTTCATATAACTTCCATGTGGTGGGGTTACAGGTGCTCTCTAAAGCCCAACATCAGCCCAAGCTTATTTCCAGGGATGTTTTAAGAAAACTAAGGATTAAGATACAGCATGAGATGTATCCTTTTCAGTTGAAGGAAAGGAATTCGACAAGAAAGGTTCAGAGGTGGTAAAGGAAAGAAGAACCACCTGTCAAAAATAGGAAGAAATTTGTTTGAAGGTAAGGGGCTGTTTGGAATAGCCTGAACCTGGAGTGAAAGGAGATGATGATGTCCCTTTAGGTAAGGACAGCTGTCACACCTCTCCGGGGGAAGGATTTTCTCCTGGAGTACATCAGCCTATGGCATCAGGCTAGTCTTTTCAGGAGCAGTTTGGTGGACACACTGTTAGTCTTCTGCTGAAGTAACGAGGTTGAAAATGAGCTCAGTAAGAACTTTTACTTGGCATGTATGCAGACAGTGAGATTTGTTTTATAGTGCTCAGTGGCACAGCTGACTGCAAGACATTAGTACCCCAACCAGTAGCCCTTATCCGTTGTGAAAGGATACTGAAGCAATTAGAAAATAATGAAACTTTATCTGGCTGCAGCAAGATTTCAGTGGGGATGTTCCGGGTGAGGTGTAGCATGTAGCATTCCTTTCTGGTTTTAACTTCTAAATGCTGTCTTAAAGCTCAGCAGTGAATAGGTGAGAGTAAATGTCATGCTCTGGGCTTCCTCCCCCCACCCCGTGAACAAGGATTGTGTTCCTGATTCTTAAGAGAAGGGAAGCTTGCCAGACAAAACAGGCATAGCAATTAAGCGAGTAACTACTCCTTCTAGGTAGACTTAGGCTTGTGCATCATTAACACTTGATTTCCTGGAACCAGAAAAACACTTATTCTACTCTATGAAGTGGAAAGAGCTTTTAATGGATGGAATCATCTAGGGCTTCCACCTGTTGGAAGTCTTTATTGCTTTTAATTTGCCATCAGGTTGTACTTTCAGGTGAATGCACTTGGGGGGAAGCTTGATAGTTTTTGTGCTGATCATAAATCACAGAACAAGTTATTTGAGCTGACAGCTGCAGAACTGTTATATGTTAAACAGTTAATGTGCTTGGGCCCTTTGACACACTTCTCCCAGCAGATGTTCATGGCTGTGGCCAGTATAATGGATTCCTCTGAAGAAGGTTTTTTGCTATTCAAACCAGGCAGACATAAACCTCTGAAACAATATCGTCACATGCTTTTCTTTTCTCTCTAGGGCTCACTTGCCACAGAATACTGATATGCTGGCCTGAGGAGAAATACCTCTGTCACACTCTCAATGATTTGCCTTGTACATCTGACAAATATTTGGGCTTTTCCCCCTTCCCCATGGCTGCTGCTAGCTTAATATCTCAGTGCTCTTTCAGACAAACCTGCACTTTACAACAGGATTTCTTTATTTGATCTGTTGATGCTTCCTGATATTGAGGTCAGTTTCTTTCTCAAGAAAAACAGTCAAATGAGATCATCTCCCAGCTTTCTTAAGGTGATACTTCTCTAAGATACAAATTATGGTGGTTTTTTTGTTTGTTTTTTCACTACAGCTGCAGCTACTTCTAATCCTTAGTCTGTTCATTTGTCCACTTAGATACCTGACTTTTATTAGTATATTGATGACCGGGGTGAAATATATATGCCTAAAATAATCAGATGTTTTAAAATCCATATGCATTAGTAAATAACAGCAATAATAGATGTGGGAATTTGTATTTACAGCAGTAGTAATACTGAGAGACACCAGTGTTTCCTTAACGACACAAATTCTTCTTAAAGTACACTAGTTGATCTCTGTGTTTACAGTTACTTGGGTTGCCATGTAATACCTTTAGTAGTAGGTAGACTCTGGACTATGCCAGGAGGTGGAGGCTTCAATCCATTTTCCCATGCATGTTTTTGAAACAGAAGCAGTTAAAACTGCTTTCTGTGCAAAAATGTACAGTGTTTGGAAAGCATAGGATACAGAATCAGAGATCATTTGCCTAGGTTTCTTGATGATGCTCTATCTACCTGGTGGCATGAACTATGCATGTAGCAAATATTTTTTGTATTTTAAATTTGTATTTGTTGTTTTTTTAGTGAGGGTAAATAGTTTTATACAGTGACTTGATTTTTACTGTTTTTTTTTCATCCTGTTCTGAAGATACCCATCCCATGGAGTCAATCATTATATAAAATAATCGAATAAACTCCTTCTAACAGATATTTTTCTTCCTAAAAGTTTTATGGACGAATGTCTGATATTCTGACCTTTTGTTTAATTCAGAACACTGGTTTGTTGCAGGTGACTGCAGATGAGGGGATCCTGCATGCTTCTGGAAATGGTGTGCCTCCAGTAGCAAAGGATTACTGCATAATCTACAATTCTAATTGGGTATCTCTTCCAAAGAGCCTGGACAATGCCGTAAGTAGGCTGTAACCATACTCCCTAAGAAAACTAGAATTCAGTGTGAACTTGGGTTACCTGTAACTGCCTTTCAAAATTTTGAGTTAGGTAGTTGCTGCGTTGGGCATTGAATGTTTACCTTTTTGGGTCATGTTCCTCCCCAGTCTCTATAGTGAACATTTCTGTACTGTAAAAAAATCAGCTTCTAAAGTTTACCAAGGTGATACTCTCTTTATGCTTAGAATTGTTTTGAAATACATTTATATATTCATCTGCTATTACTGTTTTTTTCCTCAAGTTTTATCAGTATGTCTTAAGTTTTAGATTTGAGACTAAATTTTTTTTTATAAAAATGGTGTAAACTTGAGAAACAGATCTGTTATATCAGTTCATCATTTTGATCTTTTGTTTAATTGTTTAGAGAATGTGGCAGAACAAGAGATTATCTGGAATGTATCATCACGATGTATTTCCTGAGCATGTTTCTTTGAGCCAAACTATGGTGTGAGGCAGAAAAAAATTTTCTTAAGGCTTTTTTTCATATAAACAGGAAATACTTTGTGTTTGGAAATGATCAAGGCACTCTTCTCTCTGTCCCCTCCTGTCATTCATTAGCAGGTTAACTCAAATCTAAACCAGCTTTAGAATCATTTGTCTGCCCCAGACATCTTTGCTGTGCTATTTTAGCTGCTGGGTCTGATTAACTAAAGAAAACTGATACTAATTTAAAAATACTGTCACTATGGAATTGAACTTTGAAATAAGGACAGAAATACCTTTTTTGTTTGTTTATTTTGTTCTGTTTTAATTTGTTTGTAATAAGTAATATATTATCAGGTTTACCAAGTGTTTTTGAACAGGTATTGTACTTCAGAGCTCTGGTTATGTTGTATCCACCTTTTGGTTTGTGAAGCCTGGAAATACTGCAGAGTGTACACTGGATTCCCCAGAACTACCAGCAGTGATTTTCCTATATAACTAGTTTTGATGTTTAAATTATAGCAGTAATTGCTGTGAAATTGCATTTGGAAACCCTCAGATGTTTCTGTTATATGGTGTCCTGAATGTCCCCCAGTATTGCAGGCTGTGGAAACTGCTGCTCTGATTTTATATTCCTGAATTAATGACTCCTTTCTGTTATGTCTCTTTCTGGCAGACCTCAAATTAGGAGGCATATTCTAGATTAGTTTGCAGTATCAAGTTTCCTACTTTCATCACATTTCTTTTGTCCCTCTTATCTCTGCAGACTTCCAGGACTCTGGAAAACCTGACTTCTACGGTGCTCTGCAATTCCTCTGATGTTCCTTCTGCCTTAATGAAGGACAAAGCAGTTGTAGTGATGAGAGGAAACTGCACTTTTTTGGAGAAGGCAAGAATTGCAGAAAGTTCAGGTGCTAAAATGCTGTTGATTGCCAGTAAATCAAGGCTGGTAAGTTACAGTATATAGTTTTCTTGTCTTATCTGTTGGGTTTGATGCAGTGTTGTGCCCAAAAGCTGGGGACCCTCACAAAGTGCGGGCGAGTCATTAACCTTCCCTGCAGAGCAACTGCTTTTCCTGCAGCTGCATCTGAACTGTGTCTTTAATATGATCCCTGTGTCTTTAATCATGTTTCTGAATGCAAATGCTTATTATTCCTTAATTTTAGTGTACTCTGGACTCCCTGTAATCTTAGGTGATACCTTTAGACAGACACGGGTGACAGGTTGGGAAAATGGAATCCAAAGCTGAAAATGAAAGAAGGCATTCCAGGCTGTCTTCACAGCTGCTTCTGTTTCTGTTTATTCTTTGTTACAGATACAAAGTGCATGTACCAATATTGGCAATTTATGAATATGTGTGATTATAATGAAAAGTTAATGTTGTTTTTAAAGGGTAGAGAATAAACCAGTCTTGATTATCCCTTGTAACACTATAAAATCCCAAGAAATTGTGCATCTAGATATGTTGGTGGTATCACATGTTTTAATTTAAGTACATCTATCCACATTAATCTTTGGTTAAAGGGGATGAATTAGCTTTTTTTTTTTCTCCCCTCCCTACACATACACTGAAATGTAAAGGGCAATGTGCTTTTAAGGTTTGCAAATAGGTTCAGCATACTTCTCACTGACACTTTCCCTTTTAGTCTCCTCTTTCAGATAACAAGACTGATTTTGAAGATGTGACTCTTCCAGTTGCTCTTATAAGATATAATGACATAGTAGATATGCAGCTGGTAAGTAATGCAACTGCAGAGTCTTATAGTTTGTAGAAACTCAGAGTTTTGAAGAAAATAATTCCAGGTCAGATGTGGACATCTACCTGAGGTGAATGTGCATAGATACTGCTTTCAGTGTCACAGAAGGGGATGGACGTTAAGTCACTGAATTGTTAGTCTTCCTAATTCAGGTTAATTTGGGGGAATGATTAATTCTTAGTAATCTAAGAATGGGAGAGACATAATATTTAGCTGGAGGGGAGGGTAATCTTAGAAATCTTCCAGCTAAACAAGATAAGCCACATTCTGGTAGCCCGTATACAGTTGCAGATGCCTGATGTACATCAGGACCTATGTCCTGAGGAGCTGAAGGCTGCTCCTCCAGCACAGAAGCTGGAACAGTTGATCTTGTATCTACTGGTACCATACTTTTCAAGCACATAGTACTTCCCAGCTTGGATCTCAAGGAAGGTGTGAGGGTCTTTTTGTCTTTGCCAGATGATGAGCTCTCTCTTAATAAAGCATGACAGCATCTGTAACAGAAGTTAGGCTGTGTAGTCTGCTCACGAGTGACATGCCAAGTGTGTGTCATCAAACTGTGGCAGTTGTGGTGTCTCCTACACTTTATAAGCAGGAGAGTTTTTCCTTGACATGTAACATCAGAACACAGAACACTGCAGAGGGTTTTAAAAGGAAACTATCTTTTTGTTGGTGTGGCTTTTTCAGTTGTTTGGGGATTTTGTTTGGTGTCAGTAGTTTTGCTAGGGAGGAGTTGTGCTCCCTGTTTGCCTGTGAACAGCACTGACCTGCGTAATCTTAGCTTCTTGGATCGAATTTGTAAGATCACTTCACCATTTCTGCTCTTAATCTTCAGAGCTGCCATGGGAGGTTGTCTTAGGTAAGTATGCAAACTGAAACCGTGCCTAGATGTGTAGGACTCTGGTTGTTCCCTGTCTGTTCCCATTAAAGACTGGTTCTTGCTGAGCGCTGGCGTGGCTGAAGGTTTCACAGCTGTCAGTCTGCCATAGTCTTGATGAGTACTCTCTTTTGGTTCAGGTTGTCCTCTGTCTTGAAATTTGTTCCTTCAAGACAAAGGGTTGTTTGCTTAGTGGAGTGGTTGGAAGATAAGCCCCCCTCTTGTATGCAGGGGCAACTAGGGCAGGTGAGATCCCTGATTGGTTCTGAATGTTCTCTGCACCACTTCATTGCCCTCCTGCTGCTTGGGGTGGTGGTGTGCAGAATTAATTCTGTATAGCTGTAGTAATTCACCAGAGTATCTCTGCTAGTAGATGAGTGTGCCAGATAATGTCCCATACTGCTGATGGATCAAGAATTTGGCTTGGTATCGACAACCTTCATGTAAGTAGTAAGGAACACAGCCTAGACTAGAAGTGATCCCTTCCTCCTTCTGATGCAGTTTTTGCCAAAGCCGCCTGTCGTGCCACTGGCAGCTGTTGTGCTGAACAGTCACTGTGCCCTTCTACTGCAGCTGTATTTCTCTTCTAACTATTTTCAAGGTTTCTGACTTTGTCTTTTGATGTAGGAGAGCCAGGCAGCACCAGTCTGAGGGTAGCTATTTCTTATATCAGCACTCTTTTTACTGTTTTTCTTAGAAGACTTCGTCTCCGTTGGCGGTCACTGAGTCAGGTGTGAGTTCCGATAGCACCAGCATGTTTTAACCGTGTTCTAGTAAGGGGACAGCTCTCCTGCAGGGTTCCTCGAGATGGTGTATTGGATTCTAGTGCTCCCTGTGGTGGAAGCTGAGACTTTGCAAGTTCTTCATGACAAGCAGAATAAGAGGAAACAATGACTAATATGAATTACACTTTATAAAAAAACTTAAAGGCAAGGCTGGATTAAGACATGTTGGAGTTGCCTACTAAAATGTAGAAGCCTTAAAGTTTCTTCAGATTTTTTTTTGTACTTTTTTGACTGTCTATTTTGGTATGTTTGGGGTTTTGTTGGGTTATTTTTTACATACAGGATGCTGTAATTTGAATAGGGTTTGTTTGTTTGTTTTTTAACGTTATATGCCACTTAAAACAACTGCAGTGTTTTGCTAGAATTCCGTTTTCTTATTTTCTGGGCTTCCTTCAGGCAAAGCAATGATTCTGACTTAGCCTGCAGTAAGGTTGATATCTGTAATTAGAAAATTCAGATGCTGAAATGAATCATGTTTTTTTCCACATATGGCCAGCATATTCCACTACACTGCTCAGCTTCCCATTCAGTCCCTTCGCTGCCAGTCTGATCTTCTGTAGCCAAACCTGCCTGGCATGTTCACATCCTCTTCTGATTTACCCCACATGCAGGCTGTGAACAAATCTGTTTTTCTTCTGCATCTCTGGAGTCTGCTTTCACTGCAGGACTGCTTCATGTGCCTTGACTGACTTGGACTAAACCAGCAAACCTTTCTTCCCTCCACGTTCCATTTCCTGACAAATTTTAATCTTCTTTGTTTGTTTCTTAAATCTCACCTCTCAGTCAAATGGAAGCAGCTTGGTTTTGCTTTCAAGGTTTTTGTACGTTTCAGTATCAGTTATGTCTCAGCATTTCCTCCTATCTTATGCAGTTTTATTCAGCTGTTTTTTTTTTGTTGTTACTTTGGCTGTGAACTTTTAAGTAGTGTGAAATTATTTTCTTTTGAATGCATCTCAATTGATGCTTCTGTAAAGCTGTTGTTAAATATCTGTCTGCCACCTCAAGCTTTCACTGTGTCCTGTCTGAAACACTGTGCCTGTATCTGAACTGAGTTTTTTGTTTCAGAGCTAGAGGCAGAGCTCTGCTGATGTCTTGGGGGACCTGTGAGTTTGTATGTGAAGTTGATTGACTCAGCTATGCTACCCTGTGAACCACAAGTCTGTGATAGTGCTTGGGTGAAAAGCATTTGGGCTAAAGGCACAGCTTAGCACAAGTGCTGGAGGAATGTAGAGAAGTACCACTTTGCCTTGTGGCAGCCATATGTTTCCACAGCAGCAGTACAGGGCTTGTTTTCAAACCTGACCATCCTGGAAGGCACCATTGCTTCCTCACAGTGACTATGGGATGTCTTGTGCAGTGAGTGAAAAACTTGCTGTCAGTACTGTGTAGGCTGAGAGCAGGAAAGCATGATGTGCATCTCGTTGGAAAATAACCAGTATAATTTGTAGTCCTTCTGAACCAACTTGTATGTTATTCTTTCCAGACCCTTGGAAGTGAAGTAAACGTGACTCTGTATTCACCACCTCTGCCAGAGTTTGATTACAGTATGGTTGTCATCTTCCTAATCGCCGTGTTTACAGTGGCACTAGGAGGCTACTGGAGCGGCGTAGCAGAACTGTAAGTCTGATAAACTGAACTGTTTAAGATATATGGACTACCAATTTTGTGAGAACTCTCACTGTGATCAGTGAGAAATGATGTTCTTTTAGGTAGGCAGCTAAACACAAGATCAAGATGCAATTAGCTGCTTTGCCATGAAGTGCTTGAGCACTGCAACCTCTGAAAAATCACTATAGGTCTTTTGAGGAACCTTGAGATTGTAAGAGTGCCAGAGGGACAGCACAGCTCTTGGGGGAGGAAGGAGTTAACAATTTGGCAAATTACCCAATGGCCTGTTACTAGCACTGTAACACTCCTGTTAGTGACAGAAAGTAGGTATTGTAATGACACCTTCAGAGTCCAGTGCTCTGAGAGGCATATATGTGGTGTCAGGGATTGCAGGGATCTGTACAACTGCTTCATCCAGCTGACTGTGAGCACCCTCTGGGATGTGTCTGCACCACACTGCTGTCACTAGGAGCACCAGGGAACGCGGTTTGGTTCTGCCTGGGTGGCTCCAGACAGTTAAAGTCCAGCCTGGCTTATCTGCTTCAGCTTTGTGTGTTATCTGGGGGAGCAGCCGAGCCGGGACAGCAGTGGCTCTGGGCCTAGGCTGGGGCAGGGAGGCAGCAGCAGTCCCTGTGCGGGAAGGGGAGGGGCTGGAAGTGCAGAAAGGCAAGTGCAGGGGTAGTTGGGTTTTCGTAGTGCCTGGGGGCCCCGTGGCTTTGGTTGGAGAAGTGAAGCACACTTGATGCACCCACTGGTTTTAGTCTGGGTAGAGCCGGCCCTTCCGAGCACGGTACTCTGCACGCGCTGAGTGGGCCAGTCTGCGCTGCTTCCTGGTCCCAGTGGTGTTCCCCAGAACAGGGAGTGGGTTGGATGTGATAAAACCAGCTTCCTCTTTCCCATTAGTTATGCAAATCCAACAATTTTAAAGAGATTAAAGATGTAGAAGGGTGGGGGAGGTGTGTTTCTTTTTTTAAAGGATGGATCTGATTATGCTTATTTTTACCCTGCAGTGCTGTAGGGTGTGACTCTGCTGAGTGCCAGAATAACAAACTGTGCTGCTGTCTCCCATACTGAAAAATACCTAGATGTAATTACATTAAACTCGTTAAAGTGCCCTTTCATAAATGCAGGGTGAGCTGCTGTTCTAAAGCTTCTTATTCAAAGTGTGTCCTCTGAGAAGGTGATTCATCTAAGCAAGTGTCTTACTCCTGTGGGTTTCTCTCTTTTGAAGGGAGCAGTTTCAGTGCTGAATTCAGCGATTTGTAGGCAGGGCCAGGGATTTCATCAGGAACACGCTATCTGATGGGCAGGCTGCGCCTGAGGAGCAGTAGGGCAGTGGGCTACAAACACAGCAATCTAAGCCTCCTCATTCTGCATGGTGAGGTATAAATATAGAGGATGTATGCACAGAAATCTTACACCCAGTGAGGATCCCCAATTACACCCCCTCTCTTTCGTTCACTCTGCAATTACGAGGTGTAAGGGTAACAGAACTAGTACTTAGCTTCATTCTGCTAATGTCGGTGTTTCTCGTAGACACTTAATGTGTGTAGCTGATGTTTTAAAACAATGTGTAATACCCATAATTTTGTTTTTTTCATAGACATTTTAATCAGATTGACTATATTTAGCCCAAGAAATTTTATAGTCAGAGGTGATGTGCTAATAGAGCTCAGCACA
Organism: Heliornis fulica; assembly: GCA_013399135.1. Lineage (NCBI taxonomy): Eukaryota > Metazoa > Chordata > Aves > Gruiformes > Heliornithidae > Heliornis > Heliornis fulica. Next base: position 801,546 of record VXBZ01000388.1, on the reverse strand, counting down.
TGCATCCAGAAGGGACTTGGGAGAGTTTTGGTATCAGACTACTTGTTCCTACGTGAGGCACGGGCTACTTCTTAAAGGTGGCAATCACCACAGGATTGAAAGGAGGGTAGTTAAGAATATTTTCCTTGTAACCTGTTTGAGGTTAGAAGTGCATATATCCATTCTAAAAATGGAGAGGAACTCACTAAGAGTATAATTTTTCTTAAGTCAGTCTAATAATGGTATGACTGTAATGCTGGCAGTCGAATTGCTTTACAACGATTCTAGTCCAGGTAAAATGTTTTTATAATCTGTCACCTGAGGTAAATGTGTTTGTCCTTTTCTTAAAACAGTGAGAATTTGAAAGCAATAGCAAGTCCTGGGGAGAGAGAAACAAGACGAAAGAAGGAAGAAAATGTTACTTTCACCCCTGTAACAGTGATCTTGTTTGTTGTCATCTGTTGTGTCATGCTGGTTTTACTTTATTTCTTCTACAAATGGCTAGGTAAGAAATAATGGAAAATCTCATTTGACTTTTTTTTCCCTGCATGGTTTTATTAGCTAGCTAAGTCTGAAAAACTAGATTACTAAAATAAAATAACTGTAATAATTTGAATTGCTCTTTCCATCTAGAAGTTGAGGGTTGAAAAGATGTCATTGCTACTTAAAAAAGAGAGAAACTTTATTCTCTCTTACAAAAGGCTGCCTTGACAGTGCTAGTTCTGCATGAAGGGATGTGGATGATGAGAGGTGACTAGCAACTAGATGCAAAAAAACCCCAACCAAAAAGTATGTTGATGTTTTTGGGAGGAAGGCATGATAACTTAGTGGGGTTTTGTTAAGTATAGCTACATCAACCTTGTGTTTGGGGTAGCAGTACCCTAATTAATGTCTCTGGTGAAATGGCATTACTGTAACGGAAGAAACACAGGCATACAAGCACTCAGCTCAATTACTGACATGTGCAATTCCAGTGAAACGTATTTCCAAACTCTTGGTTGATATTATTTTTCTTTCTGCTCTCAAAATCTTGCAAGTAGAAACCATACACTGTTGTATGTCACACTCCTTAGTGTAAACAATGTAACTTTAATTCTGAAAGCTTCCTTAAGTCACTGTCATGGAATTTGTTACCAGTGAACCTCCCACTTCTGCAAAAGAAACTTCACCATCCTGACTTCTGATGTTGTTTAGCTTTTGGTATCTTGGCTATGGGCACTGCTACCTTGACTTACCCACTAAAAGGCTGATGTGATCAAAAGGTTTACGTTCAAAATGTCCTCTGTTTATGCTGAGGTGTTTCAGGTGAGGGAAGTGAACAAAGAGGCCTCTTAAAGGAGATAAAAATAGCGCTTTGGTTTTAGCCATAACTAAATAAAAGCATGTGAAAGCAGTAATAGATGGCATGTTTCTTTTTACAGAAAAATTAGGCAAAGTTAAAAAATCAGTTTTCAATTAAAAATATTTCAAACTCAGATCTTTGTTTGATGAGAACTCTTGTCACAGCAGAGACACTCAGGATTCAGCACCTTCTGAAGTCAGTGACTGTCTGGAGCGGTGCCGTAGCTGCTAACAGTTTATATGTGTTCCTGTGTGCCACTTGTTCATGTCACCAATTCCTGTCTTCCTTCCTTTTATTTAGTGTATGTTATAATATCAGTCTTCTGCTTGGCATCTGCAATGAGCCTCTACAACTGTCTTGCAGCATTAGTAGCAGAAATACCATTTGGGCAGTGCAGGTACTGTGCAACTTTTGATTATTGTACGACAAAGGACTCTTCTGGGTATATTCTCTGGGTGCTACTCAATGTAGTGTGAAAACAGGAGAATAGTATGACAAATTGTTTCCTGTATGGTTTGGTGTGGGGGATTGTTACAAAAGAAAATTACAAGCTTTTTTAATAGATATTAAAGTTATCTGTAGCATAATCAACTGTTAAAATGGTGTGGGTGATTTTCTTCATTGCCTTTATTTGAAAGCATTGCTGTATCACACTTGAAAGGATCAGCTTGGCTACCTGCACTCAGTTTTACAAGTTCTGATTGCCTGTGGGGTGTGCTCGCTGTGTTTATCAAGGGATTCTGTCAGTGGGAATGCTCAGTGGCTTCAAACTCACAGTGGACTCTTTTGAGACACTGCTGTGCTACAGGAATTAGAGGGGGGCTTTTTTTGTTCATGTGCTGTACCTGTGATGGACCAAGTTTTAACTTGTGAAGGCAGCAGAGGTCCTAACTCGGAGTAGTGGATTATCAGTATAGCCTCTTCTCACTACTCTGAGTTAAATGTCCTGCAAGTATTAGTACAAGAAAGTCCTTGTTTTCCTCCCCTGTATTTTCACTTTAAAAGCCCCAGATGTTTAAGACAACAAATGGTGGTTCTGCCCAAAAGAGCAGTGCCATTATACCGAGAAGCCTGAAGGTGTATTTGCAAGATATTAGAGCCAGGTGATCCAGTGACACATCAAAGGTAGAGATCAGGTTTTTTGTAAGCTGCAGCACAGGCATGATGACTTCTGATGGCAAATACCAGTTCAAGAACTGTCCCAGACAATTGAGGAGGCAGTGGAAAAGGATACTGGCTCGTGATTTTGCAAAAAGTAGCATTCCATTTTGAATTTGGTTTGGTTGGGTTTTTTTAACATGATTATTTTTAAATCTTGATTGTTTATTTTTTTCACTGCCACCACCCATTTCTGGGATCATGACATGGCTGTCCCTCACTGACAGAGTTCAGGTGGCAGAATTGTTAAGTGACAGCAACAGATTGAATACATTCATCTGCTTGCCACCTTCCTTGGATGTATTTGCTAAAATGAGGGCTGGCCATCAAAGCCCAACTTGGCTTACTGGTTTTAACACAGCCTGGAGCAGGACTGGTACTGTGGTGGTGAGAATGATGCTGTCTGAGGCTGGATGGAACCAGCAGGCAAAGGAGAAGCTCATGGGTGGGAACACTGTCAGCTTAAGGACTGTGATAGCACAGGCATGTGCTTTGGCTGTTGCTGAATTTCCTTTTTAATTATTTCTCTTAGGATTGCATGCTGCAACAAAAGCGTTGAAGTGAGGTTGATTTTTCTTGCTGCATTCTGCATAGCAGCAGCTGTCGTCTGGGCAGTGTTTCGAAATGAAGATAGGTAAGTGATGCATTCTGACTTTAAAGAGTAATATGAATAATTCTCATTAATGAACTTCACATCCTGTAACTATTCCTGGAGCATAGCAGCTTCCTGAACTGAACTGTTGATTAAAAAAAAAAAAAAGTAATGAAAGCGTTTATGAAGTTTAACGAGCATGGGAATGATAGAGAACAAAGCTATACAAATGAACTGTGTGGTAATTTGAAGTTACAAAAAATTATGAAGATGAGGAAGAACTAAGCTTTATTGCTAATGATTGCCACAGACATTAAAACAAGTGCAAAAATAGCATAGGGACCATAGGACCTCTGCTTCCTGTGGTCCAGTGGAAGCACAGGACCACAGATACTGTAGTCAAATCCTTAGCAGCACCTTGAGCCAGACAGTAAGTAGGGCTTCCAAGCAGGTGAGTAGTTGTGCAAGTGAACACCAGGGCCCTGTGTTAGCCTCTGTTCTGTGCGTTTTCTCTGTAGTACGCTGGCAAAAAACAGCTGCCTGTTTATGAGCACAGGCTACTGTAAATGGACCATCTTGGAACTAGTGGGTTTTCTGGCAGTACTTCCTAAAAAATAAGTTCTTGCTTTCCAATCCGTTTTGCAGTCCTGCTACAGCAAAATCTAGGATTGTCACTGCACTTTGACTCCAGCAGTAGTTTGAATGATGCATAAAAAAATGTGTTCTTATTTTTAGGTGGGCTTGGATTTTGCAAGATATTTTGGGAGTTGCTTTCTGCCTAAACTTTATTAAAACACTGAAAATGCCCAACTTTAAGGTACTGTAAGTTGCTTACCTTAAGAAAGTATCCTAATACAACGGTTATCTAATTTTAGGGTCAGAAAGTTTGATGTTTTCAACATTTAAGAAATACATATTTTTAAAAAATCTTTACAATTTTAAAATAAATATTAAAATAAATGTTGTGCCAGAATAACAAAACTTGGAGAGGGCAGGAGGGTGTTGGGGTATTGGGTTTTTGTTATTTTCTTAACATGGTGATACAGGTATGGTAGCAGAATCTGCCTGTGCAGTGCTTGAAAACCTACAGTAATATCTTTATCTTTTTCTGCCAGTCCTGTGTGATACTTCTAGGCCTTCTCCTTCTGTATGATGTATTTTTTGTCTTCATAACACCGTTTATCACAAAGGTATGTGTTTGAATTTTTCTTTAAAATAAACCCAAAAATGTTGTCCAGTCATTGGGACAATATTCTTGTCCAAACAGACGAGTGGTTTCAGCATTCTCAGTGTAGAGATGCTGACTGCCTCTTCCTTTTCCCCAGTTAGACAGCAGCGGCCTAAATTCTCATCTTGTGTAGGCTGTAAATTTTGTGAAATGACTTAAGTTTTTATCAGTCTCATGACCAGGAGCTGTCCTGAGTTGTGTGACAGTACAGTGTGGAGAAATGACTGTCCATCGGTTATCTTCCTTCTTTTGCTTTCAACACCTGTGTATTGGAACATGCTCCGGTACGTTCTGTGCCGCTCGTTAGCAGTGTCGTATGAGCTCTGTGGGAGCATACCTTCTTTTATTTTGAAGCAGAAAGCTCATGACAGAAAAAGCTGATGTGTTTCTATCTGAAATTCCAGCTATGTCTAGTGGATTTGTTGTTTTGTGATTGTCTTTTTTTTAAACAGTCATTTTAGACCGGATTACATGTTTTTAATGCAACACAATGCCATGTAATACTGTGTGATACCAGTACATTCCTCTGGATATTCAGGATTTTTGCAATCCTGAACTGTAAGATGAGGCACAAGCTGTTTTTCTAAACGTAATGTGGATGTTTTAGTATGTTAAACCACTAATTTTTGAAAAATAACCTTAATTTCAGAATGGGGCAAGTATAATGGTTGAAGTTGCAGCTGGTCCTTTTGGAAACAGTGAAAAGGTATGAACAGTTGTTATAATATGTACAACCTAAGTACTGACCCTGTGTAGCTAATTCATAGTGTGCTTTTCAGCATAACTTTCTCACAAAATATAGCCAGCTTTTGCTATTTTCTTTTAAGTATTAAATACCTGTTGACTTGGGTTTGATCCTAGAATGATGGAAACTTGGTGGAAGTCCCTACTGAACGCTCAGCTCCCCATGAGAAAGTAAGGAATGTATTTCAGATACTGGATTTTTAAATGATTCCCTCTGAAAAGACTACTCTTTTGGGGAAAACCTGACTGTCCAAATTACTCTTCAGGGCCTGGATATCATTGATCAATACTCTATAGTTAGGTTAACCATCCAGACTTGTTATTCCCATTATATGGTTAAATGTTGGTTTAACTTTTTTTTGGGTGTGTGTGCGTGTGTGTGCTTATTATTTGTAAATCTGAAATTCCAGCCTACCTGTTGCCTTAAGCTTTATCCACTCTCTATGTCGGTTTCTGGTTTTTACTTTAGGTTCTACTTATTTTGAAGTTCTGCATTAACAAATAATTTATTATATTGAAACTGTTTATTAATTTACCAAAAAAAACCCCAAACATTCCAGAACACCGGGATGTTTTAGATTAGATTTACGCGGGCTTCTGAACTACTGTTTTACAGTTACCGGTGGTTATCAGAGTGCCTAGACTCGAATACTCTGCCTCGACTCTCTGCGACATGCCGTTCTCACTGCTGGGTTTTGGAGACATTATTGTCCCAGGTGAGCACACCTGTCTGGCAGCCATAACGTACATTCAGATATTGGGGTTTAATTCTCAGCTATATTAGAGTCTATTCCACAAAGTAATTAGTGAATCATTAATTAGTGAATGCATCAGTTTGCCTTGATCTGTCAGTGGAATACAGAATACAACGAAAGCCACAATGTAAGAATCATAGAATGATTAGAGTTGGAAGGGACTCCCAGAGGTCATCTAGTCCAACCCCCCTGCAAGAAGCAGGGNACAACAGGCCCTACTGAACAGCCTCTCCCCATCTTTCTTGTAGGCCCCCTTGAGGTACTGGCAGACCGCTAGAAGGTCTCCCCGGAGCCTCCTCTTCTCCAGGCTGAACAGCCCCAACTCTCTGTCTGTCCTCACAGACTGAAAGAAAGCTCAGTATGTTACAGAACACTCTAATAGTGAAGGGGTTTTGGTTTTCTGTGGCACTGTATTGTGTAAATACAAGTCCCACAAATAAATCCCATTGTTAGTTATAATTAAACCTTATCAAAATCTCACAGAAAGCAAGTGTTCTGTGACTTCATAGTATTTTTGTATCCTAGACTACCTAATTAGAGGTGAGTTAATGGAAAATGTATTATCAAGTTTTTCCACATTTCTCAGAAGAGCTGAATTTGCCATAGTTGGAGTCCTGAATTACTGAAGTCAGCCACAAAGCACCATCTGTGAACAGTGTGCAGGCAAAATTGCTGACTGTTAAGATTGAGCATTAAAATCTGTTGAAAAGTATTAAAACTAGGTTGTTACTCTGTTGTGTTAGAAAATTGAAAATAGCAAAATGTAATTAGCTTGCTTAAAAACAAAAAAAAACCTTTAATATCAAACTCTATTGGCTCATATTTCCTTTATGCTTTTGATTTTCAAGACTTACCCTAGGATTTCTTAAACTGGTTCTTGGCTTTCCAGAAATAAATAGGAAGAAGATAATATATAGTAATGGGAAGTATTACTATAAACTTGTTCTGTGCTGCTTTGATTTGGAGGATTGGGAAGAAAAAATGATAATGAGTAAATATTACATTAATCCTTTTTTTTCTTTCCTTTTTTCTTCAAGGACTTCTGGTTGCCTATTGTCGAAGATTTGATGTTCAAACCAGTTCATCTTCTGTATACTACGTTTCCTGTACAATAGGTAATTTGTAGTATTTCAGCAATGTTAATCCTCATGCTAGCTTTTCTAAATGTCAGAACTAGATAGGTAAGTTTCAGTGGTCAAAAATCTCTTCATATTGTTAATATGTCTGCCCACATTTCTGGTGAGTATTCTTTATGGTTAGTCAGTTGCTTTGAGAAAGCTTGCAAATACAGTGCATCCTGATGTCCCTCCTTTCTTCAGATATGTTTACAAGAAGATAATACTTTAAAAAAATAATTCTGGCTTATTAAATGAGTGATTTAATTTAAAAAATCCACATGTTCTTGATTGTGTATGTATAAATATCTTTTTATAGCTTATGCCATTGGTATGGTGCTGACTTTCATTGTTTTGGCATTAATGAAGATGGGACAACCAGCTCTTCTCTATCTTGTACCGTGTACACTCATTACTAGCTCACTTGTCGCTTGGAGGCGCAAAGAGATGAAGAAGTTTTGGAAAGGAAGCAGTTACCAGGTAGGCCAGATGCCTGTAGTTAGCATTTTGTTGTGATTGCTTCTCTAAGTTCCTGCTAATACAGCACCCACAAGGCAATGTTTGCTAGTCTCCATGTGATCTTCTGCAACTAATGAGGAACAACAGTGTTTACTTTTAAGAAAAATCTTAGTCTAGTAGTTGACATGGAAGATCAAAGCTTAGGGGAGATGAAATAACTGTTTCAGTAGTCATGGGAAAAAGTAGTTTCTTCTGGTTTATTTTCTTTGAAATGTTTTAACATTCCTCAGCTGTCATCTTGGTGTGGTATAACATAAGTCACTGAACTAAGCATACAGATTCCAATTTGCACCATCCTGTATTAAGAGAAGGTTCAAAAAAACTGGCAATCAACCAATTTTAGAAACTTCCCATCCATCACTGGTATCCTGCATCATCAGGATTACATGGAGCATTCACCAATGAAATATCTGGGCACTTTCTATCACAGTGCATGCTGTGTGTATGCTGCCTTGTGTATTCTGCATTTCCTCTTTGGTTTTCTCCAACACTACCCAGAAACACAGTCCTAAAGATCCCACAAGTGTCTGCCTCTGCCTGCTAACATGTGCACGTTCCCCTGACTTCACCTGCTGTAGTATCTGTGTGCCAGTAGCACACAGAAGTGGGCATTTATTGCAAGACAGACGAGACTAGGTCTCAAAGTTTAGAGTAACCCCAAAAGTCCAGTGTTTGAATGCAGAAACTCAACACCTGTGCCTACTCTGTGTTGAACTCAGCTCAGAGGATGGGTAGTCTGTTGTGTGGGGAGGTGGGTGATGTGAACCTACTGAAAAGCTCCTGTTTTTTCAACTTTGAATTCCGAGGTTTAGGTGGATCAGTGGAAGTCAAGGTGGTGGTAAATCTTGTAAAGGTAAAAGTACAGGCTCAGAGCTCCTAGAGTACTATCTGCTCGTGTTGCCTTTTGTTGATCTAACTAATACTCTACACCTGCTTTAGCTGGAGATTGGCTGGGTATGAAATTACTCAGGAGATCTTCATCTTGAACTAAATTCCTTGTCTTTTTGTCTGCAAAAGCAACTCTGAAGAGTTCATAGGTCCAGTGAATAAAAATGTTTCTCTGTAGGTCAGGATGAATTTGGCTTACCATGCTTTTGTATGTGAATTGGTGACTGGCTGCTCTAAAATAAACATACCCATATGTTGCATACACAAAGCACGGCAACTCTGGGTCTGTTTTGGGGCAAAAACTTTGTGATTTATTTCTGTTACTTGAGTTCCCAGTAAGATTCGCCTAAGTAAATCTGGCAGCTCTCTTTAGTGACACAAATTTCTCAGTCTCTCATAGCAAGACTCATAGTTGGAAGAATTATGTTGCCATAGTAGTTATTTCACGTCCTTTCAACTGGCTTCTTGAAGGATTAAAACTGCTCTGAAGTTCAGCTTGTTCCGAGGTCAGATGACTTCATTTCTGGCACAGTTTAAAATGTTGATTTCCACCCCCACTCCACCACCCCTGAGTTAGACTTGCTTGCAACTGAACACCTCTGTGTAACTTTACTAACCCCTGTTTTTCTATAATTTAAGAACTTCTATACTAATTTTTTCCAGAGGGTGTTCTGTTATTCAGGTTGCACTCAGACTGCCACAGTGTTGATCTTTCCCCTATGTTGTCCTTCCCACATAAACCTGTAGTTTAAACTGGCCTTACTGAACTCAAACACACACAAAAGCCCCCACAAACCCCATGCAACACAAGGGTTGAAATCTCCAGCGTTCAGTGCTCATTCTGAGGAGAGATACAGAAAGGTGAGAGAAGACTTAATTTTTGCTGCAGTAATTAGGATGGGAGCAGGGCTGTCCCATTGACAAGGGTGACAAAGCAGAGGTTGCTTTGTCTTTGTGGGAACAGAGAAACCTTGCAGACTGGTTCGAGCAGTGTCTGACGAGCAGGGGTGCGAGAGCGTGGACAGTGACTAGACTTCTCGAGAGCCGCTCTCTGTTTACAGCCCGTTAGGTGGTTTTACTTTGGGGTTTTTCTGATTTTTATTGTATGTGATTTTAATAATGGAATGAATTTTATTTAGGTATTGGACTCCTCCAGGACGCCTTTGCTACAAGGTGTGATTATGGTCTTTTAATGCAACTTTGTTAATTATCTTATAGTTTTGGTTTTGTTTCCCCCTCGCGCTTCATCTTTTCTTTCTTTTTTTGTGTCTATCCTCTATTTAATTTTCTTTTTAATTCAATAAAACAGGATAGTAGTGAACAAATTACAAATCTGTTTTTATGTTTAGATGTTAGAGTCTTTACTTTCTTTGAAGGAATAAAAGACAAATATTAAAAAAAGAAGTTAAAATATTAAAAAAAAAAAAGTACCAGTGGATCCATGATTCCTAAGTCTGAAGGCAGCCTTTGTGTGTATGTCCCTCTACAATTTCCCAAATCTCTAGGAGTGTCTTCAAATACACTGTTGTGTATTCAAATGTTGTTTGGTGTTATTTCCCTTACTGTTACCTGTATGGAAGTCCTTCATTTAATTTTCCTGTGCCACTGCATTGACCTGAAAACTTGCTTAGTGCTAAACAACAACTTTGCTGCCCTCTGTTACAGTGTTTGGCATTATAATTTACCTTTGGCAGTCATGTCTGCAGTCTCTGGTATTACTCAACAGTATACTTTGTCCAGTGCTGTCTGCGGTGCTTGCGGTGGGACAGGGAGCAAGGATCTGGCCCAGCTTTTGTGGTGTCACTGCTACGCAGCTTCTGTCCTACAACGAGAAGGTTTAACCTCCATAGGCTGTAGCTCATGACTGCTGACACTGGTGGTATTTATTTTAGCTGTCTGGTGTCTCAAGCACAGCATGGCTAGAGCAATGCTTGAATTCTGCAAGAAGTTGACATTTGAAAGCTTGAGTTTAAAGATAATCTTGAATTATAGCCATCAGTCTAGTTATAGATCTATTTACAAGTGTAGCTTGTCTGCCCTGTCTGCTGATGATACTGTTAGATGGTGAACTCTGCCTGACAGTGTCTTACATTCTGAACTAAAAGGACATTTTTCATTAGCTTCTTACTTCTAATAAAGAGTACTTTATCAACTATAGTCTTGTTAAAAGCCTTGGAAATTAGACACAAATCCAACAAGAGGTTAGGAAGTGGGAGGGGTTGAGTGCAAATTAAAATCGAATGTGAAGGCTGTATTTTTATAACTTAAAATTCTCCTGTCCTGCTGTGTACACTCAAGTTCTTGGACAAGAGTTTTTCAGTTTATTTTCTATACACATGGGAAATACATGACTCCCTGATATAGCCCTGATGTCCCATAATTTTGAGCTGAGAGCTCTTCTGCTTCCGCACAATGATGCCGTCTTAAATTCTGGTTATGTCATGTGCAGGAATTACGTAATAAAGGGGTTTGTAGTGTTTCTGGATTGCTTGTGTTCATCATATATGCCTGCATGATAAATCAATTTGATACCTTATTTCCCAAGTATTCATTTAATTTAAAATTTATATATTTTTTAATTAGTGCAATCTATTAAGTCATTTTAGTAATGTCATGAAAAATCTAGAGGAGTAATGCAACTTTGAAGCCTTCTAAAAAGTTGCAAGACTATTCTGTCTAGAGGTCCTTGATTGGCAGTGTTTAGCAAGCTTTCTTGTCTCTTTGAAATAATAGTTTATCATTGGCACATTACACGGCAAATCTACCTGCTGCTTAATGCTGCATTTTAAATTATGTTTTTAGATACTTGCAAATTAATCATAGCCATAAGTTGGTAGGAATGACGTGAACACAACATCATCAGGGTGAATCTTGCAGCCAAGTGTATATGTAACTGCTGTGTACGTTTTGCAGGTGGGAGTTTGTGTTGCCAATTCTAGTTTGGCTCTGTGGTGTTTTCAGTTTTGGGGTTTATCTTGGTTTTTAATAGTTTACTATATTTAGGAGATGGGTTAAATGTGAATGTTTTAGTTACAATGCTGTCTTGATGCCCCCTTGAAAACTGTTGGGATGTGGGAAGAAAGCTTCTGAGTCTTTTTTTCTACTTGAAAAAATCTCATCAGCCCGTAACAATGTACAGTCCAATTCCTTTGGCTCTTTCAAGACTTGAAGCGACAGCTTTGCCCAAGATTTTAGCATGGTGCCTTCACCTTTTTGCTGGTTGTTGTAAAGATTCCAGGAGCTTCTGCTGAGGCTTTGAGTATGGGACTGTGCTGGGAAAACCTACAGCTGTGACTGATTTCTGGAAAAAGCTATTCACACAAAGTTTTGACTTTCTGAAAGGCAGCTGTTGTCTCTGACTTCAGGTTGTGGGCTACCCTCTTATATGGTGGAGAGATTAGAAATGGGGTGGAGGTGGTTTTTTCCACTTCCCTCCCCCCCC
>VXBZ01000388.1:776999-789757 GCA_013399135.1 Heliornis fulica | reverse complement strand
CTTTTTTTTTTTTAGTTTTGGCCTGGCAGTATTTTTGTATATCAGAAGAAGCCAAACACCCTTTATGCTCTACTAGTCATCTTGGTTTTAAAGTTAACTTCAAACTCTGGTATATTAAGCAGAGATTTCAGTATGGGTGGTACCTCCAGCAGAAACACATTTTGTGTTACTTGTTGTAGGGTTAAAAAAAGAATCCTTGGTTTTAGGATCCACTGAATTGTTGCAAATAGTGTTAACACTTCTGGAAGCATCTTGTCAATTTAACAGGGAAACATTTGAGAAAACCACTTACCAAAACAACCTGCTCCACACCAGCTGTTAGATGATCCTCCCTAGGATGAAGGGAGAAACATGGCATTACTTGATGTAATGTGGCACTGTGTGTGGTTTTGTTGGTTTTTTTTCCTGGAAACAAATACATCATTACTCGTACAAAATGACTGTTTGATTTCTGTAATTGTAGGGAGTGTTTAGCTTTGGGTGACTTTTGATGTGGATTTCTGGTTGCAGCACAGAGGGAAAGTTCTAGATTTACTGAGTGAATGCAACTCTCGTCAGCACAGGAGCTTGGTATTCACTGTGGGACTGAGTGTGTGCTGTTGCTGTAACACGGTTTTGGGTGTCTCAGCAAGATTAGTGCCTGCCTTAATTCTTGTCTTAATTCTAGCACATGAAGGGAGGGATGTGAAAGACCTTTACTGGATTTGGTCAGATGATACTGTGGCCACTAGGCTCTCCCAAGCCTTTCCTAAGGCCCAGTGACTTGTTTCTGCCTTGAAACTGTCATCTCCACTTCCTACGCGGCATGCTGGTGCATCTGGATTGGGAAATGAGCTTGTTTAAGCAAACCTGCTTTTAATGAAGTATAATTCCAATGAAACAATCATCAGCATAAGAGAGGTTATGGCACAGAGGTGGCTAGAGAACAGCTACTTTCTCTGTCCTGGCTATAGAATTGCACCACACTAAAGCACATAGAACACCACAGTCTTGCCAGGGATCCTGTAGCGGGTGCTAGGAAGACAAAAAGTCAGTTGTGCCCTCATCATGAGGAAACCTGGCTTAGAACTGGTGAGTGCTGAGCAGCTGTTTTACAGGCAGACAGGGAGCCTTGTTACTGCTGGGCAGGATATGATACTATGGAAGAATGTAGAGGTGAGGTTTTCTGCCTTCTGAAGCTGAAAGCATTGTGCCTTTGTCCTAATAATTCTGCCACGCTGGGCATGTGAGCTCCTTGACAGGTTCTGTGTTTCAGTATTAGTTTTACTACTTGTATACCTTCTGTCTCTGGTTGTCAGCTGTCAAAACTGGCCAACCCTTGGCCCCTTGTTAATTATGCTTAATTCTGAAGCCCTCATATGGATGGGTCTCAGTTTGCCATGCTAACAAATGTGTGTATTACCTCTCTAATTTACTCAGTGCCTTGTCCCAGGGAGGAGAGGAGAGCCTTCATTCCCTTTAGCAATATGGCAGTGGTAGGGAAACAGGCTGCTTTTCAGTCAGGAAAAGTAGGATGCTGCCTTGTGTTAAACAGGTGACACAATCAGTTGCATTAATTGGAAAGTATAATCCTTCTGTATAATAATCTGGTTTAGATTCTCTTCTGTTGCACAATTTTACAGTTCCATTCCCTTTATACTTTTTAAAGTAAAAGAAAACTTTACAGAGAAATGTGGCCAGTACAGACTGTAGTATAGCTAGCTTTTACTGTTGTAAGAAGGAAAAGCTAGTCTGTTCTAGTCAACCTATTTGCTCTCTACCTGTGACTCTTAGGTGTGGTCCTGTAGGGTCTATTGCCAGTTTTCTAGTGTCTTTGAAAAACTTGCTTAACCCAAATTGCTTTGGGGCTTGTTGTTCACTGTATTAAATAATTGAGACACTTTAGACTCATAGGTTTAGTTTCTCCTAGAGGACTTAGGTACCTGGTGGGAGAATGCTTTGTAGTGGAAAGCATTCACTAGGAGATCTTTGGTTATTTGGCTCAGCTGCTTTTCTGACCTGTAGAAGATTTCCTACCTGTATGCTGCTCAAATGCACTCTTAACACGTGTTTAATTTCTCTTAGCTAACAAAAACTTTGGACCAGTGGGGGGAAAGCAGTATTTTGTTATGAAGAGTCATCTTTTTTTTTCTCCTTTATACATTTAGATAATGGAACACCTGGATTATACAGGAAATGAAGAAAGCACAGCATCAGCCAGTGAGCAGCCTGGAGGACAATAACATGTAGGATCCTGATTTAAAATAGTATTCAAATTTTCTACAAGAGAATTAAGTAAATTTGGTGAAGTTTTACAACAGAGTATTTCCTATTCTGTGTTAAATGATTCTTTTTTTTTACTCCTGCGCCTATATTTTTATGGAAATAATTGTTAATAACATAAAAGTAATCAAAATAGACTTGGGTTTTTACAGCCAATCCATAGCTAGTAACACCGTGCCTTATTTCGATTTGAATAAAAGGATATTTTCTATGCAGTTCTCCAAATGTGTTTCTATACAGTATATTTTTATAAAAGTGTCTTGCCCATATCAGCTTGATGCATGAAATGTTTTCTTCATGTTAAAAAAGTACAGTATCCTTCATAGGATTTCTTTCCAGCTTTTGAATGCAAAAAGTGGTAGTAATGTAACTATAGCAACCGCAGAATGAAACTATAGTTCCATTCCTACCCATAACTGAATAAACAGGGTGTATGTCAGTCTCTGTATGTTGAAAGCCATAAAATAGATAACAGGGAAAATATTGCTTGGGGTTGTGAGCTTTTCCCCCACGCCCCTGTAGTATCATGGGGTTATGCCTTAATTGTGAAAATTGTTTTAAGATTTGATGCAAGTCTTTGGGTTATACATTGCCAGCCATTTCCAAAAGATAAACCAAGGGAGGTACTTACACAGTGGTCCTGGGAACTGAGGTGCAGCTCCTGGAACAGTTGACAAACAAATTGGTGTGAAAGGCAAAAGGGTTTGAGCTCAAGAAGTGAAGTTTGGGTGGGTGGGTGAAATGCTAACTCTGGCCTGGTTCTTCTCCTACCCATTGAGACTAGGTCTGTCTGAGGTCTTTGGCTGTGGATCTGTTCCAAGGGTTGGAGAAGACAGGGCAGGGGGTGTGGTGAGGGGATTTAGGGTTTTATTTTTTTGTTTTAGCTTTACTTCTGTTTTTTAAACTATTTTTGTAAATTCTTTGCAGTTGGTAGACAAAACAACAGGTTTGAATTTGCTAGTAGTGCCTGTGTTAGTTAAGGCCCATGCATGTGTTTAACTTGTTTAATCTTACTTTGTTTTAGTTTTTAAAGACTTGGAAAATGAGAAATAGTTTAAATCATTAGTTTGCATTTAGAAGAGTTTGACACTTTTCCTTTTTTCAGGAAACTGCAAATTGTGGGGGATTAGGCATAGAAAATTATATAGCTATAATGCTAACACTTTACACCAAAGAAAATTGGACAAGGCAGCAACAGGAAGCCACTGAGTTCACTTAGTGCTAATGTCAGGTAGTCGTTAAAACATTTTTTCCTACTCTTTAAACAAATGTCACTGTTATGGTCGGTCCAGGCTCAAGAAGCCTGGAGAAAACAATCGAACTGTCGCACACTGGGCAGTGGCAGTGCAGGCTTTCCTGCTGTGCCTCACCTAAGTGCCTCACTGTTCCTCTCAAGGTCACATTTAGACATTTATAGTTAGTTAGTCTGGGGCATGTTGGCTCAGGAAAACTTGCCCAGATTAAATCTACTTTAGCTAGGTTTACTTGGGAAGTATGCTAATTATGGCAGTTGTAAATCTGTATCAGCAGTTAACAAAGGCTTACTGCAAATTTGTCCCTTTTTGTAATCTGTATCAAGTTTAAACTATTGGTGGCAAGACTGGGGACCAGACAGCCGTTCCCATTCACATGGATTGACCGTGGTGCCAGTTGATATGGGTAAGATAGCCACCTGGTTTGCAACTTCCCTATGAAAATAGAAATTCCAAACAGTTTTCATATGCTAGTTGTTGCCTCTCTTGACCTAAGCTCGAACTGACAGCCTCAGAATACAATGATTTTGCGCACTACCTTCAGTTTTTGACTGGCACTTACCTCAGTGTCGTGATAGCAGACTGACAACTTGTCCTCTGATGTGCTGTCCTGCCCTTTGAGAAGCCCAGTGTCTGCCAAAGTTAAATGGTGATGAAGAAGTTTCTGAAAATTCTTGAAAGGGATAAAGAAGTCATAACTCAAAGTTATGCACTGTTCAAAGTTATGCACTACTCAGAGCCCTCAGAAGCATCGCAAATGTATTTAATATGACTCCTTTTTCTCTTTGAAATCTTCTGGGTTGAGGATTTACTAAATTTCCAGCTATAAATGATAATGGAATTAGTATAAAGACTGATTTTTGGCAACATCAGTGTATTCAGCAGCTGGCTGTGGAAGCTCTGTTTTGTTCTGTGCCTAATTAATGCTCCATGCCTGATCATACCTGAGGTTTCACACATGTGCTGCAGTTTCATGGGTTGTAAACTAACCTTTTTCTTTCAAATGCTTAGGTACTTCGTTTACAAAATTAAGAATGGAGTTTAAAATTTTGTATAATAGGTTAGTATTGACTACTGAAATGAGGGTTTTTTGTAAGTTCAATAGAACTGATTGCAACACTTAGCAATTCTGAATGTTCTTAATATTGAATTTGGTTAGGCTAAACACTGTGTTAAAAGACTTTTAGTCATACTTTAATATAAAAAAATCTTACTACTTTTTCATTGTATGTTTACTGACAATGGCCCCCCTCCTTACAACTTAAGTTATCACTTTAAGAATGTTATTAATAAATGTTACTTGGGAAAAAAATGTTTCTGACTTGTCTTTTTTCTTACTGTGAACACTCACTCCTGGCAAAACAGTTAACACTTATTAATAAAAAAAAAAAAATTCATTATACACCTCCATAAATAAGTAGTTGCCATTAGTATACATTCTGCCTGATATTTCAAAGTTATGATGGGGTTTGTAAATGCCTGTGGTGGGTTCCCATGGATTACTTTTTTCCTTTTTTTAAAATGTTATTTTTCGGCGCAGGGGGCAGAACCAGTGTCTGTGAATTGAGCCACATCAGTTTCACCGGTCTAACCCAGCAAGTGCTTGTTGTACGGCTGCTAGCCCTGGGGCACTGTGAAAGCACACCCGGCAAACAGTGAGTTAGGGATTTAACACGTGTAAGCTTCTGGACAGTAATAAGCTTGCATTCAGCCAAGGAAATAGTGCTGCAGAACTGTTGTTCAACAGTGTCCTAAGCTCTAGACATGAGGGCAAGGAGAAAAACAAGCATCTATCCTGAATCTCAGGCTGGGTTGGAAACCTTGGCGGAGGGGGGGGTGTGTGTGTGGTGGAAAATCCCTGAGCCTGACCACACCTGATATGTGATCCCTGAGATGTGCCTGTAACCCTGCAATAGTGCGTTTAACATGTTTTTAAGTTATTTCCAGCCTCTTCTGCTTGTACATGGTAGGTTCCAGTACCACTGAGTCACAGTAATTGAGTACTTAACTGGGACAAAACTCTCCAAAATGCTGTTTAAATTTACTTAATTTGAAATGTAGCAAAGTTAGGGAGAAGAGACACAGCTGCAATCTCAGACTTGTTTTTCATTGTCTGTTCCCCAGGCATTCCTTTTTTAAGCCTGGTACACTTATATTTATGCAACTCTGAGGCTTCAAAACTGCAGGCAGCAGAGAGGCTTTTTCTTCTAAGGAAGAGGTACCATTATTAGTTAACCAGCGCTTGCAAATCTTTACAGTGCAATTCCATTTAGACATAAGAGAAAACTAGATGCTTTCAAGCACTGGAGCAGGCTGGTCAGAGAGGTTATGGAGTCTCCATCCTTGGAGATACTCAAAAATTGAGGTGGACACTGAGCTGGTGGCCTGCTTTGAGCAGGGGTGTTGGAAAAGGCAATCTACAGAGGAAGCTTCCAACTCTACTGCTCTGATTATTAAAGCTTTTATTTGTTTTCCAGTCTGAATAACCTGCAGTATTTATTCATAGAAAACCTCAGATTTTTTAGCACCACAACGTAGGTTTGATTTTTTTTTCACTTGTAATAATTTACTACTTCTAAACTGTTAGATTTAAGCATATTTAAAAGTTGTCTTTGGTTTTGCAATGCTTTCAGAAGCTACAGCACTGTTTTATTTCCCAGTAGCCTATACAGCACGCTTTACTGCGTGTATGATTTATCTTCCTAAGTTTTGAAGGAAGAAGGAAGAGAGCAACTCAGACGGTTATCCCCTTTGCCAGCATCGAGTGATCAAAGTTCAAGGATTTGTGTTCCTGAGAGGGGCTGATGATGGAGGCTCAGGTATCTCTGGAATCCCTCTTATTTATAAAGAATGTGCAAGATCCTGTTTCCCTGAACACAGAAGTCATCAAATAGCTGAGAACACTTTTCTGCTTGCAACTCAAAGACCTTTTAACCAAGGAAGAGTTTAGATCAAAGCTCTCTCTTAGCTTCTTAGGAGTGTGCTCACAGGTGTTTTGCTGTCTGTTTTTCTGTTCCTTGCTAGTGCACATACTCCTTTCTTTCCTCCTCTCTTCTACTTGTGGGCAATACCAGCATGTTTTGAAGCATCTCTGCACATTACTTTGTCTTGGATAATAATATGTGCCTATGTTCCAGTATGCAGATCAGCATTTATTAAGAAGTTTAATCTTTTGGGCACTCTTAAAAGAAATGCCACCATCATACCCACTGGTAACACTCATTTAAAACAGGAACTTATCTTCTGCATATCCTTAGCTGGGGCTGCAGAAATGTGCCTGTGCTGGCTTTCCCCATCTTCTCCAGAAAGGCTACTAGAATATGTCAACTTGTGCATTGTATATTCCTGGAAATACAACAGGCTGCATTCATAAGATCAATGATAACTCAGCTACTTTGACTTCAGTCATTACCGTGAAGCTGTTATTTTTTTAAATGCAGGCTCCAATAAAGTCTTGCAAAGGGTCCCCATTAAGGTGTAAATGTGCCCATACTGTCCTGGCAGCTGCTGGTTTTACACATGTAAAATCGGAGTCACACCCTTGGCAGTTTCATGCAAGACTTTGGCCTGTGCTGGTTAAGTTCTCAAGCACTGTTTTCTGAGCAGTAAGGAAGGTATCATATTCCCAAATGCAGGCTATGCTTACATTTTACTTTAGATGATGGATTGGGTAATGTATCCTTTTTTGTACACTTACAGAGCATGTCAGAAGAAAAACTGTACTTTCCTAACTGCTGTGTGCACTTAATTAGCTCATTAACTTAAATATCCCTTCCTATTAGTACAGAATACCTTTAACGCAGATTTCAAAACTGGGAAACCCACAGTTTCATTTGGATGTGACAAGCCATACCACAGAGCCAAACCTGAGTTACTGGTTTTGCACTCTGAGGTAGGCGCTTGAGGTCATCAGGCCCTTTGTACTGCCATCAGAAAGCCACTGCAATCCTTTCCTGGTGTTGGTAGTAACCTGCCAGTCCCAGAAAAACGGGGAAGCAGTGATGAAAAAGTAAGAAGCCTCACTGTCCTGCCTTCAGCTGGGACACAGTTAACCTTCTTAACTTCCTTCCTAGCACTGTGGTTTGGATTCCAGATGAGGATACTGATGCTAACACACTGGTGTTTTAGTTGTTGCCAAGCAGTCAAGGACCTTCTGTCTTCTTATATGGGCCTGTCAATGAGAAGGTGAGGGGCACCCAAGGACCTGGGAGGGGACTTGGCTAGGACAGCTGGACCCACACTGGCCAAAGGGATATTCCACACCTTATGTTGTCACGCCCAGTAGGTAACTGGGGGCTGTCCATGAAGTGGTGGAGCTCAGGAACTAGCGGAGCATCAGCTCTGGTGTGGTGAGCGATTGTGCTGTGCGTCACGTATTTCTACATTCTTTTAACATTATTATTATCCCTTTTTTCTGACCTATTACACCTATTTTAAATTAACCCACGAGTTTTACTTTTTTTCAAGTCTCTCCCCCATCCCACCATGTGGTGGGAGTGAACAAAGGATGGGCTGTGTGCTGGTTTGAGCTGCAGGCAGTTTAAACCACAACTAACTTTCCGGGATCTGCATTGCAAAGTAAATGGCTGACTCTGCAAGTGCAATGGTGCTGGAGCCCAAGTTAACAGGATAAAGGCACCCCTGTGACAGATCTCACGGTTTGAATGGAGCTGAACTCACTGGTGGCAGTCAGGTGATACCAAATCTGCTCCCTTATCTCTAAAGGCGTGCTACTTCCCTGCTCCCCTTTTACAGTTACTTTGTATGGTGAGATGTCACTTCTTCTACTTTGCTCATTTTAATATGCAATCACTTCTGTGATTCATTTGAAATACATGCATTGACCGTGAGATTGGAGTCTCAATCAGTTACAGGGGATAGCTTACTTTGTGACTATTAAATATGCAAATTTAAAATTTGTACATTACTTTTCTCGCGATATCTCCTCAGTTGGCCCCAGATTTTACAATCTATTTCACGAACGCACCATTGTTCTGGCCAAGGGAATATGTACCTTCTTGGCTGATAGAACTCACACACTGCTCAGACTAACTACTTTTTGGTTTTGATGAACCTTGGTACAGTGCAAAAAGACTACTAAATCTTTGGGTGTAACTTTGGGTGTAATCTGAAGTGTACCACATACCAAAGAAGTAACCAAAATTTCTAAACAGTTTAAAAACTGTGAAGTCACACATTTTTAATTTTCCCTGGCTTCACTGGACATGTCTGTCATTTTTAAGTTATATTTCCTAAAAGGAGGGATTAAGAGCAATAAGCTGTTTCCACTTCAGCCCATTTTGAAACAGCATCTTTTGAATTGCTGAAAAGTTTTGTGTTTGTGATGTTATTTAATCTGTTATCTGAGAGGGACTGGGCAAAATATTTTCACAGAAACTGCAACTCCAGTACTAGAAATACCCTTCACTAATAGTGGAGGGGACTTGCAGATCCCATAAACTTGTGCCATCATATGTTTTCTTCCTCCCTTACTTAAATTTTAAGCTTTCATGTTAAAAAAATAAGTTCAGGAGTAGCAGTTGGAATGTAAACAGGTGAGTTGCCACTTCAGCTATAGCTAGACAGCTGATTTGCCTCGATATATATCAGAAATGGACAAACTTGTGGCAAAAAAAAAAAAGGGGGGGGGGTCAGGAGAATTCACCCTTGTTAGAAGAAAAGTGAATTCATGAATACCTCTTTTCTGCCGAAGGTGACTTTAGTGAGGGACAAAAATGGTTTCTACACAGAATCTATTTGACCTGTAGTAGGATATTAACTAGATCTCCTTATCAGCTGTTATTTGCATCTGATTTAACTATACGAACTCCAGCATGTATGATGAACAAAACAACAGCTGCAGAAGAACAGTGGTTCTCTCGTAAAACTTACTAGAGTCAGAAAAAGTCAAAACCGGATTAATGTCAACTCATTTTATTCCCCACTAAAAGGAATGCTGTATTTTACTTTTTTCTTGGCATGAGCCAGTATTTCATCTATGTGAGGGTGAGAGATCAATAAAACAGCTTCATAGTGGCTACTGGATATTGCAATATTGAGATAAGGGCTTCCTTGGAGAGGTTTTGTATAATCCTTTCACACTTACTGCAGTGAGATCAAGTTACAGCTGGTTTAATGTGATGTAAAACCTAAGGTGGACATCACAAGTGTTACTAGTTCTGGCAATGATTACATAACAAATAATTACTCAACATAAAGTGCCAGTGACAGACCGATAGTTTGTTTTGAGATATACAAATGAGATACAGGACCCACACAGCAAAAGGAGTTTTGTTTAAACCAGTTATATTCTACTTGAGATAAGCTTGCTTCAGGTTAAAGGTCCTTAAATGCAGTAAGGTGTAAAATACTGCTTTATTATTTCCTTCTAATTCACAACTGGCTGTAGTTGATTGGTAAAACAATACCAGAGGAGTTTTGAGTTGACTTGGTTGGAAGGCAAGCTTAGGATGACAAGTAGGAAATTGTTACCTTACTGCTTAGACCTCTAAGGTTGAGGTACAGTGATGAAAACAAGTTTTAACATCTGAATGTACAAAAATGCACTCATTTTGGATGACTAACGCTGCTAGCTTTGGGTCAAATCATGTCATGGTCTGTATGGCTGATCAACGAAATGAACGGATATAAGGCAGCTTCCTTGTGCCATGTGCCATCAGTCCCAGGTCATGGGATGTATTTCACTGTGGTGCTATGTCCTGCCCTCCCCCTTCACAACACTCTGAAGCCTGATGCTCCCCCCTACAGAGTGAGGCAGAGAGGATGTTGATGACTCATTTTCCCTTAATTTTGTTCACAGGCTGTTCCAGTGAAACAACACACTGTCTCTCCATCTAAACTTATCACAAACAGTTTAACTCTCAAATAATTTGATGTCAATCTCCTGACAGTTTTGCAGGTTCAACAGGAAAAAAAAAAAGGCATGGAAAATTCCTCACCTCAAGCACTTTCTCCTATAACAATAGTTTGTATCAGAGAAGTCTCATGCCTAGACTGGCCTCTAGCTACTTTTTCCGAATTCTCTTGCTCCTTCGAGCTCTTGGACTTAAAAATACTAAAGAGGCCAATATTATAGCCATGAGAATCAAGTCAATATAGCCCAAATACAGCTGTGAGATGAGATGAAGTTCCTAGTCAAGGAAGAACTTCTCGCTAAATTTGTGTGGAATGCAAGGAGTGTTACCTTGATTAATTAGAAAGGGAAAAAGGAAGGGAGGAAGCAGGAATGTAGTATTTTGTGAGAAATGCTTTATAGTGTTAGATGAAGAATTCAGAAATCCCCTATTTTCTCTGTTTTCCTTTGGAAAGTTCTTGAACTATCTCCAGAAAACCTTACTGGGCTTCCACTGCTCCATCTGTTCCTGCTCCATAAGCCAAGAATGAGCTCTGGTACATGGGCATCTGGGTGGGAACAAGTAGCTGCAGATCCACAGACTTGGAATTCTCCTCAGTAAGGGAGTGAATTTAGCCTGTTAAGCTTTGTGAGATCTTGTATTCAGAACTAATTTAAGTTTTCCCTACTTTTCCTATTCTATGGAAAGAGAATTTCAAGAGTCTTAGGAGCCTAATTTTCATACCTATGTAAGATAGCACTTCTGAGCTAAACCCAAGCCTTAGGAGCTGCCCGGCAGCTGAGGAACTCCTCACAGCAACACCCTAATGTGGAGCCAAGTATCTGTAGTTGCACAGGTCTTCTCAGATTTGTGCCTATTGCTTGCAGCAAATGGGTTCTGCTATCAGGATCTACTACTGGAGTTGCCCTTCTAAACGGCAAGGCTCTTCCTTTCTTGGGATGTACAGTTCAAACTAGCAGCTGCCAGTTTTGTTGTTGTTGTTGTTGTTTTGGGTTTTTTTAATGCTTGGTCTAGTTTTTGCTCATCCTTCTCTCAACACTGGAGCAAGTCTAGTAAATCTGGTAGGAATTTACCAAGCCTCAGACTCTTAAAAGACTGTTTCTGTCATGCTGAGGCTCACCAGTTTTAGCTGTGAGTACATGCAGAGCTCCATTGCACCGTGACCCATGAACGAACCCATCGTTGAGGTGTGAGCACACACTCCCATGTCTATCGGCTTAGCCCAACACTATGCAGTTACGGTCTTGAGTGTCTATGGTTATGTTAGAAATGCAATACCAGATTTACTCAAAAGCCATATTTAACTCACCTGTGAAATGTGTTTTTGTTGCAAACGCTGAACTATCTAACTCCCAATGTCTGCAATAAAAATAAACAGTATAACAGTAGCATTAGATACACATCCCAGAGGTTTGGTTGGTTTTTTTTTTTCTAGGAAATTCTGATTTTTCTTATTTAGGGAACACTGAAACTTTGAGCCAACCATATTTTCTTTCCTTAGAAAGGCACTTTATTCTTGCATAGCCTGTTGCAAAAGATAAACACTGAAACATGTAGTGAGAATTACTGTCTGAGGCTCTTTATTAGCAATGCTAATTCTCAAGTTTCGCTGACAAAAGAAGTCAAGATTCCTTTCCTGGGCAGTTCCTAATCTAAACTGGGAACTGAGCTGATTGAAGTGGAAGAAACGCATCCTTCTTTTTTTTTTTTCCTCCAAAATGAACTTTCCTCCAATTTTCCTCAGAGGAAGTTACGCGTTTGACGCGGCACTAATGGCAGCGCTGCCTTGCCTAAGCATGACCAGCCAAGGAAGCACAAACGAACCACAGTTGTTGCCTATCACACAGTTTAAATAATGAATAACGCCGAGTTATCTTCTCAGCTACCCGTGCTTTACCGATACACAGGCCACCGAGAGCCGTTCTGAGGTGGTGTTTTGTGGGCAGAGACCCAAACGCCGGCCCCGCGCCCACCTCTCCCCTCCCCCACCGAGCCCCGATGCCCGCGCTGCGGGGAGCTGGAAAGTCCGATGCCACGGCTGATGGATTTAGTGACACAGGACTTTCGGGCGCAGAACCTCTCTCTTCAGCCCCACGTTTCCAGTCAGACTGGTTTCTATCCCGGAAAGCTCCGTTTTTAACACCTCTTCGGCCTTCACCTCACTAAGAGCGGGGAGGGGGGGGGGCAAGGTGGGAATGGCGCCTGCCCTTCGGCAGCCATTTACGCCTTTTCAGGGCATTTCGGTACGCCGTGCGAGATTCTTCCCCCCCTCTCCACCCGCCCTCGCGTGGAGAGGCCGTCCCGCCCTGAGGGGACCACGGCGGGCGGGCAGGAGCGGGAAGCGCCGCGCCGCCCCGGCGGCCCCCCC